>NW_010729084.1:5659154-5755293 GCF_000365185.1 Nelumbo nucifera
TAAGTTAGAACGCTGGAGAAAGTAGTAAAAAGTGTAAAGAAGGCTAAGAGTGTAGGTCGCGCTAGATCACTCAGTTAGCTCGAGATATTCAAGATAAGATATCAGATATTCGAGATAGCCCTTCCCTTCAACTAGGGGACTCTTATATATGAGCGTTCTTGTCAAATCGGGGGTAACCGCCACTGGACCTCTCTCACAGCCATTATCTGCCAGGGCTGCGCAGTAACCGTTGTAGTGTACTACCCAATCGGATGAGTGACACGTCCCGGAAGGACAGACACGCCACCACCTGTCAAGAGACGTGGGCGTAGACTTGTCGGGCTGGTAGGGACTGCGCCGTCGGTCAGGAGACGTGGTGCAGTCTGACGGGTACGGTCTTGTCAGATAGAAGCTTCCTAAAACCATCGCATTGCTTAGTAGCGAGCTGCCCTGTAGCGAGCTATCCTGTCGCGAGCTACCTTGTAGCGAGCTCCTGAGGGTATTGCGAGGTGATTCCTCTTGAAGTGGCCCTTGAGGCGGTTTTTCTGCCTAAGTATTGAAGCGAGCTGGTTAGCCTAGCTCGCGAGCTGGGGTAGACTCGTCTTGGAGTTTTCCCTTTTAGTACACCGGGGGTCCTCGAGCTCACGCTGTAGCGAGCTCCCCCTGTAATGAGCCATGACGTAGCGAGATGTCCTGCGGACTTGTTACTTAGTCGCGGTCAGGCTATGATGCTGAGCTGTTACTTGTGCTGAGTCATGTCCATGTATCACTATCTCAAAGGGTCGGGTCAAATCACCCTCCATCAACAACTTCCTTGGATGGGCTGTTTATGGCGCTCCGGCATGTGGGAACTCGGTTGCAGTGTTTGTCATGGCTAGTGCATTTTCTAACGGGCCCAACAGTAGTCATGGTTGCGACTTCCATTGTTATTGGCTTACGCGGCCAACTCCTCCACATCGCAATTTTACAGGTCGAGCTCCCTCAAGGGATCGCCCCTATTGTCTTCGCCAAAGAGTATACCGGTCATCTGGCAATAAAGAGCTAAGTTCATATTTGATATGTTGTTAATTTACCATTCATAAATTGATGTTGTTCAACATTTAAACTTTAGGGTGATGTTTGGAATGTTAACAACACTATCAAGGTTTATTGTCGTGTTCAGAGATAGATGTTTTAACTAGGGGTGATCATGGGCCGGGTTGGGCCGGGCTTTGCCTTCGTAACAACGGGCTTAGGCTATGCCCGGACCATAGAGATTATAGTAACCTATAAGAAACTTTAAACTTATTATCACGTTAAAAGCTTCTAACATTAAAGAAATTAAATAATTATACCTTGTAATTTATAAGTTTCAATTGGTCATTGGTATGCAAAAATGATAATTTTAACAAACCAATTCTTCTATCAACAAAAAATCAACCTAGAACCTATAATATCTATCACAAAATAACCATCCATTGTCATGTAATATCCACAAAACAATTTTAAACATCTCTATAAGGGTCTCCATCTTCCATTCAACTCCTACAAAAAAGTGAAATAAAAAAGATATTACCAAACTAAAAAAAATAGTTCAAATTAATGTAAATAAATAGGTAATAAAATATTGAAAATGGTTTCAATTTTACCCAAAACTTGCAACCACAACTTCAGATTTATCTTCATCAATGGAGTCTTCATCACTAGAAACCTCGTCCTTTGGTGAGAGAAAGAGATTGGGCGTAGCGGTGGTTTTGTGAAATTGGTGAGAGAGAGCGAGAGCCGAGAAAATTAGGGTTTAGTAATTTCTATATTTCATTAAATACTATATTAGAATTTGGTAAGATCTAAAGCTGTAGGATTAAAATCTTTAATCTCCTACAAATCTCTATTAATCTCTATTTTACATATAAAACATCAATTATCAAATATTTTTAAATAACATATATACATAAAGATATATATTATTTATAAATACTAGATCGGGCCGGGCCTAAAAAATTAGGCCCAAACCTAACCCTAAATTTTGCGGGCTTGATGCGGGCCTAGGGCCTTAACAAAAAACCTAGGCCCAAGCCCGGATTTTCCAGGCCGACTGAAATGATCACCCCTAGTTTTAACACTACTTGAAGAAAAGAAAGAAGGCATAGAGGATTTGGGTGTGTGATACAAACAAACAAGCATCAATTTTCCCCGAGTTTGGGTGTATGATAAGGGTAATTTTGTAAATGTAGACAAGTAATTTCATAAATGGTGATGCTTTCCGTTTGGGTCATTGACGGAAATGAGATTTTTGTCTAATTATTTAAAAATCCAGGGAAGGTTTTTGCTAAAATAAAACTATAGGAGAGGTTTTTATGATTATTAGAAACTTCAGTAGAGGTTTTTGTATTTCACCCTAAAATTTAAGGTTTTACACTTGGGATTTTTGGATTGCAATCCCCCTCAGAAATCTAATTTGCAGCCCCCTCCTAGTAGACTAGTTGCCCCCCCTAACCCGCATGCTACCTGTGAATTTGGCATCAGTACACGGACAGGATTCAGTCCACCCCTAGTCTACTAGTAGCTCAACCTAGGGGTGGACTGAACGGTAAAAACCCCTTTACACTTTACATACTTGCATTTATACTCCTTCCAAAATAAGGGAAAGCTTTTACAATGGTCCAAAAACTTTAGGAAGGTTTTAGTAATTTACCCTAATTTTCAAAACATTTTAGTAACAATTGAAAAATTCCCGAAACTTTAAAATGTGACAATTTAGTACCTATCGTTAATGGACCATTCACGTGACCTCATCTGTGATTTAAGAAATTTGACAATGTCAAAATTACTCTTAAAAAATACACTATTCATCATCTTCTTTTTCAAGGAAAATGAAACGGAATCCAAAGGACTCGCCGCTAGCCACCACCATGGCCAACAGGAGGATAAAGAGTTTAAGACCGTCCGTCTAATGGACAGCACGCGCATGCTGCTATCGTGATCTTCATCGTCAATCGCTCTTGCTTTCCTCGTCTCCATTGCTCTGTTTCTCTGTTGCTCTTTGTCTGTTACTCACCTGTTTACTTCAACACTCTTACATTCAAGTGGCAACAAATGCAGGCGGAGTTGCACTTATAGGTCCCATCTTCATCTCTCTCTGTATTTCTCTTCTCTTTCTAGCTTTGTAGAGGTACAGGCAGATGAATTTCACGATGTCTCATTCTGAAACCAAACTTTATCCTTCCCTCCATTCAAAGGACCCAACAAATTCCTCGAGAGGTTCATAGATTTCAAGCTCGAACACGAAGACAAACGCGAAATGTCCAAAACGAAACTAGACAAACCGTTCTCTACCAGATCCAACTCGCTCAACATCTCACTACACCAAGAATCCGAAGCCGACGAGAGGTTCCCGGTAATATTCATACGCTTCAGCACCAATGACTCCAAACGCTCCAAGCTCAAGAGAGACGAAGCAATAGACTTAAAATCGGAGGCTAACAGGATAGAACTTAGATCAAGAGCTGAAATTTTGGAATCCTTACATGTAATTTCACTGAAACTGCAAGGATTCTGATTCCACTGCCAATTTTGGAGTAAATTTGGATTTAAAACCACAAGAATTCCATCCCCCGAATCCGGTGGCAGCAGATGCACAGTGGCAGTGAACAATGGATGTGGAAACCATGGTTCAGACCGAAACAGTGACGATGAACAGTATGATACAGAAATCATGGCTCGGATTGGAAGAATGGCTATGAACAATGCAGGAACAGTAACGGTGAACTTTTGTTTAATTTTGACTCTATGAATACTAATTTTCTTTCTCTGGTTTTATTTTTTGTGGCGAGAAACAACATCGGTATTATAATGATGGTAAACAGTAAAAAATTAGATGAAACATGAGGGCCGCATTAAATTTAATATTCGGGTAGGAAATTGGCACTCGGCTAAATTACAGGTACCTATCGGATATTTTCCCTATCTTATATCCTATTTACTTGCCTTTCACCCGATTCCTAATCCTGACCTACTAAGTAGTAACCTTATCCTCCCTTTTTTTACCATAACAGCCTCTCTGCAACCATTTACCGAAGACCGGAGAATGACACACATCGATTTTCCTGATAACATATCGCCATTTCCCGATGCCGGAGACCTACTGTATGGCAATCGGACCGCCATCTCATCTCCTCTCGAGATAGAATTTCGATCGCTGTTGCCTCTCCAGAAGCTTCGTCCAATTAGAGGTAACAGAGGAGATTCAGCGGAATATTCAGATTGTCCGGCGAATTTCCATGAAGTTGAGTTCCGGGAAAAGGCTGAATCCGCAAACTTACTGAATCGTCACCAGTCAATTGTTGCTCTTCCACCAGAAATCGAATTTGAGCCCTCGCTACCGATACAGACGCTCCCTCCACTGAGAACCGGTGGAGATAATACGGAGTGTTGTAGTTCTCCCGCGAGCGCTGGTGAAGTAATAGAATTTCCTGAAAAGGAAGGTGAATCTGGAAGCAGGTGGGATACGCTTGCGCTGCTGAAGGTAGTTGACACAGGAAACAGGTGGCCGCAAGCGGAAACGCTCGCGCTGCTGAAAATACGGTCGGAGATGGATGCGGAGTTCAGGAATGCAAAGCCTAAGGGACCTCTTTGGGAGATCGTATCCAGGTAACCTTTCCTTTTCCTTTTCTTCATTGGGAGATGGCGTTGGACCGTTGGTTGAATTTGGGATTCGTGTGTCAAAGGAGGTTTGCAAAGGCCTTTTCTGTCTTCTGTTACCCTAAGAATTCTTTTATACTTATAACTATAAGTACGGAAATAATAGTAGATAAAATAATTGTTAATTTCGCAGTAATTTTTCAGAGGATTGGTATACGTTCTCCTACTGGTTTTATATACTTGCAAGACCTAATTGATAAGCATATAGCCTGTTTGGACGCCGCTTGAAACGAAAGGATTCCTTTGTGCTCTTTCTTTAAATTTTACAGTTCAAATTCACCATCTAAATTAGTAGACCCCTTCCCGATTGTTCTTTAGGGATGTAAGGTTGTTAAAAAATGTTTAAAAGAGACCATTTTTTATTTTATTTTTTTGAAGTGAACTCATTTTTGCCTTTTCTTAGATCATCCTGAACTGAATCCATTTGAGATGATGGCACTGTCTGTTCAAATGATATCCAGAACTAAAGGGATGTTTCCATTTTACGTGGCATTTGATCAGGCCACTAATTTTGTTATTTCCTTTCCTTCTTTTTTTTTTTTTTTGATGAATCGTTATTTCCTTTCCTCCTAATCTAGAGGGATTCTTGTCTCCTTTTTCTTTTTTCTTTTTTTGTGAGACGGTAAATAAATTCAAGAGTTAAAGGGCTCTTCCCCATTATTAAAATATGGTGCTTGAGACATTCCACCATTCTCAAGACCCTGACTTTAGGTGGTTAAGACACTCCCGAAGCTATTTGTTCCACCTCCCTTCCCCATTTTCTTTCTCTCTTTTTTCCCGTTATCAGAAGCAACTTAATGTGAGACATCTTAATCATTTTATCCAAAAAGTCGAAACAATGCTTTTGGAAGTCATTCCAAACATTGCAGCAGCAAAAAATATACAGCTTTTTCTTTTGTAGTGAGGAAGTCATAGTATTATTAGCATATTCTCCTTTTTGAGTTTTTACTAGTATTTCAAATGACTGGATCAATAAAAATGGAAAGCAAGGATAGCTGATTATGCTGTTCTTTTTCATTAAACTGTTTCCGACTTAAACCTTTGCTTACAGAAATTGAGATTTTTTATTCTTGTTTGTTGGAGCCGTTCCTTGATTTCTTCATCTAATGAATGGTGCATTTATTCCCTTGGCCATAACACAAAAGTTAAACTGATGAGATGGTCCTCTCCATCCAATAAATTGGACATTGAACTCTATTATACCATAGGTTAAAATGTGACTGCCGTGTTGTTCTTTCTCAGGCAATGACCAATCTAAGAGGTCTATCATCAGTTGGATACCGGATGAATGAGCATTGAAAGGCTTTTTGTTTGTGAATTGTGACATCTCAATTTCCCATTGTTTCAGTTATATGTTCTGAGGCTTATTATGTCTTGATCTTTATTTTTCTTTCCTCTTCTTTGGCTCCCTGAAGTGTTCTTATGAACTTGATCAGGAAACTTGAGGGATTGGGGTACCACAGAAACCCAAAAAAATGCAAAGAGAAATTTGAGAACATTTACAAGTATTACAAGAGAACCAAGCAAAGACAAGCAGGTGGCCATGGTGATAAAACATACAAGTTTGTTGGTGAACTTGAAGCTTTATTTAATCAGAACAACAAGAATCCTAGTTCTGAAACTTTGTCATTGGATGTTACTAGAATCCAAAGCCCAGAACCTGTACAGAATCCAAGACAAAATATCAGCTCGGATACCAACCCAGTTGATTTCCTGTCTGACTTCATCTCTTCTTCTTCTTCTTCTGATGATGATGATGATGATTCAATGTCAGAGGACATTACAGAATCCATGAATGGGAAAAGGAAGAGAAAAACAAGGAAGAAGCTTGATCTTTTCTTGGATAATTTAATGAAGAAGGTAATCAAGAAGCAAGAAGAGATGCATAGACACTTGATTGAGACATTAGAGAAGAGGGAGAGGGATAGGATGATCAGAGAAGAAGAATGGAAGAAGCAAGAGATGGAGAGGATTAAGAAGGATAAGGAGATGAGGGCCCAAGAGACATCTCGTAGCTTAGCCCTCCTTTCTTTCATACAAAAGGTTTTGGGTCAGCAGTTCTACGTTCCACAGTCTCCAGAATTGTCATACCTTGGAGAAGAACAAGATGAGAAACATGATAAGACAGATTACAGTTTTGATCCCAGTAACAGGAGATGGCCAAAAGCTGAGGTACAAGCCCTTATCACGCTTAGAATCTCAATGGACCATAAGTTCCGAACTACTGTTCCAAAAGTCCCCTTGTGGGAAGAGATATCTCTTGCAATGTCTGCCATGGGCTATAGCCGGACTGCTAAGAAGTGTAAAGAAAAATGGGAGAACATTAACAAATACTTCAAGAGATCAATAGAAAATCGCAAGACACGTCCTGAAAATGCAAAGACATGCCCATATTTTCATGAGTTGGCTATCTTGTACAAAAATGGTCTCATAAATCCTGGAAATGCCCTTAGTAATACAACTAATGCAAACGAGGACAAGAGCATAACTGAAGAAATACCTGAATCTTAGATCCTTGTTTCTAATTCTTTTTTCAATGTCAGACCTTGAACAAGGTAGTGAAATTTCAGTCTAATAGCCTCCCTTGACGTATTTAATGGCATCAGTTTATCTATTATCTCATTCTCCCTGGTGCCTCAATATTCCTTTCATCAGTCTGTTTAATCACTCTATAAGAGAACATGTAATTTTGCTCTTTCTGTATACTTCTGATGGATTGAATAGGTGTTCTAAGGATATTGAACATAGTAACAAACAACTTTTTCCATATAATTTTGATAGACTAGTAGGATGATATCTACCTCCATTTGAACAATCTGTAGTGAAATAGCTTGTGTGGAGGTCTTGAACCTAAAGTTATAAAATCAAAGTGATGGCCTGTTTTTTCTTTTATTTCTTCTTGTTTATTAGCTCCCCCCCCCCAACAATACTACTTGAGGTAAGTTTATTTTTCTTCACTATTTCTCCAATCTGAGCAAATGCAATTGGCCTGTTTGAGAGGGCTTTCCTTCGTACGTAGTTGCTTTGGTTCTGTTTCAGAAAAGAGTTACTAGCAGAGGTTGGTTCGGACTTCGGAGGGGTCCGGATCTGGTCCCAACAGCCATCACAGCTGTGCATTGGAAACATCTCACTATGGAAGACAAGGGTAATGTTCCCAACACGGCTGCAATGGCTGTTGAGACCGGTTGTTAGGACCCTCGTGTGTTGGGACTAGATATAAACTCGGTTCTGAGAAACATTAAGGGAGTGGCTGGCGCTAACAATATATGTTTTTGAAACTGGACTCGAGAATATGTTTTAGGTTTCAGTTTTGAAAACAAAAACAATCAATAACATGCTCTTGTGTTTTTGTTTTAAGAAACAATCTGTTTTCAAATTAAATGGTTTTGATTTGTTTTTAAAACTGACCACAAGAAAAACGATTCATGTTGTACCCCTTAAATGGCTGTATGATGATTAAATTTTGGCTCTTGGTGTTTTTTTGTTTTTTTTGTGTGTGTGTGTCTTCTTCTTCCAAAATTAAAAGCCTAGTATAGAAGTCCTTCAACGGATAACCAAATAAGGATGGTTACAAAGCATGAGAACTGTGATTAAGAAGATGATTTGGAAAAGGATTAAAGTAGAAGAAGAGGAAAAGGATGAAGAAAAGAAAATATTGATAAAGCAATCACATATTCCGTGCGAGACTGTTGGACTGGAGCTCTTTTAGGCCACTAGGATGATCTCATCTACTCATTTATGATTTACAGGTGCCATATTGGTTTACCTTTGTTTCCAATACATGTAAATTACGTTATATGGCAACATCCATTTAAGGTTTAGGAGTCTTATGGCATTCCTAATTAGGTCAAATTAAGTCAAATTCACCTTTTTTGGGGATAAAGAAGGAAAAAGGTTCTAACATAAGCAAGGGGTAAAGCAACCCCAAAGATCAAAGGAAGAGCAAGGGTGACCTGGGGGAACCCTAATCTCCACTTATACTACCCCTCTCCATGTAAATTTCCCCTCTCCCTCCACCCCCACCCAATGATTAGTCCTCCTAAAGTCCCATCCATGTTTATTCTCTTGTCTCCATCCATTTAATTAGGTGTTGGCCCCAGTATAAAATGTTTTGGCTCCTCCCCTACCAAAGTTCATTGAACTTGGCTCTTTCAATGGGAAATTGGTAAAATTTTTTGTTTAATCATTGAACTTTTGATCTAGATTGTATAATCATTAACTGCTTGAAATGGAGAACCGATCACAAACTGAGTTAAATATTTTGTTATATTTATGATGAATATAGTTGATTTAATTTTGTGTAAAATATAGTTGATTTTGGTCAATGGACTTTTGAACTAGATTGTATAATCATTGAACTGTTTGAAATGGACAACTGTTCACAAACTGAGTTAAATATTTTGTTATATTTATGATGAATATCATGGTTTTCAAACAGTTGTTGACCCAAATGATCTAACCATTCGGCCTGAAAGTTGTCTAGGCTACTAGTTCCATTTCCCCCTTAACCCACCAAAAAACATTGACTTGGTCAATGACCAAGGCACTCAAGCCAGTGACCCATTTGGCCTAGGCAATAGTTTTTGGCTGTTTTTATTTTAATTATTATTATTTTTTTAAATTGGAATGGGTTATCCATTAAAACTGGATGGTCGAAACATTGACTCAAAAATCGATGACCAAAGCGGTTCCAATTCTGGGTCAGTTTTTAAAACATTGATGAATATCATGAGTGGATCCATTCAAACCCGATAATTTAACCGCCAACCTAGAACCCAGAGGCAAAAATGGTTTCATTTTCAGTTTGACTTTTAAAACATTGGGTTAAGGTTAACTTCATTAATTAGGTTATGTAGGTTAATTATGGTAACTTAATTTAAAGTTGATTAGTTACGTTAATTTAAGTTCATTTAACTTAATTAAATGAACTGATTAGGATAGCTATGTTACTCAATTTAATTAGGTAATACTTTAATTATCTAATAATCAAATAAATTATTTATTAATTAGCTAACTTTAGTTAATTTCCTAATTAAAATAAATTAGTGCCATAATTTAATTAGGTAACTTTACAAGATAGTATCAAGAAAGGAAAATTGTCTAAAACTCACCATGAGTTTTCAACATTTTCTTTAAACTCACCACGACTTTTCAAAATGTCTAAAACTCACCATGTCAATAAGTTTTTATTTTCCAAAGCTCACCTTCCATTAGAGCACCGTTAATGCTTCTTAACAGAGGTGTCTATATTAGTATAAATAATAAATTTCATGACCAAATTACCCTTGAATGGTGAGTTAGAGGCAAAATGGTCTTTTTCAGTTTTCAATTTTCTTGGTTTTTTTTTGCATTTTTAGTGTTTTGTTATAGTTTCCAATGTTTTTATAGTATCTGTTTTTTTTTACATTTCTATTTTCTACAATCTATAAATTTTCCTGTATTTTTTGTTATTTATTTGTAATTTCTGTGTTTTTCTATAATTTTTGGTGTTTTTTCTACATTTTTTATTTTCTGATTTTGTTTTTCAATTTCTATAGTTTCTATAATTTCAAAATAATTTTTTATTTTGTTTGCAATTTCTATAATTTTTATATTTTTTGTAATTTCTATGTTTTTATTTATTTATATTTGAAAATATTTTTTGAACTTTTTCTTTTTTTACGTCTAAATATTAAAAAGGTAATATATTAACACCCGTTAGTCTGTTTAATGTCAAATTAGTGACATGGTGAGTTTTAGACAATTTCCCATCAAGAAAAGATTAAACTTGAATTAAGTTATTAGGTTAATTAAACTTAATTAAGATAATTATGTTTAATTATTTTAATTAAATTAGCTCTATTTAGGGAATTTTAAGTTAATCTAAGATAAATTAACTTAAGTTCATGTTAATTTAGGGTAGTTATGAAACTTAATTAAGATAATTATGTTTAATTATGTAAATTAAATTAGCTATATTTAGGGAAGCTTAAGTTAATCTAAGATAAATTAACTTAAAGTTCATATTAATTTAGGGTAGTTCATCTTAGTTATGTAATTTTACATGTATATATAACCTTACATGATTAAAGGCAATAATTATGTTTAATGGGTCATGTGTATGCAACATTGTTTTAAAAATGGGTCATGTGGCCATTCCAATGAGAAGTGAGAATAAGAGGGATATGTTGAGAGAAGGAAGAAGAAAGTGGAAAGATAAATACATTAGGAGGTTGATGAAAAAATAAGAAAGGTGCACTAAGAATAGAATGAAAGTTGCAGAAGTTTCCTAGTGTGTTGGAGAGGTTATAGAGGTGTAGAGAGAGGGAGAGAGTGGTTTAGGTAAGGGAATAATGCATCTCCCTTAGAATTGCAGGGTTGGGGTAATGAAGCAAAGACAGGCCATCTGACATGTCCATGAGTCCATCCTCGTTTTAATATACTAGTTGGACCATGCATGTGTGATGCATAGGTGTTGTTAAAAGAAATTATGGTAGGGGCTTTATAACAATATCAATTGGGTCAAGTGGTACCAAATCCAACCCAAACTATTTTTCAGTTTTGTGTCATTCGATAAATTTTTGTTAATTTTTCTTATTTATCTTAATTTGAAAATTTTAACTATTAAAAAAATAGTTACTAAAAAATAATATTAAAACAAATAACTAAAATATCAGTAAAAATATTAATTAATTACTAAAATTTATTATTTTTAGTAACAAAAACCTAGAAATATTAAAATATAAAAATAATACTAATTACTAAAAATATTAAAACAAGTAACTAAAATTAAAGTAAACTACAATAATTAAATTATGGAAACCAAATAGTTAAAATATATTAAATTTATTAAATTGAAGACAATGAATAAAATTAAATTAAATCATTAAATTCCAGTAAATAAAAATACAATAAATTACTGAAATTAATACTTTATTAATAGTAAATTAAGATTACCATAAAATAATTTAAATATTTTTCTTCAATATTTTTATTTACTGAAATAATATTTAGTCTTCAATTATTTTTAAATATTTTTTCTTAGTTTTCCACTAATTTTCAATTATTTTTTAGTGGAACATAATCTTTAGCAAAAATCAATTTTTTTTGTTGAATTTTCAGTAAGTTTTCAATAATTTTAAGTATTTTTAACAAGTTTCGTATTTCCATAAACTTTTAATACTTTTTAAGTAAATTTTTAATTATTTTAATATGAATTAATTAAAAAAAAAACTAATGATCAAATATATTGGAGCAAATAAGTAAAAAGCATTAATAAACAATCGAAACTATTAGTTACTGAAAATAATAGTAATAACTAATTATTGAAAATATATTAAAATAAATAACTAGAAGATCACTGAAATATATAATTAAAAAATATTAATCACTGATCTTAAAATTATTGGAATTTATAATTTTTAGTAACTGAACTTAGAAATATTAAAATACAAAAATAACATCAATAACTAAATACTGAAAATATTAAAACAAATAACTAAAATTAAAAAGTTATAGTAATTAAATTATGGAAAATCAATAATTAAAATACAATAAATTAATTAAATTTAAATCAATAAATTTTAGTAAATAAATATACAATAAATTACTGAAATTAATAGTAAAATAAGATTACCCAAAAAAATTTAATTACTGTTGAATTCTAATTTTTAATAATTAATGATTTTCTGATAATTTACTGTTAACCTTTGCAAATTAAATTTTGTGATTTTTACTATATATGTTAACAAAAAAATCAATAGTTTACTCAAATTATGACAATTGTATTTTAAAAATAATTATCTATTATTTTTCAATAATTTAATTAATATTTTACAATGATAATCAATAATTTGAAATTATTTTACCAAAACATTTTACCGTGAATTTAGAGATAATTTACTGATAATCAATAATTAATAGTTTGCTAATAATTAATAATTGGATTATTAAATTAATACAAATGAGTAAAATTTAAATTAATGTAGCCAGGTTTCGTTCGGGTTAGGGTGAAATATGGATCCAAATCTGGCCACTTTAATTCCAAACAGGACATGACCAGTTGGGTTTTGAACGGGTTAATTAGAAAATGGGTTGGATACGATCCATATGTATCATCTTCCTAACACGTTCAGAACTACAATGTTCGCTCAACGGCTCAAGCGAACACAGTACCCGTTCTTTCACAATCTAGTCCAGTACAACACCTCTGGTTGCCGCCGGTAGGTCTACCAAGTGCCAAATTCCAATTGTGAAACAAATGCCAAATGCCAAACCAAGGAAATCAGAGTTCGTGATATGAGAGAAACATTGGTTGAACAGAAACAAATTCCAAATGCCAAAGTGAAAGAAAGACCTTCTGCAACCTACTATTCAGACTTCAAACTGGACTACAGCTATGATGGAGGAAGAACGTCTTCTACGGAAAGAATTAGATCGCATAATAGAGTTGGAAGGGTAGTTTTGGCATCAACGCTCCCGATGTAATTGGGCAAGGTAATTGGACTTCAGACCCAGGTAGCATTGAAGAAGTGGGCTTCAATGACGACACTCATCATATTTATTTAAAGAAGCGGGCTTCTATTTGTGCTACTAATTAAGGGCTCCAAATGAAGTTTTTTTTGTGTCTTTTACATTTTTTTTTTTGTATGGAAAGACACAGAAAGAAGCACGGAAAAACGTACATCTGCCAAACATACTTCAGACTGCTCAAATTTTCACACAAAAACTCAATGTATCTTTAACTATCAGAACTATAAGAAAATCTTCCCAAAAAAACACGGGCCCTAAATTTCTTGGCGATCTTGGGTTCAAAGATTTTCATCTGTTAAATTGGGCTCTATTATTTAAAATTGGGCTCTAATATTTAAATTGTGCTGCAGATTCTTGACTGACCCTCAACAAAACTTTGGGTGAGAAAGTATTATCTTCCAAATATATTCGTAATTCCGACAATTTTTGTACTATTAAATTTAAGGCGCGTCAAACTATGACTTGGTCAAGTATGTGATGCACCACCTTCGGGGTTATACGAGGAAAGTCTCTTATTTCATCAACCCGTCCACCAGCTCATGAATTACTTCACGACTACGGGGATTTGTTGCAGATGAAGATGTGAACATCATCACAAATATGCCCTTACCACTTAACTCTCGGGATGAACTAATTTGGACTCTTACCACCAATATGCACACTCCCCATCATCAAGTTTGGCATTTGGAAATATTTCTTGCAAGTCATTTTGGACTATAAGACATTTACCTCCACGAGTACATATTTTTTTTGTGGCAATGCCTAGTTGGTGCTCGTTGATGCTCAGTTGAGGGTAATAAAGTAAATTCACTCTCAAGCTTTGAAGGAGGGCCAAAGGTTTTGAGGGTCCGCAGGAGGTAAACCAAGGCTGACGTGGATTGCTCCTTCGGATATTATAGAGGCCGAGGGCTAGTACTGAGAAGGGTGCCCGAAGAGGGACAAGATACGGCTCCCACGGTAGTGAATTTGCAAGGGAGAAGGGGTCAGAGGCCTCGGGTGGGAACCCTAGGCGAAGACTCCGACGGTCAAGTTAGTATATGCACAAGGTAGTTGTGAGTCTGGAGCCGAGGGGTCCAGATGAGGTCTCGGATAGTGCTAAGTCCTTAGAGGAGAGAGCACTAGAGATCACAAAGGTTTCAAATCCCTTACCTTGTGAGGGGTGCCTTGTATTTATAGTCGGAGTTGCCAGGGGTTAGTTGGGCTCGAATGGTCCAAATGCAAGCCGTACGAGGGCCTGGTGAGATGTTCTGCCAGAGCCATGCGGCGCCCTGCGATTGGGTCCACCAGGTCCGCCTCGGGTAACCTCGAGCGTCCTCATGGTGAGCTTATGCTGGCACCCTCTAGTCGACACGCGTCAACCCTGTATAGACCATCCGAATGTGCTTACATCACTTGTCCCCCACTCTCGAGGCCGAGGTGAGGTCAGAAAGGGGCTCCGGCTTTGGCCCAAGGGAGTGTCGATGTTGGTAGTTGCCATCGGGTTCATTCAATGGAATGTACCCTGGCTTTGGCCCAAAGGAGTGTCGATGTTGGTAGTTGCCATCGGTTTCATTCAATGGAATGTACCCTGCAGTGGCGTCACATTTGTCTCACTTTTGCTTCGGCCTGATTTTAGTTCGTGGAAGATGGGTGAAACTGCGGATGCCTCAGCCCTAGCTAGGGAGCCTGAGGTGGAGGGGGCCTGGCAAAGCCGAGCCTGTGCCTTGTATTAATGCGGCAACGGTTTGGGGTCGTGCGCGGTACGGGATTCGCGGGCTAACATGCCGAGGTCGTGCCCGATATGAGTTTAGCGCGGGGAGAGTCTTCCGTAGGGGGGACAAGCGCTTAGGGCGAAATGGTCCACGCATCCACCAAGCCTGTGCACCCAAACCGGTGGGTTGTGGAGAATGGGCCCATCGGTTCGCTCGGTGTCGTTTCATCTCCCCGAGGCTGAGCGCCGAGTGTCACGCTGCAGATGGTTAGTGAAGGCAAAGGGCTCACGACTGTTGGATCCGGTAGGATCTAAGCCGTCCATTCTTCTATAAATAGGGGCCTTAGCCGCGATTTTTCTTCGACATTTGTCTCTAGGCGCCCTTTGCTATTGAGTGAACACTGCTCCTAGACCATCAATTCTTCAACACACCTCAACTTCCTCTTTTTCTTCTTCATCTTTAGGTAACACTTCGAACCATGTCTCACTTTAACTCTGGCCGCGAGTGCTATGAACTTTAGACTGGCTTGGAAGGGAGCTCTCCTCAAACTGCTGCCCCCTCTCTCCCTTAGGTCCGCTAGCTATCGTCTCCCCTTAGCGAGAGGTGATGATGTTGAGGGAGAGGGTAGCCTCCAGGGGTGACGAGGGCAGCCACTGAGGTGATGACCCTCCCTGTGAGAGCGTTGCACCTGTGACACCAAGGGAGCTAGAGGTCTCCCCCCAAGACGAGGGGGAGCGGACCCTGGAGCCCATCCCGAGGACGGTGGCCGAAAGCGTTGCTCGAGGGGTGGCCATGACTAACCTACCACGTTCAGAGTTCGATAGTTCTCTGGATGTGGACCAGGTGAGGTCCTTGGCTCGGCGATACTACATACCTCGGTCCAATTCCCTTAGGGTGCGCAATGTAGGTGGCCAGTCGTGGACTCCCGAAGAGGGGGAGATCTGCGTTTATTAGCATTTTCTCCAATTCGGCCTTAGGTTCCCCCTTCACCCTTTAATTTATGAGTTGTTGAGGTGGTACGGGATCACCCTCAGCCAGCTAGTCCCAAGCGCTCTCCGGACCATAGTCGCCATGTTGGTGGTGGCTCGGCTTCAGGAAGTGGAGCTGACACCGAAGCTATTTCGGGCCATGTTTGTGCCGAGGAATCATTCCTCTGAGGCCGATATGCACTAATTTCAGCCTCGGAGGGGTAAACCCGTCGACAACCCTACGTCTATCCACAATTGGAAGGGCAAGTTCTTCTTTGTGTCCTACCCCGAGGGTTGCTCGTTCAGGTCAAGGTGGGGAGAGGCCTGCACGATGGTTGAGAAGTGTCCCCCCACGCTTTGAGACGAGGAGGCCACTGATCTAGCTCATCTACTCGTGATGGGGAGAGTTTGAGCCCAACCCTTGGTGGAGGTAGAACTCCCTCTAGTGTTCGTGAGGCTCAGCCCTGCCCCCCCTTGGTAGGAAAGGTCTCGTAGTCGTTCAACACGTTCCCCTCGTCCTCGTCTTATGATACTGACTTGTCTTCTTTTGTTTGTAGAGGTGTTGATGGACGCTTGGAAGTTGCTACTGGAGAGTGCCCGAGCCATGCAGAAGGCCCAAGCCAACAAAAAGCCAGGAGGGTAGACGCTGAAAGGGCCTGCCAAGAGGGTGCCCGCGAGGGATGAGCGGGTGTCTGCCCCCACCAAGGGGGCTAATCCACAGAACCGACAGAGCAAGGCAAGAAGCTGGCCGGGGTGAACAAGAGGCCTACCGAGGTGGCTGAGGCGGGTAAGAAGAGGCCCAAAGAGAGCAACCGCCGAAGAAGGTGGCCCATAGTGATTGCCCTGCTGGGGTCACCGTAATAAAGAAACCTCCCACCAAGGGGCATCGGAGGGTCCTTCGTCTGTCCCCACTTATGCACAGGAGCTGGTCGAGGGGGTCGGGCAGCTTGTTAGAATCTTTCGCCCCCAGTGGCAGATCCACGAGGGGGATTCCATCACCAAGGAGGAGGTGGGCAAAGCCCTAGTGAGTTAAATAGATCCTTCTTAGGGATCACTTCAAGATGATGCAAAGTGACCCCCAGATCGTTCGTGGTGAGGGACTCTATCACTTGGCTGAGGTAAGCTTTTAGTCTTCGTCTTTTCCTTTGTACTTCTCGTTTTTCCTTTCTTTGTTGTAGTTCTTACCGATGGTGCTTGATGCAGGTCTATTGCCACTTCGTCAGCCTGGGAGACTAGACGGGCCTCACCTTGGAGTGCTTGGACCGATTGGAGTAGATCAAAAAGAAGATCTAGGTGGCAATTTCCACTGCCAAGAGTAAGCGGGACAAGTTCAGGGCAGCTCACAAGGACAAGCAGAAACTCTAGAAGACTCTGGAGGATGACCTGAAGACCGCGAAGGCCTGCCTCGATCAGGTGCAGGAGGCGTTGAGGAAGTCTGAGGAGGACCGGGTTAGCGTCAACAACATTGTCGTGGAGGCTCAGCGGCGGGCAGCGAATGCCAAGGAGCGGGCAGCCAAGGCTGAGAAGCGGGTGGCTGAGGCGATGGAGGCCTTCAAACAGTCTTTTAGGTACCAGAAGACCCTCATGGACTATGCGTCTGCGACGTACCTGGACGGCATCAAGGACACGAAGATGGCCATCCTACGGATGATGCCTGACTTTGACGTTGAGGGGTTGAAGGTGATTCTAGACTCCCCGGAAGGGTCTATCATGGTCATTGATGGGGTTCTTGAAGGTGCCGAGGACTCTGCCCTCCCCTCGACTGGTGGCAAAGCTTGGCGAGGCTATTCTTCCTGCTTGTCTTTTTGTTTCTTTTTGCTTTTTGATGTACATGTGCTCGGCCACCGAGGCCGCAAATTTTCTGTAAATGCTTTAGAGTGAATGAATGAAAAATACAAGCATTTTTTTTGTGCAGTGTATTCTCTCTTTCGCACTTTTTTTTTTTTTTACTGAGGGGTCCCTGCCCCTCCCAATGAAGAGACCACAAGGCACAAAAAATAGCTCGTACTAGCCCGATACATGCTCGCATTAGATAGTTAGGAGGGAGAGGCCAAGGTGGAGCCATGCGACTGAAGTGTAGCTCACCTAACATGATTCCTTCTAAGTGTTTATTTAGGTAAGGTCGAGGAGGCCTGTCGAATCATGGGGGAGGGACCGAGGCAGAGGTGTAGCTCACCTTGCTCCCTTCCTCCAAGCGGTTGCTTAGGCAAGGCCGAGGTGACGCTCCAAGGAGGTCGGGGTCTCGGGCCAAGGCAAACTGCCGAGTTAGTCGGGGTTGCTGCCTTTACTCAATCGCACTAAGTGTATAAGACTAAGAGGCCATCTGCTACCGAGGCGAGTAGGAAGGCGTGCGATGCCTCGGTCGTCCTGGTGTATTTCTATTTGGCAAGGTGTTAAGTTTGGGTGTTCGCCATTGGCCATGTGCCCTGGCGTCGGTCTAGCACGAGCACATAGTTCTCGGGGGAGGTTGCGCGCTTCGGCCAATCGTGAAGCCGAGGGGTCCTAGGGACTTACTAAGAACACACACTAAGCGTTGAACCGAAGAGGAACTTTGCTTTATTCATTCACCACTTGTCTATCAAAAAATACATTCACTGGTAGTACATCCGAAGGTTTTCTGAGTTCCACGTCCGAGGGACGGGTCTTCCACTTAGGTGTTCGAGGTGAAAAGTGACGAGGCCGACGACTTGCTTGATTTTGTAAAGGCCTTCCCAGTTGAGACCAATTTTACCCACACCTAGCTCGAGGACCATGACTTTCCCGAGGACAAGGTCTCCCACTTTGTAGTGCCTCTCTTTTACCCTCGAGTTGTAGTAGCGGGCCACCCGTTGTTGATAGGCAACCACCCTTACATGCGCTTGCTCTCGGGCTTCTTCCAGTAGGTATAGGTTTACTCTAAGTTCTTCATTGTTCTCGGTCTCGTCGTATGCTTCAATTCAGAGTGTCAAATGGCCGATCTCCACTGGGATAACGGCTTCCATACCGTAGGTTAAGCCGAACGGGGTTTCTCTAGTGGCCGTATGAGGTGTGGTCCAGTATGCCCAAAGTACACTACTTAGTTCATCAGCCCATAGGCCCTTAGCTCGGTCGAACCTTGTCTTCAGTCCATCCAGTATAGTTCTATTGGTGACCTTTGCTATGCCATTTGTCTAGGGGTAGCTACCGAGGTGTACTATTGCTTGATGCCGAAGGAGCCACACAACTCCTGAAACTTGGCATCATCAAATTACTTCCTATTGTTGGTGACGAGCATGTGGGGGAGACCAAAGCGGCAAATAATATTCTTCGAAAAGAAACTCTGAATTGCCTGAGCTGTGATGGTAGCTAGGGGTTCGACTTCTACCCACTTAGTAAAGTAGTCCACGACGACGACGAGGTATTTCTTGCCCTCGTTGCTTGATGGAAGGGGGCGAGGAGGTCCATTCCCCACTTGGCTAAGGGTCGGGGCTGCTAAGAGCTGAGAGGGTTGTGGCTGACTGATGGCATAAGTTGGCATGTCTCTGGCATTGGTCACACCTTTGTACCAACTCGGTTGCGTCCTTGTGAAGGGTCGGCCAAAAGTACCCCTACCTTAGTGTTTTTTGGGCTAGGGCTCTTCCACCAAGGTGGTTGCCGCAAATGCCTTCGTGTATCTCTTAGAGCACATACTCACCCTCCTCCTGGCAGAGGCATCAGAGGTAAAGCAAGGTGAATGATCTTCTATACAATTTTCCTTACAGCAAGGTGTAGTGGGCTGCTTGACGTCGAAGTTGCCTAGCTTCATTCCTTTCATCAGGCAACTGCTCAATTAAAAGGAAGTTGATGATGGGGTCCATCGATGATGGTTCGACCTCTACCAGGAGGACTTAGGCCTCTTCTATAAAGGGTCGAGGTAGCTTCTCCACGCGAACCGTGTGGTCGAGGGTTGCGTCCGAGGTGCTTGCTAGCTTAGAAAAAGCATCAACTCTTATGTTCTCGGCTCACAAGACTTGTAGCAAGGAGTAGCGTTGAAGTGACGAGCTAGCTCTTGAACTTTGGCAAGGTAGTTGGACATGCTTTGTTCTCTAGCCTCGTACTCGTCGTTGACTTGGTTCACCACTAGTTGTGAGTTGCTAAAGGCTTCGATGTGTAGGGAGCTGAGGTCCTTGGCAAGCTACAATCCAATGCTAAGGGCCTCGTACTCAGCTTCATCGTTGGATGTCGGGAAGTCAAACCTTAGTGCATACTCGATGACTGCGTTATCTAGGGTGAGGAGGATAAGGCCTGCTCCACTTTCTTTGGCGTTAGACAAACCATCAACAAAGAGTTTCCGTTTGGGGTGGGCCTCCTCAGTCAGGCAGTCCCCTTCAGCATCTTCGGGAGCTCGGCGGAGGGCTTGGTTGAAGGTGCATTCTACTACGAAGTTTACTAGGGCTTGTGCTTTGATGCCAAGCCTCGGCTAGTACTGTATGTCAAATTCAGAGAGCTCGATGGCCCACTTGGTCAAGCGCCCTGAGGTCTCAAGTTTAGTGAGGACATCCCTGAGGGGTTGGTTCATTAGGACCGCTATAATGTGAGCTTGAAAATATGGCCTAAGCTTTCTAGCCAAGACCACAAGGGCGAAGGCCAATTTCTCATACCTGGTTTTGGCATCGTAGATGACCTTGTTGACGTAGTATATCAACTTTTGCGTTCTGTCTTCTTTTATCAGAACTGAGTTGACTACCTCGTCCCTGGCCGTTAGGTATAGATATAGGGTTTTTCCTGGAGTTGGCTAAGCGAGGAGGGGTGGCAAGGAGAGGTATGCCTTGAGTTCGTCAAAAGCACACTGACACTCCTCCGTCCACTGGAAGTCCTTCAGGTTCTTGATGGCGCGAAAGTAGGGCAGACAATGGTCGACCGACCTTGACATGAAGCGGTTGAGGGCAGTTATTCGACTAGTGAGTCTTTGAGTCTCCTTCACCGTCTGAGGGGGTGCCATGTCCAATATGGCTTGTATCTTGTTAGGGTTGGCATCAATGCCACTTTGAGTAATGACAAAGCCTAAGAATTTGCTTGAGGTGACACCGAAGGCACACTTGTTAGGATTAAGCTTTATGTTGAACTTCCGCAAGGTGTCAAAGGTCTCGGCCAGGTCCAAGGTGTGCATCTCGTCTTTTAGGCTCTTCACCACCATATCGCCTACGTAAGCTTCGACATTCCTCCCCATCTAATTTTTAAACACCTTGTTGATGAGGCGTTAGTAAGTGGCCCCTGCATTCTTGAGGCCGAAAGGCATCACTTGGTAGTAGTAAGTGCCATGCTTGGAGATGAATGAGGTCTTCTCCTCATCCTCAGGGTGCATCTTTATTTGATTGTACCCGGAAAAGGCACCCCTAAAACTAAGTAGTTCGTACCCTGCAGTGGCATCAACAAGGTGGTCTATCATCAACAAAGGAAAGCTGTCCTTAGGATAGGCTTGGTTAAGGTCTGTGAAACAATACAGATCCACCACTTCCCATTAGCTTTCTTTACCAAAGCCATGTTTGACAACTAGTTAGGGTACTATACCTCTCAGATGAACCCGGCGTCAAGTAGCTTGCCAACTTCCTCTCCTATGGCCTTCCAACACTCCGGTGCAAAGTTCATCTTCTTCTACCGAACTGGCCTAGAGCTCGGATCCACGCTTAGCTTGTGAGTGATTACCGAAGGGTCAATTCCGGGTATGTTAGCGGTGGACCAAGCGAAGACATCAGCATTGGTTTCGAGGAAACTTATCAGTTCGGATAGGCTTTCTAGGGGAAGGTTGTACCCGACGCGGACTATTTTCTTGGGCTCGGCCTTGTCGAGGGGAACCGAGATGAGGTCCTCGGATGGCTAGCCTCAGCTCGTTGGTTCCTCCCTAAGGTTGAGGCCCTCTAGCGGTGATGCTTCCTTGTTCTTGCCCTTAAGCGCTGCCACATAGCACTGGCGGGCGGCTTGTTGGTCCCCATGAACGACTCCAACGCTGTGCTCTGTGGAGAACTTGAGGCCAAGGTGGTATGAGGAGATGGCTACCCTAAGTGCGTGAATGGTCGGCCTTCCCATGATTGCATTGTAGGGAGAGATGATCTTCATGACCAGGAACTCGTTCATCCTCATCACCTACCGAGGCTCGGTCCTTACCGTGGCAGGTAGGGTAATTTTTCCCTCCGGTCTGACCACTTTACCGGAGAAGTCGACTAGTGGGACCTCGGCTAGCTGGAGGCGCTCAGGCGCTATCTTCATCTTCTGGAAGGCTTCATAGAAGAGGGTGTCGGCCGAAGAGCCACTATCAACGAGAATCCTCTTGACTATGAAGTTTTCAATGACGGCCGAGATCACCAAAGCATCATCATGCGGGACTGTGATCCCCTTCAAGTCCTCGTCCATGAAGGAGAGGGTCTCTTACTACTTTGGCTTCTTAGGGGCAGGCCCTTGGATGTTTAGTTGCCTGGCGTAGGCCTTGCGAGCCGAAGCCAAGGCTCCACCCGAGGTTGTGCCCCCGGCGATGACGTCATGACTCTAGCTTTTTATTGGTGTTGCTGCTGGGAGGACGAGGCACCAGCCTCGCCCTCGACGTACTACTTGATGTACCCGCGGCGGATGAGGGACTATATCATTCTTCAAATCATAGCAGTCCTCTGTGTCATGGCCAGTGCCGCGGTGGTACTTGCAGTACTTCTTTGGGTTTTCCCTCTTGGGGTTCCTCTTCATCTTCTCTAGCCACTTCATGAAATTCTCCTCCACAACCTGCATCAAGATCTAGGTCCTGGTGTGGAGTTGAGTGGTGTGTATTGAGTATAAGTTAGGGTTGAGGCCAGTTGCTTCTTGTTGTCCTTGTTGTTGTTGCTATTGTGGTGTTGGTGGTCCCAACTCTTCATCTTCTTCTTGGGGGCCCCGTTGTGGCGCTCGGCCTCCCTCTCCTAATTATCCCCAGCTGAAGCCTCTTCGGCTGCAATGTACTTTTGGGCCTTCTTAAGGAACTTCCGCTTTGTCTTCGGCGGGGTCTTGGCAACCGAACACTTGAGGGCCGAGCCAGAAAGGATCTCGTTGATGGCGGAATGCATGGAGACCATAAGGTCGAGGTCTCAGACGTCGAGCTCTTCTTTCTTGAAGCGGTTGATGTAGGACGATAGACTCTTGCCCCGCTTCTGTTTGATGGACACCAGTGAAACTGCGCTCTTCTGGCATCGTCTGTTGCTTATGAAGTGAGCAAGGAATAGGTTGGAAAATTGCTCCCACAAGCTGATTGACCGAGGAGGGAGGCTGGAGAACCAACGACGGGCGGCCCCCCTGAAGGTGGCCTGGAAAGTCCGGCACGTACATCTCCAGTGGTCATCGGGGTCTAAATTTCCATCGTACATCTCCAGTGTGGGAGCTTTGAAGTGATGGGGGAGTGGCTCAAAGATGATATCCGGGCTGAAGGCATCCATTCTTCCCGTCGGATTGCTTTGATCGGCCGAGGAATCGGCTTGGCTCTCTTGGACATGGCGAGTTCGTCCTTGATAGCCCCGAGCTCGGCTCACAGCTCCGCAATCCAAGGGCCGACTTGAGATTACCACTCGTCTCTGTCTTCGCAGGCATGGTCAGGGTCAACACAGACTCCGGAATGCTTCGAGGCAGGAATGCGCGCTTCCCGTATGGCACAGCGGTCGTTCAAGACATCACGGAGGTCCGAGACAGGTGCGGAAGAGGCACGGCATCGGCCCTCGGCCCTTGAGTGGGCACTACGATGGCTGAGGTACCCACCTTCATCCTGGGTGTTCTCCCTCTTGCGTCGATGGTGCTGTTTCGAGGGCTAGCGGTTGTCTTTGGACCGCATTGGCTCTTCCTCCCTTCAGCTGGGAGGTCTCACATTTCCAAGTGTCGGGCTGGCAGGTCGGCTGCTACCGGATTTGGCGGGCTCAGCCCGTTGGAGTCGGCTGCTACCGGAACCCCCAGTTCCTAGTCACCAATGAACAATTTCAGGCAGTCCTCGATCATCTGAATACCTCACGCAACGCGTTGGGGGATCGACATGCTCACCCCGGCTCTGGTGATCTAACAACCCAGCGAGGCGGTTCCTGGGGGTAGACTTGCTCAACGCGCTGCGTGAGGTATTCAGATGATCGAGGACTGCCTGAAATTGTTCATTGGTGACCAGGTTCTGGGGGTTCCTGGCTCTCCGTACCATGGTAATCAGTGCTCAGAAGTTTCAAAGTTTAAGTTAGATGGGAATGTCTTAGCGACGTTTCCCACAGATGACGCTAATTGTTGATGCTCGGATTAGCCAAGGGCAATAAAGTAAATTCATTCCCAAGCTTTGAAGGAGGGCTAAAGGCTTTGAGGATTCAGAGGAGGTAAGCCAAGGCCGAGGGCTGGAGGCTGAGGCTGATTGCTCCTTTGGATACTATAGAGGCCGAGGGCTAGTACTAAGAAGGGCATCTGAAGAGGGACGAGATACGGCTCCCGCGGTAGTGAATCTACAGGGGAGAAGGTGTCAGAGGCCTCGGGTGGGAACCTGAGGCAAAGACTTCAATGGTCAAGTTGTATGTGCACAAGGTAAGTTGTGAGTCCGGAGCCGAGGGGTCCAGATGAGGTCTCAGATAACACTAAGCCCTTAGAGGAGAGAGCACTAGAGATCACAAAGGTTTTGAATCCCTTACCTTGTAGGGGATGCCTTGTATTTATAGTCGGAGTTGTTAGGGGTTAGTTGGGCTCGGATAGTCCAGATGCGAGCCGTACGAGGGCCTGGCAAGATGTTCTACCAAAGCCACGCGGTGCCCTGCGATTGGGTCCACTAGGTCCACCTCGGGACCCCGAGCGTCCTCATAGTGACCTTATGCTGTCGCCCTCTAGTCGACATGCATCAACCTTGTATAGGCCAACCGAATGCACCTACATTAGTGCTCTACCTTATGCTAAAATCATTTTTAAATACTCTATTAGAGAATAAAACCTATTCAAGGACCTCACTTGAAAACTTAAGCTTTTAGGTTCAATGTTTTTTTGAGATGGTATCAAAGCCACTTTGACCAAGTGCTCTAGTGTTCGATTCTTGTCATCCCCATTATAGTTAATTAAACCTATTCAAGGACCTCACTTAATAACTTAAGCTTTTAGGTTCAATGGTTCTTTGAGACTCTCATGGTCTAGACCCTATCTGTTCTCTTTGTGGTGAAGCAGTGGAAAATATTGCTCATCTCTTCTTTCATTGTCCTACTACCAGAAGGGTTTGGTTTGCATCTCAACTATCCATCAAATTGGAGTTGCATGATGACTGGTCATTAGAAAATTGGTTTTCTCATTGGTTTCAATTAGAAGATCCAACAAAACAAGCTCAACTATCAATCTTTGCCATTTGGGCTATCCTCATGTGGCATATATGGAAAGCTAGGTGCAAAACTGTGATGGAGCATAGAAATTTCTACCCAGAGTTATTTCTCATGAAAATAGGCATCAATCCACAAGAATTAGAAATTCTCCTTCCTATTGGGTCAAACCAATTTTTCCGGCAGTCTTTGATGGGGCTTTGATAGTAGTGTGGGATAGGTTGGAATTTTAATCCGTGATCACAATGGTGACTTTTGTTTTGGTAGATCATTAAAAATCCTAGTAGCATCTCCTATTAAAGTGGAAGCAAAAGCAGCTCTATCTAGCTGTCAATTTGCATTACAGGTTGAGATTACTTCTGTCATACTTGAGGGAGACTCTCAAGTGGTTACTAAGGCTCTATTTGCTTTGTGGGAAGATTTTGGTGGGATGGGATGGGAAAGTGTAAAAAATTACCTTTCCATTGTTTGGTTTTATATATGGGAAAATAATAGGAAAATATTGTTAAGAGGGAGAAGAGAGAAAGGGAAGATGGAGGGAGAGACAAAGAACTCCATGACTGAAACTCCGATCTGTGTCTGCGAACCCAGATCTAAGTTCTACCATGGAAGAAAACCTCTGATTTGTGTTTGCGTCAATCTGGGTTCTACCATGGCGAAAACATCTTTAACGATGATTACCAACAATGGCGATGGTGCAACAGCATTGGTGGTGCAGCAGCGACGGTGGTTACCAGCAGTGACGATGGTTACTAGGAGCGGCGGTGGTTACCAGCAGTGGCAGTGGTGCAACAACGGTGGTAGTTACTAGCAATGGCAGTGGTGCAGCAGCAGCAGCGGTGGTTACCAGCAACGAAGGTGGTTACTAGCAGTAGCGGTGGTTACCAACAGTGGTGGGGCAGAGGATGAAGATGAAGAAACTCGAGTTTTCTCAAGTTTTTCCACCTGGGTGGCAAAGTTTTGGAGCGACCCCAATTCCACAATTTTGGGATCTCACGTCCCACTTTTTTCTCATCCCATCACCCTATTTCCCTTGGAATATTCTCTTTTCTCATCCCTATCCCACAAACCAAATGGAGCCTAAGAGTTTGTTGGAAGGAAACTTTGCTCCTCCATGGCACATCAGATCTCTTATAACGGATTGCAAACTCCTTTTAAATTGTCTCCCTCACTACTCAGTTCACTGGGTTCCTAGAGAGTGCAATAAAGCAGCTCACGTTCTCGCTCAAAAAGCTCTTCATATTCCTAGAATGTACAAACCACCACATTTCTTGTTAGACACTTTATCTTTTGATTATACTGAGCAGTCAGTCTTAAGTTAAATTGAGGCCTATGCACCCTACATAGGAACTTCATCTATATATATAGTACTTATAAAAGTGAGAATGAGGAGGTATTGGCTTCTGGAATTTTTCTTTACTGAAATACCCCTTTCTCCATTGAAAGGGCAGAAAATGCAATTAAAAGAATACCATTAAGTGCATTCAATTACCTCTCATTAAGTCTTAGATTTAAGTCATTAAATAAATCACATTCTCCCTCATTCAATCCAATATTTATACTTTTATTTATCATCATTACACTATAAATCCATACACAATAATTATTAATAGAATGAAATTTTATGTTTTTAAAATTAACATAGAAATGAAATCATATTTTTCATCTAAGTGGTGGGTAAGTAGTTCAACCATTTGGGTCAAATGGATAGTTTCATGATGTCATAAATAAATAATACAGCTTTTGAAGTATAAAAGGTACTTTTGTTTATCATCATTAAATTCCACTAATAAATCCATACACAATAATTATTAATAGAATGAAATTTTATATTTTTAAAATAAACCTAAAAATGAAATCATATCTTCCATTTAGGTTGTGGGTAAGTATTTCAACTATTTGGGTCAAATGGATAATTTCATGATGTCATAAATAAATAATACAAAATTAAAAATATAAAAAGTATAGAAAAAGAAAGAAATTTTGAAAAAAAACTGGACATGTTTCTATTATTCTATATTTGTCATATGAAGAAATAACTATGATAAAATAGACATAATTTTATTAATGATGGACATCAAATAGACAACTTAAAACCGATTGAAAATTAAATCATCTTCCTATCTAGGGGGTGGGTTAGTGGTTCAACCTTTCAGGTCAAATAGTTTAACCCATGATGTATAATTAAAAATAAATTTTTAAAATAGAATAGTATAAAAAGTATGAAACAATTTTGAGCACATCTATAATATTATATACTAATAATATAAACAAAAATAAGTATGATAAATACTAATTATTTTATCAATAATATAAATGAAATTCAAAATTTAAAACCAGTTTGAAAATGAAATTGTTTCCATACCTAGATGGTAAGTAGGTCAATGATCTAACATACCGGGTCAAATGGGTTATGGGTAAGTCTATGATGTCATAACTAAGTAACAAATATTAAATACATACATACATACTTACAAACATGCATACATACATACATACATATACATAAACTCAAAAAAAATATAAGATTTGTATGAAGCATTTTGATACAATTCTATTGTTATATATTCACCAAATTAAACAAAAATAAATGTGAAAATAAGAATTACTTTTATCGATAATGAAAATAGAATACATGATTTCAAATCAATCAAAAAAGCAAAATGGTTTTTTCATCCAAGTGGTGGGTTAGGGGTTAAACTATCCATGTCAAATGGATGTTATTATTAAATAATAAAATACATAAAATTCTAGAAAATGTAGAAATTTGTCGATAATTTTGGGTACATTCTATAATATTATATATTCATCATATAAAAAAGTATGATTAATGAAAAAAATATTTTCATTAATGATAGAAATGGGATAAAAATTAGGATAAAAAATAAAGAGCATTAATGTCTAACACATGACCCGATTAACCATGTCAAATGGTTCAATAATTTAATTAGCTAGGCCATCATAGGTAAGTGGTTTGGTAGGGATGCAAACAGATCAGATCAAATTTGAATTAGGGTATATTCAAATCTGATCTGATCCAAAGACTCGACCAAATCTCATAAATATTGATTCAAATCCAAATCCGATCAAGATGCCAAATATTCGAATCTGATACGATCCGATTTCATTTTTAAAATGTAATAAATTATTAAAAGAAAAAGAGAAATATAATAGTTGAAATAAAAAAAATATAAGTATTTTCTCAACTATTTCCATCATATAAAAAGTTTACAAAAATGCGATATAAACAACATATTTATAAATAAATAATAAATAACATATATATTATATATAAATAATATATATACTATATATAAATAATTGATTTGACCATAATATTAAAAACCGATGTTCAAACAATATATTAGAATTGCATTTCCTCTTGGTAAATAAGTAATTTTTATTATCTCATAAATTAAATAATAAAAAATAAAAATATAGAATTTTTTACAAATTTCATAAAAAAATTGAACATACATTAATATTATATATTCTTCATATTAAACAAAAATATGTTTGAAAAAATAAGGATTATTGTTAGTAAAGATAGAAATGACTAAAATACAAAGAAAAAAATGAATTAATGTCTTAATCATAGTCCATTTTCCTTGTTAAATAAGGTTAGCGGTTCAACTAGTAAGGTCTTTTGGTTTCTAATTGTTATCATCATCATCATTAGATACTGCCACATGTAAAAATAAATGCGAAAATAAGAACTACTTTTGTTGATGATGAAAATGTAATACATGATTTAAAATCAACCGAAAAAAAGAAAAATGGTTTTTCCATCCAAGTGGTGGGTCAGTGGTTCAACTATCCATGTCAAATGGATCAACACTTGATGTTATTATTAACTAATAAAATACATAAAATTATAAAAAAATGTAGAAATTTGTAGATAATTTTGGTTAATTTCTATAATATTATATATTCATCATATAAAAAAGTGTGATTAATGAGAATTATTTTCATTAATAATAGAAATGGGATAAAAAATAAGATAAAAAATAAAAAAGCATTAATGTCTAACACATGACTCCCACTAACCTTGTCAAATGGTTCAATGATTTAATTAGCTATGTCATTGTATACAAGTGGTTTGGTAGGGATGCAAACAGATTGGATTAGATTTGAATAAGGGTATATTCGAATTCGATTCGATCCGAAGATCTGATCGGATCTCATAAATATTGATTCGAATCTGAATCCGATCAAGATGTTGGATATCTGAATCTAATGCGATCTTATTTAATTTAAAAAAATAATAAAATTATTAAAAGGAAAAGAAAATATAATAGCTGAAATAAAGAAAAACAAAAAATATAAGTATTTTTCAACCATTTTTGTCATATACGAAGTTTACAAAAATGCAATATAAATAACATATTTATAAGTAAATAATAAATTACATATATATTATATATAAATGATATATATATATAAATAATTGATTTGACCACAATATTAAAAACCAATATTCAAACAATATATTGGAATTGCATTTCCTCTTGGTACATAAGTAATTTTTATTATCTCATAAATTAAACAATAAAAAATTAAAACATAAAATTTTTTATAAATTTTATAGAAAATTTTGAAGATGAATTAATATTATATATTCTTCATATTAAATAAAAATATGTTTGAAAAATAAGAATTATTATTAGTAAAAATAGAAATAGCTAAAATACAAAGAAAAAAATGAATTAATGTCGTAATCATAGTCCATTTTGCTGGTTAAATAGGTTAAGGGTTCAGTCAATAAGGTCATTTGGTTGTTAACTATTATCATCATCATCACTTAATATTGCCACATACAACACATGAACACATCGCCTTTTAGGCTACAACCCACCACCATTCAGACACGTGGCTTTTTCAAATTTAGACACATGGCATTTTATGACAAGTGGCTTTCTCATTTTCTAGAAAGCTAGACATGTGGCAATTTCTAAGAAATTCCTACTAAAGCCCACTACTAGGCTATAGCTCCCCACCATTTAGACACATCGCCTTCTCATTTATCTGGAAAGCTAGACACATGGCCTTTTTTGATAAGTTGCTACTAAAGCCCACAACCCAGTACCACCATTTTCAATCCAATCCTAAAAGAGTGCAGAAAATGCAAAAGTAGTTATCCACAACCACTTCTGCCTACATTATCAATCTCAATTAATCATTAACCCTCTACGTATTATAACAAAAGAAAACTATCCATACTCTACTAATTTTTGAAAAGCTATTTTTTAAAATAAATATTTCTTGAATTTTTAATAATTATTTAAAATATTAATAAATATAAATTTAGCAATATTGATTTCATAATATAAATTTAACATTACCGGTTCCCTGTACTTAGTACGGGATCATTCACTAGTTTGCCATTAAAAAAAATGAAAACAAGTATGTGAGAGAATTGAGATAATCTTCTGAACCCGAATTGAGGATTTAACCCAAAAAAAAAAAAACGTAATCTAAAAGCATACCTGATTGTCTTCACTAAAGCACAATCCTAAACTAGAGGTCACAACTTTCTTTAACCACCTTTGTCGTATTGTTTGAAAAGGAGAAAAATAATGGAATGGAAGATTGGCATCAGGGAAGGATTGGGGCGGGGCACCCCTCCCCGTCCCCAGCCCTGCCCCATAGCCAAAATCCCTTACCCTGTCCTCACCCCGTCCCTGGTGGTAGCGCAGGTTCAGGAAGAGGCACCTCCTCCTTATTGGGGATAGGGAATTCCTAAATTTTCCCGCCCCAAGTCTACACCTAAAAATATATCATATTTGGGGTATTTTGAAAATTATATTATGGGAATTTAGGAGTATTTTAAACTAGTGTTTTCAACCCACAGTTGTCCCAACCGGTCGAACTATTCGAACCATCACCCGAACAAGGTCCTAGGTTTGATTCAATCAAGACTCGCCAAATGGTCAAAAACCATTGACCTGGTCAAGAATCATTCAACCCGACCGGTTCAATCATTGACCCATTCAACCTGGTCACCAGGTCATAGGTTGCACATTCAATGCATACAAACTTTCAGAGGCCATAACTTTGCACTCCGATGTCCATAGGCGCCTTGCCCCACTATTTTCATGAAAAAAAAACCTTTTTGGCCTCAAATTGCAATTTTTAACATTTTTTATAAATAAAAAATTAAAAATTGAATTAAAAACATAAATTAAATATAAAATAATCATATAAAATATCTAAAATATATTTATACACACACACACTATATATATATATTAATGTGGAACACATTGCTTTAAACATTGGATTATGGAAATTTAAAGGTATTTTAAACATTAAATTTTTGGATCCTAAAGGTATTAGGAATTTGGGAAAATTTAAAGCTATTTTAGAAATTAAGGTTAAACCTAGTGCTATAAATCGGGTTGTGCCACCCGTAGCACGACTTTGCATTGGCCCAGCACAATGGCACATGGGGTCATGCCAAGCATGGCATGATCGTGTGGGTCCTGTCGGGCTGGGGATTTTAGGTCCACGGGGCGGCATGGCACAACCCATGGCCCACGTGTTGGCACGACACAAAACAGCCCGACACAACCTAGCCCACGAGCTCACAACGGGCCAAGTGCAGACCATCCGAGAAAACTAGCTGTTGGGCCCAAAAAAAATAGCTAGTTTGAGCTTTTTAGGGCTTTTTTATAGAAATACCCCTCAATCAACAACTATAAGCCTATAAATGTCTATATAGAGGTTATTTATGTATTTTAGCTTTGGAGGGGAAGAAAAAGGACAATAATGCCCCTCTAACAACTATATCCTATAATATAACAACTACTTTGGGACTTTGGGAGCATTTGTATAAAGTGAGAAATGACTTTATAATGACCAAAATACCCCTCAATAATTAAAAAACAACTAGTTTTTAGAGTATTTTGGACAATTGAATTATTTCAATTCCTATAAATAACCCTATCCCCCACCATTCTCATCACACCAATTAAGCAATTCTAAATTCTTTTTTCAATTCTTTCTTCTCATTATTTCATTTCTCTCTGTCTCTCATCTCATACTATCATAGTGTCATGCACTTAGCAATTTAGGAGGCTTTGACTTTTGAGGCTTCAACCGTTGAAATCAAGGTTCAAAATATCAATACACCCGATACACCAGTAAAGGCATATCGAGCAATATTGATAGCTTTTTTTTTATTTTTTTAGTTTTTTATCAAATCTAGTTCAAAGGAGTCGGTTTAAGGTTCGTCCACCCCTGAATTGGTCGAAACCCCACACATCCTCTATAGGGGTGTATTGGAAAGCTTCCAATATGATACGTATTGACAGATACGGCCCAATACGTATCGATACTTTGAACCTTGGTTGAAATCAAGTTGAACTAGTGGGGCCCCATGTAATGCACAGGCTTTGTTAAACTAAAATCTATGTTAAAGAACCTTTATGGTATTTTTAATTGGGCAAAGTGAAAGTAAATTTAACCCAAGCATTGTTTTTTTGTTGTGTAATGTTAGATAAAATTGTATTAATTTTTAGGGTAAATTGCTGAAACCTCCTCTAAGGTTTTTGGCTGTGTTGAAACATCTCCTGAAGTTTGGTAATTGCAATCACCTCCCCTGAACTTTCTAACATAGTTGCAAGTAGACCCTCTTTGGTAAAATCTTCTAAAAAAAAGGCATGAAAATGTCCAAAATACCCATGCAGTTACTTTTAACAAAAATGTTTATTTTTCAAATTTTTCTTCATAAGAATCACTATCCCTAGTCCTCTCTTTTCTAAAATTGATTTATTTTCCCTTCACATCAATCACTCAAAGGTAAAGTTGCAACCTTAAATTCTCTTTGTATTTGTTGTTCATAAAGCTTGTATTTTTTTTCCTATACAAACCAGCCTCAAAGTAATGCATGGGTATGTTAGACATTTTCATACATTCTTTTAAGAAGATTCTATGGAAGGGGTTCTACTTGTAACTGTATTAAAAAGTTCAAGGGAGGTAATTGCAATTATTAAACTTCAAGGGGGTTCAACAATAGTTAGAAACTTCTAGCGAGGTTTCAACAATTTACCCTAATTTCTGTTATGTTAGATAAATTGTTGTTAATTTGTGTTAGTCTCAATTGAATTTAAAAGAATTTTATTTTTTTTATTAATTTTCATTAGATGAATTTGTTTCTATTTTTAATAATCTTTTACTATTATTACATATCTAATTTTTTGATTTATTTAATATCTTGACATGGTAGAATTTAGAAATAGAAACAAAGCGAGTTTGCGTAGGAACCATACTCCCCATCCCTATCCCTGATGTTAGGGACTTCACTCCTCATTTATGTCCTTGTCCTCAATCGGGTATCTCAATTATTTCCCATGTATTGTAAAAAACTAATTTTGAAATAGAAATATTTTACATTTGGGATCGGATTGATGTAGGGACTTCACACCGCATCCCCATCCTTATTCCCAATCAGGTATCCCAATTATTCCCTTTGCATTGTGCCATGTATGCGATAATAAAGCTCCTGCATGGTATGAAATTTGGTTGGATTTTAATCTTAACATTTTTATTACTAACTAATTTATAAATAGTTTTTTTATAATTACTAACAAGCAATTTTCATGAAAACGGAACAATAGGTGCAACCATAAGCAACACACAAATGTCACAATCTTCAACAATAGGTGCAATTATATATCACCTGGATATGAAAAGTATTTAAATTGTATAACAATTAAGTATATTATTTATATTATGTTTATTAATTAATTTTAAATTTGAAGTTATTATTAATGAAAATGGAACTTCTGTAATATTAATTATTAGTTATTTTATTAATTATTAATAATATGATGTTATGATGTCCTAATAACCAATTAATTATTATTTAGGTAAGGTAAGTTAATTAATTAAATTAACTAAACTAAGCTAATCAAATTAATGGAAATTGAAGTTTTATACTTTTATTAATGAATTTGATTTTAAATGGAACTTAAATCTTTTGATAATAATGTTATTAATTGATTCTTTCAGGCACCTGTATAGGACACAACTTGTCATAAATCAATTTACAATACGATGTATAAGTAACTGAAAATTTGATATAGGATTATCCGTTGTCTATATCGAAATTGGGTGAAAAATAACCAGCTTTGTTCATCGTCCTCACCTGGTTTTGTTAAAAACAAGTTCTTTGAAACCCAAATTTTCACAAATTCTTGTTTTCTTCACGAATATGAAATTAAGAGTATTTTTATTCCACTATTGCTAAAACAGGTTAAAAAAAACAGAAAAAAGGAAACACTTCAAATGAAAAACAAAGGCTTGGTTTGTATGCTTACCTTCCTACATCTAATGGTTGCAACCAGATAAAAAAAGTCTTGTGATTCCAAACCGGATGATGAAAGTCAACAAAAAAGAAGCCTCATTCACTCTTCTACAACACAAAACAAAAATTAAACAAAGAAAATAAGACCCTCAACAAAGAATGCAGAAATGGACCCAAGTGAAAAAATAAATGAAAAGTAAGAAGATGCATTCTCAAAACTGACCAAAGACCTCTTTTCAATGATTGGAGAAGTGAGCTGTCTTCTCAAAGAATAGACCTCTTTCAAAAGATCTCAAAAGTGAAATCTCTCTTTCAAATGATCACAGAAGTCGATTCTTGGACTGTGACAAAAGCAGACCACTGATATCAGAGAATGGAAAACAAAGCAAATACAAATGATAATGGTCGCTGAATCTAGATGAGATAATGGTCTTTCAAACCTTGAAAGAGCATTCTTGGATGTAGCTGGAGAATAATTGCTTGTACGGTGCCAAAAACAAGAAAAAAATACAGTGTTTACCATGACAAAAATAAAGCAAAATGACTGGCAAGACTTTGGTGCGAACCGAAGCAAAGGAATTATGAGTGAGGTAGTGAGGCTACATACCAGGTAAGGCTAAAGGCTAGGGAGGATAAAGTGATAGAATGATAATCCCGTTATGAGTTGGACCTCTACTTATAGGGAGAGATCCCGAGGTCCCGAAATGAATGAGTCAAAAGCGTTTGATTCCTATTAGGAAAAGGAATCTCGAATTCGCTGTCAGTTGTTAGGAAGCACTGCTAGGGTTTCGTCACGTGTTATGAGATATCTCAAGGACGAGCTTTAATATAATAAAAAGTTCAAATAATAAAATAGAATGGCTTTTCTTTTGTTGGGTTGCTCTCAACTTGTTGCTTTCTCCTTAATTAATTGTATATGCTTGTGTGATATCATCATGTGGGCTCCACCTATCAGACATGGAAGAAGGGTGCCTAACCCCTTCCCTCTCCCATTCGAATCTTACCCAGACTGGTTTAGTCAATGCCTAGGGCCTTGGAGTACTATAAGTGCAAAATGATTTTTTTGATGCCCTTCTCAGAGGTCCCATTACCTCCATTTCCTTCAAATGATGGGTGGCAATTCTGAATCAGCTTAAGTGAGTTGTTTTACGGCGCTCACAACTATTTTTAGTTCTTTAGCTGTTTGTTAGAAAAACGCCACCACATAGGCATTGGTGTTTATTGTGCATGAAACCACTGTTAGGTTTCAACGCTTATCAAATGAACAATGAAAAAAAGAAATGCTTTGATTTATGTGCATGAGGTGTTGGGGAAAAGTTCAAATTCATGTACCCTCAATGCCTAGGCATTTATTGAAACAAAATGCTTATGTGGCAAAGCTAAGGTGGAAAGTAACTTTATGGGGTGTTACTTGAACTTCCCATAAAACGTCCAACCAAACAACAAAAGCAATAAATGTTTAAAGTAACATTTTCCAAATAAACGTTTATCTGATAAACACTTCATAAATAAACACCCACAAAACCAAACACATACTTAGTGGTTGTGGGTCATCTTATATTATCTTATCTTATATATATACTTAATACAAATAGGTGCAAAAAAAGGGAGACAAGGCTACCTAAGGTGTCAATAAAAGGCATCTATTCGTGTGAAGCTCAAGCGTATGAAATCTTACGTTTCCTCCTTCATATTTACTACTAAACATTTAATTATTTACAATGATGCCATTGAATAAAATAAAAATAATGATAACTTGTCATTTGTCATCTCCCTCTCTCATGATGCCATTTAATTATTTACAATGATGCCATTTAACTTTCTCCCTCCCTGAGCACTATATTTAGGTAGGGATGTAAACAAATCAGATCATATTCGAATCAGGGTATATCCAAATTTGATCTGCCACTATTCATGTCGAATTCGATCGGATATGATAAGCTTCGACTTAAATTCGAATCCTGTCGATAAGTCAAATCTTCATATCTGATCCAATCCAACTTGTTTTCCTTAAAATTTAATAAATTATTTAAAGAACAATAAAATATACCAATTTAAATAAAGAGAAAACAAAATTGCAAGTATTTTTTAAATATTTTCATCATATATATACATGTTTTATAAAAAATGAATAATATGACAAATTTATAAAAATACAATATAAATAATATACATTTATATATTATATATTTATATTTATAAATATATAACATATATCAGATCGGATAGGGTGTGATCTGAAAACGATCTGATTTCTTATTGGACCCTATTATTCGATCCGAAGATTCAAACAGGGGGTGATCCGAATTCGACAAAATAGGATCAGATCTTGGATTAGATCAGATCATGATTCAATCCATTTGCACCCTTATATTTAGAGTTGTCAATGGGTTGGGTTTGGTTCTAAATAGCTCGGACTAGTCCTATCCCAATAATAAATGAATATTTATATACTTATTATTCATTTATTTAAGTAAATTATTATCCATAGATTTTATTTATTTAGTTTACTAAATTATTTAATCAATTAATAATTTATTTCACTAATGAATTATTTTTTCTCTCTCACCAAGCCTAATATTTAAGGCTATCGATGAGTTAAGTTTGGTTTGGGATAGCCTCTACTTGTCTCGTCCCAATAATTAATGAAATCTTATTTATTTTTTTGCCAAATTAAAATTTACTTATTATTCATTTATTTAAGTAAATTATTATCTATAGATTTTATTTACTTAGCCTACTAAATTATTTAATTAACTAATAAGTTATTTTACTAATGAATTATTTTTCTTTATCTCCCCAAACCTAATATTTAGAGCTATCAATGGGTTAATGGTTTGGGATAGCCTCTACCTATCTCGTCCCAATAATAAATGAAATTTTATTTATTTACTTTACCAAATTAAATTATTCATTTATTTATTTTAATAAATTAAATAAATTATTATCCATAAATGTTTATTTATTCAATTCAACCTGAGCCTAGTATTTAGGGTTGTGAATGGGTCAGGTTTGGTTTTGGATAGCTTGGACCAATCTTCTCCCAATTATTTATTTATTTTACTATACTATCCATAGATTTTATTTATTAAGTTTACTAAATTATTCAATTAATTAATAATTTATTTTTCTAACAAATTATTTCCCTCTCTCCCTGAGCCTAATATTTTGGGCTATCAACAGGTTAAACCTATCAATTGACTGGGTTTGGGTCAGGCTTTGCCTTTATATCAATAGAACATATTTAGGCCCAAGCCCAAGCCCGACCCCATCAGACCTCGATCTTGAGCCTAAGCCTAGGCCCAAGCCCAAAGCCCAACCAAGAAATTGAGAAAATTATTTTTATTCTTTATTTAACAACAAGATTGATTTATTTATTTATATTATTTCATTACATAAAATATAGTTTTGTTATATAAAATATATTTTTATTAAATAAAAATGTATTTTGGTTGAGATCGAGCGAGGTTTTTCTAGAAAGCCCGAGCTTAGCCCCGAAAAAGTCACACTTAGTGTTTTGGGTCCGAGCCCAAGCCCATAGGCCTAAATTCATATCCAAGCCCGACCAAGAGTGGGTTGGGTAGCCCGATGGCCTAGCCTAGCCTGTTGGCAACTCAAGCCCAAAAAAAGTAAAGCCCAGTGTTTTGGACCCGAGCTCGAGCCCAAGCCTATAGGCCTAAATTCTTGTTCAAGCCCGACCAAGAGTGGGTCGGGTAACCCAATGACTAGGCCTGGCCCGTTGACAACACAAAATTAATTAACTAATTAAGTAAGTAAAATAAGTAAATAAATAAATAAAATTTATTTATTATTGGGATAGGATTGGTATAACTATCTCAAACCAAACCCAACTCATTGATAGCCCTAAATATTGGGCTTGGGGAGAGAGAAAGAGAAATAGTTTGTTAGTAAAATAAATTATTGATTAATTTAATAATTTATTCAATTAAATAAATAAAAGATGATGGATAATAATTTACTTAATTTATTAAACTAAATAAATTAATAATTTAATTTAATAAAATAAATAAATAAAACCTCATTTATTATTGGGATGGGATAGATATTGGCTATCCCAACTAGATCTGTTCATGGGCCAGGTAGCCTGATAGTCTAACCCAGCCCCATTGACAACCCTAAATTAATTAATAATTTAATAATCTAACAAATTATTATTGCTAGCAAAATAAGACCTAGAATCGTGTCATTTATTTTACTAAATTTATTTATTTATTAAATTAATTATAATACTTAGACCATTAAGAAGGGAACAGGTCTCAACTTTAGAGGCATTTGCAACCGGCGGTAGGAACACTATAAGTCATCAACGACAAATCACAATTAGTTGAATTGATATAAGATTATTCATTAAGAAAAGCTAACCAGCTCAATTGGAAACCACTTGAATTGCAAAGGAATTATAAAGAGAGACCAATTAGTAATCACCATTAACTGAGTTGAACCAAAGAGAAATTTCTAATTGAATATCAGCAATGAAAAATCAATGAAAGTGCAAAAGAGTTTAAGAAAAGAAGAATTGAGATACCTAGATTACTAGACCAAATATAAGCTTAGGCAATAAGAGGATCAAGAAGTATGGAAGGAAGAAATCAATAATCACTTGAAATATAGGGGGTTAATGGAACCAAAAAAAAATAGGAATATAAGGAAAAGATATATCAGATAGCCTTTGATCTAAAATATAAAAAAGAATCTAGATTTAAATGATAGTTTGAATGAAGTGGAAAATTAAGGTAGTTTACACCTACAAAGTGGTTGCCTATTCTTTAAGTTCGGGACCGTTTGGCAAGTCTTTTTTGAAAGATCTTCTGAAATCTTTAACAGTCAAAAGACGTAGTGAACTTTTGCATCAAGATCTTGACAGTCAGAAAACCATCTGGTTAAGGCGTGTTTTTCTGCGCAAAGATGAATTAAAAAAACCGAAAAGCTCCATTTGGAGCTTCTCAAAAATAGCCAAAAACGGGCTTCGTGCGTCTTTTCAACCCAATATCTTTTGGCAATTAGATCTATTGCAAACCAAACAGAAAAAACCACAATTCAATTTGTCGAGCTTCTAAATAGCCAATACACTACACGGAAAGACGCGTCAAATTAGCCACTAGTTTGTTAATAGTTTCTATTTTTGGAAAACAAATGAAAAACCTCTTGATGCATCTGAAATAATCAGCAATGAAGTTTAATTTAAGAGGAATAAAATGGTGGTTTACAACTTTCTTATAATTTTGATTCTTCTTTATTGTTCATTTTCTATGGATGTAATTAATAACCTCATTAAAGTGAATATAACTGATTACAAAAATAGGTCAAGATATACCAAAGAAAAGCTTGTTATGGCTAAAGACACAAAGGAGATAAGCGATCAAAACAAATAAATAAATAAATAAAAGGAGATAGCTTGCTTGGAAATTGATTCAATGAGCAACTACCACCATGTTGTTCTTGGAAAGAATGAGAAATCACTTGAACTACAAAGGAATTGCATAAAATAACCAATGCGATATCAGCTTCAGCTTAGTAGCATTGTAGCAATTAGAAAATAACAACTGCACTGTTTTCATAAATGAACAATAAAGAAGTTCTAGAAAGCCAAGTAAACGATACTTACAAAGATAGTCATATTGGAAAGAGTTATAGAAAACCAACTATTTTCATAAATAACAGAAATGTAGATGATTATTGTTACAATCCTTACCTTTTCTAAAAATAAAAACTTGCAAGGAAAATGATAGGGGCAGGGGTTTTTTTTGCCTGCATGAGGATGTTTAAGAGACATTAATGGATGTCCGGATGCCCGTTAAAGCCATAGGAGAGGCCAGATGCTGCAACCCTACGTATTGGAGTCACCCATGAGACCGGATCTGTTCCTCACACCTGACACCTTACAGGCGTCTCACACGAACATCCTATCATGCATTGGGCATTTTTCATGGGAGATGTTCTCAATGCACGGTGGATGTGCATGTGAGGCACCCATTTGTGAGGAGCAGATCCCGTCTCGTCACCCATCACCTATGCCATGGTCGCTGGTGGGCCCATCCATGTGGTGTTGTGAGAGACAAAGAAAAAAATACAAAGGGGAAACACAATGTTAGAAAAATAGTTGCAATGCATAATGTTAAAAATGAAAGAAATAAAGGTGGGTTGCCATTTGCAAAAACTGAAAAGAAGATGAGATGTAATCTTTATTGCTAAAATAAATGAAAATAAATGCTCATATAATAACAATAATAATGGGAAGAGGGGTTCATTTTTGCACTTTCAAATGGAAATCCCACTGGTGTAATAACTGAGAATGGAGAGGTCTACGTGTGTGAGGCCTTTGGTGAGAGGGCCCTCACCTCCCCCCTCTTTTATCTTTATAATATAATATAGATATAGATGTCCTCTAAATGACTCAATGAAACCTCCCAACATCTCACGTTGCAATGGCAGTGATTAAGCCCACTAGTTCTTTTTATTTTTCTTTAGGCATGTGGAGGGCCTCATAATTTATGTTCATGAAATTTATTAATCAAGGTTATTGATGAAGTGAGTGTTGGCCAATGTGAATGATTTTCGGGGTGTTCATATTCATCAATGTGGAAGATTTTAATTTGTTTCCTAAATACAAAAACGACTATCATATCAGTAGAAACATTTTGTTGATGTGACAATGGTTTATGTTTTGAAAAACAAAACCAATCATGTTACAGTAAAAGTGACAATTATTTTCGTATGAACTTATCGAAAAATATTTTTCTATTAAAATAAAAAAAAAAAACAAAATCATGCATATCACTAGAAAAGCGCAAACCATCTAAAATTAGGAGTGCACCTTACGTTGGCATAAATTAGAATTTGACACTAATTAGGGCCATCCAAGGTTGCCCAAAATGTACCCCTACTTAAAATGATAACGAGAGTTGGGATTTTCAAATATAAGAGCTGGAGTAGCTCAGTTGGTTAGAGCGTGTGGCTGTTAACCACAAGGTCGAAGGTTCAAACCCTTCCTCTAGCGAATTTTTTAACCTATAGAATAAAATGCACTATAAATAAAATAATTTTATTGTACTGTTTGTTTGACGAGAAATTGATAATACAAAATCTATAAGAATAATCATTTATGAAACCTGGTTACCTTATACAAATTTGATTGTTAGTTTCATTTTCTAATACATTTTTTTGCTCACATAATACAATTACATTATAACTGAATCTCCTCATAGTTTTGTTACAATGTTTCCCCTCAAATGGTAAATCAAATGATATTGTTTCTCGCATTTTGATCTCTTGTATCATTCATATTTTTAATTTTTTCTAATTTTTGTTTTACCTCATAGTGGAATACTAGTCAGAATCCGATCGCACATGATTTTTTAACTGAATTGCAAATTAGAGTTAATGGGCTTTTAAAGAGCTCTAGATACTTATAAACACCTTACCACAAAATTTCATCATAGATATCCCCCATTTAACTCTTCATCACACTAAGATTTTAATTTGGGATATCTCATTGGACAAGACATTCATTTCTTAAATGCCTTTGATCATACCATTTATGGACCAATCAAACCCCACCAAATGATACAAGAAACCAAAACCTCTAGAAACCCCATATGTTAGCACCTAATTTTTGCTCAATTCATCGTTGAAACCCCAATTTACCCCGAACACCCAATTAGACTGTTCCAATCCTTCCAAAGTACCTAAAAATCCTCGAACACCGGCATCACACCTAAGACCTCATAAAATATCTAACCCTGAAATTTCAACCCAAGATTCCCCTTCATTTATTCTTTTATCAAACCAAGATTCCCTTTCGAACCCTCTTATTAGCTTGAAACACTCACAACCCAAATCTTCTTGATCCAAACACCTTTGAATCAATTAGACCATACAATTGAACCCTAGACACACCAAAACATCTATCCATAAATTTTTAACCTAAAATTCCCCTATTTGCCCCATCATTAAATAAATATTCTATTTCATATGCTCATGTTGACCCAAATTTTCGTGATTTTGGCCCTCCAAAATCAATCGATGTTTCCATAAGATCCTAAACACCCTAAAAACTCGAACCAAAATACCTTTGTTTGCCCCTCCATTACACCAAGATTCTGTTTCAAAGCATCATATTGAATGGATTAAGTCCTTTCCGAATCTGCCCGATCTCGGCATAATTAGGCCAATCTAACCCTACCAATCAACCCATAATGCTCAAAAACACCACCCTTCCATATTTGAACAAAAAAAATTCCCTCATTATCCCCTCCATCACAACAAGATTTCGTTTCAAAGTTAATAAGTTAACCAAATCACTACCCCTCTAGATCTACCTAATCCGAGCCTATTTACGCCAATCTAACCCCATCAATCAATTCAAAATGCCTAAAAACCCCCCACCCTATAAAATTTTAGTGCAAAATACCCTTTTTGCCCTCCATAAAAAAAACATTCCATTTTAGCCAATATCATTAGCCCGTACATACAAAACCACTATATATACTCAAATACATCTCAACCCTTCATTTTTTAACCCCAAATACCCACCATTAAATTAAAATTTTCTTTTGGCCTCCTTAGACCCAAATTGACTAAAATACCCCCTAAGCATACCAAAATACAAAAATTAAAAAAACAAATAAATAAATAAATACCACAATTAATTATAGTATTTTTAATGATATTTCTGCAATTAATTACGGTATTTATTTAATTAGTAAACAGTATTTATGAAAACACTATAATTAATTAACAGTATTTTGATATAATTATTTAGTAATTCATTAATTAACAATATTTTATTAATTATGGTATTTATTTAATTATTTAAAAATATTAGGTGTATTTTTTGTAATAGAATTTTTTATTAATTATGGTATTTAATTAAATAAATAACATAATTAATTAATAAATACTATTAAATAATGTATTGCTAATACTATTAATTAATTAAATACATTAAATAATTAAATAAATATTGTAAAATAATGTAAACTAATACTGATAATTAATTAAATAAATTAAATAAACCATTATGAGAGAGGGAAAAGGGAGTGATCATAAGGGAGCAAGAAAGCCTAAGAATATAACATGGCATGTTTCAACTTTAGTGTATATATATTGAAAATTTTCAACTACATAACAAAACAAAAATATATTAATATATAAATATTGAAAATATATTTATATATAAATATTTAAAATATATTTATCAAAAAAATACAATAAATAAAAAATATAAATACAATAAATATAAATTTAGTATATATAAATATATAATAAATATAGATTAAGATGTTAAAATTATTATTAATAAATATCAATTTTCTAAAAGTTATTTTCTAGAATAATTAATTGATTTAAGTTAAACAATTTTTTTCATGTTAAAACAGTAATATCTATTAAAAACTTTTTTTTGAAAGTTATTACCTGTTTTTGTTATATGAAAGCCTCAATACCTCTAAATTATCTAATATGTTTCTCATTATTTCAATAATATTTAAAAATCTTAAATTATTTATATCTTATATTATTATTAGCAAATATTATTAAATCTATAATAATTATTTTTGTTTTTTGATAAATTATTTAAGGTTATTACATAATTTCTTTATTTAATCTATTTTATTTGTTTTTAAATAATATTTAAAATATGATTTAGTTATTAATTTTTTAATATATAAAATATTTAAAATTATTTATTTACAATATTATTCATCTATTTAAATAATATCACTATTTAGTTATTGCAATATTACTTATTTATTGAATTTCACAATCCAAAAAATTATAAGGTATACTATTCTTACATAATTTTGTTATTAATTTAGTAAAATATAAAATTATTATTAATTCAAACATTATGAAATATATTATAATGATTTTCTACTTTTAATAAAATTTTTAAGTTTATTACATAATTTCGTTATTTTAACTATTTAAATTTTCATTATTTAAATTTTATTTATTTTAAAGTTATTACATAATATTAATTATTTTTCTATATAATATTTTGTTATTTATACTATTTAGTTATTGAAATTTTTAAATAATACTTTTTTAATTTTAAACTTTTATTATTTGTATAATATTTAAATTGAATAATTCATAAAATTATATTTTATATTGTTAGTACACAATTTCGTTACGAATTTCATAAAAGTATTGTGAGTATCGAAAAATGGCTCACTTGGGCTGATTTGGAGTCGCCACCCATCAATTACGGAAATGGAGGTGATGGGACCTCCGAGAATGATTTTCAAAACCGTTTTGTTTTAATAGTGACTCCAATAGCCCGAGGCACTGGCTAAACTAGTCCAAGTAAGACTATGATGGGAGAGGGAAGGGGCCAATCACCCCTCTCTCGAGTCCAATAGGTGGGGCCCACATAGTATGTCAAACAAAGCACAAAATACAATTCTTCAAAGGGCTAATTAATAACAAAATAACAAAACAACACAAGAGAAACCACAGCATAAGTTTTTAATACTTTTTTATTTTTCTGTTTTCTTTGTTTTTAATTTTTTTATTTCTCTTTCTTTTTTTCTTATGAGACCCTACTTGATTTGATTTGTTTTCTTTTCTAATTTTTAAACCTTTCGCAATTTTACTATTTATTTTATTATTTTATATTCTTTATATTTTTCTACATTTTTTTATTATTGTTTTCCTTCAAGGGGTTATTCTCCCATTCGACTCCCTCTTTAGTAGATACCGAATCTAAACGAACATCTCCAATTCGCCTTTCTATCTAGTTAATTTTATGGTTTTAGACATTATCACTTTTATTCTTTATTGTTGTGTTTTTTTTTTATTATTTCTCCTTTTCATGACTAGATTATTGTTTTCCTTCCTCAACCGATCACTATTCTCATTCCAAGTCTACACATAATGAAGATACCGTGATTTATTCAAGACTATTCTCTTCTTTATTTTCCCCTTATTTTTTGGTATTGATTTTATTTGTATCTATAAATATCTTGTTCATGGTTGAAGTGAATCCCATATCACACTTACAACCATCTCAAAGATTATAATTCAGTGCCATCAAACAACCTAAAAAATAGGATCTCCTATCTCAACATCAAGAAACCGAACCAGGCAACCGTTCAATCTGCTAATACGGACAAACCTAGGCTATGTGTGGTTCATTGCTCTGGGCCTCATTCTTTTAATTCTTGCTCATTTTGGGCAATAATGGATAACATTAGAGTCTTTGGTTGCAAAATTCTTGCCATAGGCCACATTCTTTTTAGAATAGAAAAATCAGTACATAGCACAAAAATTGAGGTAGCGTCCAACATGAAAAATAATCAAGCCCAATCTTGCTCACTTTCATTCTTTGAAGAAACTCTATGCCTACAAAACAGCCCCCATAGATGTTTACCGGTAGACTACTGTGGAAACTCACCTCGACAGACAATGACTGTCGATCATCCATCGGTAAACATCTATAACAACAGTTTTGGAGACCTAGGCTGGCAATTTATGATTACCAGCACACTTTTGGTTCATAGAAAAAATTTCTCATTTTGCCTCTTTTTATTCATTCTTGTCCATTTTAAAATTTCATCTTGGGTAAGAATGAGAAAGAATAAGAATTAAACCAAACATGGCCTTAAAATCTAATGAAACAAAATTAATCGAATGCTAAAATCAGCCCAAATAGTAGTAGCAAACAGAGAAATAATAACTAAACAATAAGAGAAAAGATATTTCAAAATTGAACTTACGCATTCATGATCAGGCAGAACCAAAGTCGGGGTTGGATCGATATCAGGCCAATTCAGCAGAAGCCTCATCACCCGCCCGGCCGCCCCAATAGCCCCCACAAAATCTCAATCAATTCATGATGGAACGAAGGAAGAAATGAAACAAAAAAAAATAGAGAAATCAGTCTAGAAGGAAAATATAGTGAAAACAAAGCTATCTATTAATGTAGGTGTACTTGGTAGGCCTTGGATTGCGGCATGTGGCATCGGCCAGATGGAATCCTGACAACACATCTCTAATTGCCTCCAACCACTCCATGGCAAGGTCAACTATAAAAGAGGGTGCTCATCTCAATGTAAAGACATCTTGCTCACACTAGCTCTCTTGCATTCAAAATCCCAAGAGATCTCTCCTTAGCTGTTAAGGACTAAGCACTGAGCCCTCGTCTCAAGCCTAGTCCAACACCTCTTTGGCACTTGGATAACTTAACCATCAAAGTCTTCGCCTCTGGGATAACACTCAAGGCCTCTGATGTGTACTCTTCTCCTGCTTACAAGTCCGACTCCTCGACCTTGGACACCAGTGAAATCCCCTTGTTGCCCTCGGCCTCATCCTTGGTAGCAACAGTTGGTACTATCTATCGGAATGTTTTCCAAGACTTCCCTTAAGAAAGAGCTTCAATTAATTAACTAAGCATCCAGCAAGGCTGATTAACAAGACCACACTCAAAACACTCAGAATTTGGTTACTATGGACCAATTCAAGTTGGTCCTCGACAAGCTAGACAACCTAGCCCAAAGATTAGACGAGGTGGGATATCCAACAGGAGGCCACCCACATGGTGGCTGCCTCGTCGGAAGCCAGGGGCAATACAATGGGCGCTCCACTCATGCACCATTGGCCCAATGCCCAATTGGCCAAGGGAAGGCCAACCCCTCAACATCCAACAGCAGCAGCCGGTGAGCCAGCAAGTCATCGTTGAAGACCTCTTGGCTCCCCAGGCAAAGAGGTGATCCAATGGGATACCAAAACAACCACTAGGACCATGGCCGCCATCATCTTCATTCAGAGAGCAATCAGAAAAATGACGGGCGCTCTGGTCACTATAGCCCTCCTCCGAGGGCAAGAGGTCGACGCTACACCTCCCCCGCCCCCAACCAGTGTTAGAACTTCATGATATTCTCAATGATCGCCAAGCTTGTAAGGCTCAGGATGTGTCAGCATCCGAGAACTCAGAAAATATGGCCAACCCGTTCCGTATAAGAGAAAACCTGGACGAGGCCCTAACCCCCATTGACCGATGCCTTGGCAACCAGTAGGCGCAGATAGGCACCATCCAAGATCAAATCCGGCAGGAGAAAGAGGGTTTAGATGACGCTTCCACCAGTCAGAACCCCTCGTCAACCTAGATGGATGCCTTCACTGACTCCATTACCTCGGAGCCACTCCCGCCTCATTTCAAAGCTCCCACTCTGGAGACTTACGATGGTAGCACAAATCCAAACAACCACTTAGAGAGTTTCAAGGCACTCATGCTTCTCTATGGGTACTCCAATGCCCTAATGTGTCGAGCCTTCCAAGCCACCTTCATGGGAGTAGCGCGTAGATGGTTCACCATGCTCCCCCTCGGTCTGTCAACTCCTGGGACCAGTTCACTGACCTCTTCCTCTCCCACTTCGTCAACAGCCGACGATATCAGAAAACCATCGTATCTCTCATGTCAATCAAGCAGAAGTGCAGAGAAAGTCTTCAAGCATACATTGACCAGCTCAAGTGGGAAGAGGTCGAAGTAAGTTATCTAGACCCCTTGGTCTCCATGCACGTGTCCATCAACGGCCTTCAGCCCGAACCCCTCAAATGGTCCATTTCCAAGAGCGAGGCCAAGTTCTTGAAGAAAGCACAAAAGTACATGGCCGCCAATGAGGCCGAGTTCGGCGAGTGCCTCCAAGAAACAAAGGCCAAGCCCGACTAAGGGGCCATAAACAAGAAAAGGAAGGACAGGGAAGGCAACGGCCACAACCACACCAACAAAGATAGAGAAAAGAGATCACCGGCCCCTTCCTTTGACAAATATATGCCTTTGAACTCCTCCCGAACACATTTACTGATGCAAGTAGGGAAGGAGGAGTACTTAAATGATCGACCAAAATGAAGAGAAATCCCAAAAGAGGCAACCCCAAGAAGTATTGCAAGTACCACCACGGAACCGACCACGATACCAAAGACTATTAAGAACTCTAGGATGAGATTGAGTCCATCATCTGCCGTGGACTCCTAAAATAGTTTGTTGGAGGTGACGCTAGCACCTCATCCTCGCAGCGACAATAGAAGACTAGGCCCCAAGCCCATCACCCCTTAGCTAGAGTTATTGACGTCATCGCTGGGGGTTCAGCCTCTGGTGGAGCATCGACCTCCGCCCAAAAGGCCAACGCCCGGCAGTACAACATCTAGAGCCCCACGCCTAAAAGACCGAGGCCGGAAGACAACATCTCTATCATCGGCGGCGACCTGCAAGGGATCTCACTACCCCATGATGACGCGTTGGTGGTATCCATCACCATTGCCAACTACATGGTGAAGAGAGTCCTTGTAGCCAAGGGTTTCTTGGCCAATATCTTGTAATACAACACATACACGAAGATGCAACTGGCACCGGATAGGCTACAACCTAGAGATTCTCCAGAGTGGTCATTAAACCGGAGGAAAAGATAACCCTACCAGTCACAATAGGGACCAAGCCTCGACAAGTTTCACAAATCACCAAGCCCTTGGTCATGAAGGTAGGCTCCCCATATAATACAATAATAGGGAGGTCAACCCATCACACACTCAAGGCGGCCATCTCATCCTATCACCTCACCATGAAGTTTCCCACTGAGCATGGCATGGGAGTAGTCAAGGGGACCAACAAGTTGCCAGACAGTGCTATGCTTCAGTGCTAAAAGGCGAGAACTAAGGAGCCTTACCGCTGGGAGGGGCCCGGCCTCAGGGACGGACCAGCAAGCTGAGGTCGAGCTCGAGAAGACAGTACAATTCGGGTTGAGCCCACCATGAAAGCACCAACGTTAGCAGACCCCTTGATCGAATGCACCTTTAGCCAATCGTTCATCCAAGCCACCAGAGAAGATGAGAATTCTCGACCCGCTTGCACTCTGCTCTCGAGTGGAAGACTAGTACCTCGCACCTAAAACACCGAGGACATTTGAATGTACTATAAATGATGTAAAAATGACTAGTGGAAACTTTGTGAATAAAGTATGCAAGTACCTCTCACCTCAGCTTGAATCACTTTAGTGTAAACGTTCTCGTCTCTTCCAATCGCCAACATCCCTCGGCCGAATGACCAGCCATAGCACACAACCTTCACCAAGGATATATTCTTGAACTGGATGTTTGCCCAAGGCAAACGACTCTTAGAGGATCACACACCTAGTCGCCCTCTTTATCTAAGGTGAAAGCTTACGGGACCTCGGTCGTAGTTAACGAGCTCACATGATTTACCAAGTTTCATTCATACACTTGGGTAATTATAAAATACATTAGTGTGATCCATTTGCTCCTTTGTTTTAATCTGATTTTTTAAAACTTTAATGTTCTTTTTTTGTTTCAATATTATTTCTCTTCTTTAATCAATCTCTTTTAAAGTCACCCCTCCTAGGTTCATTCTTCAATGATTACATAAGCATCATCGTGCGTAAGTCCATAGGAAATTAGGATCATCAGTCATTCTGTGTCCTAGAACTTTCATTTCTTATTAGACATCTAGTTTAATTCACTTGTCAATCATCCTTTTAATCATTGAATAACATTAAATTCACTGTTTGATTAAGTCATTTCTTTTATTTGGCCCACTTGAATGAATGACCTAGTTAGTGTTTATGTTTTTCTTGAATGTGGTTAGAGTATCTCTTGTGGATTTCTTTAATGTGTGTGCTGGTTCTATTTAATTTTTTAATGCCCAAAAAAATTATTAAATCTTCTTTAGAAATTGGTAAAGTAGAGGTCGGTTTAACTGAACGCAAGTGGGGTGCCTAACACCTTCCTACACTTTACCTTGGTCGTCGCACCCTAAGAATCTATCCCCATTGGGCAACGAGTCACCAAGAAAACAAATTGTTATTCTTGAAAAATCTTGGGTTTTCCTAAATTCCCAATTCCCAAAAATTTAGGTGGCGGCTCCATCGAATCCATAATCCATATTTGTTCGTCCCCCCCTCCGAGTCAGGTAGCCACAGATGGCAACTCCGCTAGTGACTCTCTAAGAGGAAAGGATATTTAATTAATTTTGGGCCTATACACATGTTGCACACACATCACTCATGTTGCAATGCATTTTACCCTTCCGATTTGACTATAGGTGGTCCCTGGTCTGATTGCTTAGGGATAACCATCCTAGAAAGAATAGGACCCTTCTCACTTACCTTCGATATCTCCAACCACCGCTTGAATAAGGTTGGCGGCTTATAAATGAGGTGAGACCTCAACAACGTACCCAAGACTTGTCTTGAGGTATACGGGCAGCCCGACCCGAACGAGGTTCCCTTACACCCCTTAGGAGCCTATAGAAACAAACCCAAGCCCTTGCATGTAGACACCTAGCAACTACCCTTAGGAGTCCCAACTATGCATTTTAGTGCATTGGTACTTATATGCATTTGTCTTTTACTTGCACTTAGTTCTTGTTGTCTTGCATCTCTCTTTTTGTTGCATTTGTATTCTTGTTTTTGTCATTGCTTAAGCAAGTAGGTAGGAGCAGTTGCGGGGAACACTCGGGTACAATTCTTCATTTTCTTTCAAATAAAAGCCTACACAACCCAAACCCATGGTCACAACCCAAGGTCAACCTAACCCAAGTATGGACTTCTCTCAATACATAAGGGTTATTGAACGGATGTAAAAGAATCATATGGATAAATTCCAAACTCAAATAGATCTATTCAAGAGACAAGTCAGAAAACTCTGACCCAATGATCAAACCCAGCCCAACCAGGGGCAAAGCATTCAGGCCAAACCATCATGGGCCACGTCAATGCCAATCCAACCCAACCAAGGACTATACAGCCAAGCCCAAACTTCATGGTCCCCATGCTTGCCAATTCAGCCTAACCAAGGGAAAATCACTCAATCCCAACCATCATGGGCCTCATCCATGCCAATTCATCCAAACCAAAGTCAAATCACTCAATCCCAACCATCATGGACTACATCTATACTAGTCCAGCCTAACCAAGGACAATGTAGTTGGGTTCAACCATCATGGACCTCAGTTCAACCAAACGAAGGGCAATACATCCAAGACCAAACTTCATGGGACACATCTACACCAGTCCAGCCCAACTGAGCTCAATACAGTTAGAGCAAACCATCATGGGCCACATCTATGCCAATCCAGCCCAACCAAGGAAATGTCCAGCCTAGCCAAGGGCAATACAGTTAAGCCCAACCTTCATAGGCCCCACCTATGCCAATTCAACTCATTCAAGGCCATCCAAGGCAAGCCCAATCATATTGGGCCACAGTCCCACTACAACCCATCCAAGGGTATGCTTACCTGACCCAACCCTCACCAATGCCAATCCAGTCAAACCAAGCCCAGCTCAATCAAGTCCAGGTCCCAATGCAAGGGGCAACAATAGCCCAAACAATCCAGACCTAAACACCCCGGTCCTCTATTCCAATACATCTACCAACCCAAAATTCCATTCAAACGGCAACATTCTGGGCCATGACCCCAATCGACCCAAGGTTGGACCAACGGTTAGACCGCATAGAGCAAAGGCTAAGCAAGTTGCAAGGCAACAACCTAGACTTAGTAGACCTTGACTTGACTACTGGGCATAGGCTACCTCCAGGATTTAAGTGACTTGACATAGACAAATATGATGAGACAAGATTCCCAAGGGCCCACATGAGAATGTATTAACAAATACTAAGGCCCATGGCCTTAATTGATGAGCTTCTAGCCCAATCATTCTTAGGGAGCCTAACTGGACCTACTATGACTTGGTTAATGAATATTGATCCTAGCTTAGTAAAGACTTGGCCAAGTCTAGTTGACACATTTGTGAATCACTACTCGTAAAACACAGACATTCTATTGTTAAGGCATAAACTAGAATTAGTCAAGCAAAGACTAGAAGAATCATTCACGAACATCATAACTAGGTGGAGGGCCCAAGCAGCCCAAGTCCTTAAGAGGCCTAGTGAGGAGGACCAAAGTTCAATGGTTTTAAAGAGATTGAATAAAGTATATGCTAGCAAGTTGACTCTGACTTATCATTCCACTTTTCAAGCCTAGTTTGTGCAGGTTGCCAATTGCAAGACTCTCTGATAGCTGGTAATACATTCACCGTCGAAGTATCATTAGAAGCTGATATCTCATCTGACAACGAGCATATTACAGAGGCTAGGTCTTAGAAATTAAGGTGGACCAACTAGGGAATGAGATCTAAACTCAGGAAGCGATCTACAATCAACCTTGGCAATCAACCTATGAGAATAAGCTGATCCAAGATCTAGAAGACCAACACCAAATCGATCCTCAAGGCCCAACAAAGCTACAACAATCCCTACCAAGTCATTAGGTCAGCACCATGCAACAAAAGAGCCAACAATTTGATCCCAACAAGTACATCATGCCCATCCAATTAGTGGAAGTTGTATCAAAGGCTAAAGAAGACAAGCCTTTTGATCCAACCTAACTCATCAAACCGATTTAGAGGTCAGGAGAAGAACCCTCCCAAAATGGTAATGCACATTATTAGTGTGGTGCAATAGAAAACTGAAGAAGATCAACCATAAAGCATATAGACATCAATGAACAGATTCAAAAAGAAAAGCATAATGTGCAATCTGACCAACTAGACTTAGAACAAGGTTTTATTGCCTCAATTCAAGTGATTCCCACAAATCGGAGGCAAGAAAATCTTAGTACAGATCTAGACCAGGGACAAAGTTTTGCCTTGAAATCTCAGCAACCCATCTCGGGATTTGGTATTGAAGATCAACATGGTATGAAGGAAGACATAGACATCTCGCATGGCACAAAGCAACTAAAGGAAGACTCAAATCAAGTCAATCAAGAACCCATCACTGAATCAGAAAGGATGGTATGGTGCATGCCAAGAAAAGCTAGAGCCGAAGCAAGCCGACCTACAACCCATCTCAAACATAGACACATAAGATTGACATTACACAGGGCAGGTAAATCAAGAGCCTCAACAGAACAATACAGAGCCTAACATCATCATATAAAAAAAAGATTGGCAGGGCAAAAGACAAGGCAAGAGAAGCCAAATTGGGTTGACCAAGACCCCACCATTAGCAAAGAACCAGAAGGTAGGAAATATTAAGAGCAAGTTGACCATGATCCTAATCGGCCCAACTTGGGAGTAATTGACAACTTGAATCTAAAGATGCAACATGGAACCCATCAGAATGTTGAACGAGATAGCCATGACCTAGATTGGTCTAATCTTGAGCCCATCTACGACTTAGATGTAGAAGAAATGACCATGAATCTCCTACAAGAAATTAAGCAAATCAAGCTTCTCCTAGGATGGACTGATTCAAATCTTGTCATTAACTTGGGCATCAAGGTAGAACTCTTGGATCACCAACAATGTATGCCTCTCAAACCTCCTGATCCATCATGGGTGACACCCAAGTCCGTTTTTTATCAAGGCCCAAGTTTGAGGCCTCAAAGCTCTCTACAACTACCTATGCAAGGTCGCCTATTTCCTTACCTAAATCCGGGTAATCTGAACATTGATGCACAATGGGTTAGTCTTAAACCCACATTTGACATTGGCCCGAGCCAAGGGCCTCATAATTTTTTTCCAATCACTCGGTTCACCCGATCTACCATGGGATAGTCCTAAACTCACATTTGACTTCGGCCCTAGTCTAGGGCCTCACAATTTATCGCAACAACTTGATTCGCTGGATCCACCATGGGCTGGACTTAAGCCCACATTTTTCCTTGGCTCAATCAAAGGGCCTCATAGTTTTTTAGAACTACTTGACCCACCATGGGCTAATCTTTAGCCCATCCCAGGCATAGGTCCAAATCTAGGGCCACACAGATTCCTACTACATCAAGACTATAAGCAAAACTCCCTTTATTCAAGCATGAAGCGGTCAGACCAAGGACCCGTTACTGGCTTCGGCCCATGTTTGGAGCCTTTACATGTTTTACAGGATGAAAACATTACCAGTCAAAAAACACATCATGATCCAACTAGATTAGCATCACCAAATACCTCAATACTTTCAATCAAGCAAAATACAAAGTCATGCATGATCCCCTTTTTCTTGTGATTGTTTATCATCTTTACTTTTATCCCTTTATGTACCCTAGTCAACAACTTTCATATTCAAATTGTTTTTGCATTTCTTCACTGCTTTTGCATATCCCCCATGAACTTAATTCAACCAGGATCCCCCATTAGATATAATGAGTCAACTATTCCTCCAAGTACATTCATCTTCGATGTTGGAGACTTTATTTCTTGATTTGAAGTGTCAAAGGATTCCTAAGCATCCCTCTTTGGGAATCTTTATCTTAACCTTTGATCCAGGAGGTTACCATCTTTCAAAAGGGGATATCTTTTCTTAGCACGTTTTTTCAAAAAGAAAACAAAAAAAATCAAATATTTTCTTAAAAAAAATAAGAAATAAAAAAGTTTCATAATACAAAAAAAAATCAAAATTTTTCAAAATCCAAAAAAAAATTCCTCAAAATCTAAAAAAAATTAAAAACTTTAAAAATCCAAAAAAGAGTTTTCATTCATCTATTTCAAAAAAAAGTTGGGATTTCTTTGTGTTTAGAAGCAAGGTTTGAGCAAAGGAATTCATTGGCACTAAAGCACATTGAGAAGGATTTGACTGATTGACATGTAAAACTAAACTGCATACTCAAGATCAAATGGATCCAAGAAATGTTCTAGTCTATGACTCTCTACCATGGAAAGTTTGTCAAGTGTTGGAATCATGACAAGAACAAAAGTGCATCATCATCAATCACCATTAGCACACTCATCATCTAATCAACACTTGGTATATAGTCAATCATCAGTCTAGACCGCAACATGGCAAGTCACTAGCATGACAAGTCACCATGGTCCACATCATGCCAAGACCTCAACGTGACAAGTCAGCCTATCAATTCTTAGAGTAACTCCTCAACATGACACCTCAAAATAATCATATCAAGCAAGTGTTAAGCATGTCATCAATTCAGGTATAAATGGACTTCCTAAGCTCAAAGTGCTTAGAAAAAAATGAAAAAAAAAACAAGAAAAGAAAAGAAAAAGAAGAAAAAAAGGAAAAAGAGTAAAAAAAAAATGGAAGATGTCCTTTCCATCCCTTCCCAACTCTTCTGACGCTAAGGGCAAAACAACCGATTAAGGTTCACCAAAAGAGAGGTCACCTTTGGAAGATTGTCACCCCACTGAGCCACCTATATATGTTTAAACATTCACCACTTGCGACCCATGAACGGACCTAAGCCCTTCCTTCATTAACCTTGAAATATGACCCCTAAACACTTTCCTAAAGTGGATAGCTCATCTTCTCAATCTCTTTAAGCTATATGAAAAAAAAGTGGGACAAGTATTCTTTGAGTTAACCTCCTATATCTTAGGCAAGGGTTAACGAAAGCCCTAAGGGATCTATAAAAGAAGAGGCCATCTTTGGCCCAAAACCTACCTTAAGCTACTCCTTATCACATCTTAATCCTTTGCAATTCACTTTGGACCTAGCATTTCCTTTCTAAAACCTCAATTTAAAAAGAAAAAAAAAATTCAAAAATATTTTCCCTTTTACACCCTTTCACTTTCCCTAGGGACATTTTGATAAATACTCACCCACCTCCATCCAAACTAGGGGCAGCATGGTCATGAGAACAAAAGTTTAGTTTTGACAAAAAATTCATGAAGAAAGCAAAAAAAAATCAAAGAAAAAGAGAAGTGAAATCCTAGTACAAGTTAAGTCAAATATGCAATTTATCATGTCCCTAACTATCTAGCTACTCAAGGTAGGTGATACAGTGCACTCATAACCCCTCAATAGGCAAAGGTGCCACTTTTAGTTTGAGCCTTTTATCCCTTCCTTTCTTCACCCAAGCCCTGAGCCACATTTCGTCCTAAGGAAAAGTCCTCCTTAGACCCCTGGGCAACAAAGGAGATAGTTGGTACTACTTTGAGAAACTCCCTTACTAAAACAAATATTGCCCTACAATTTTCAATAAGAAAGTGACCCTTGAACACTTACACCCCATTGTCATTTTCACAAACCCACAAACCATTAAAGAAACCTTATGTCCTCTATCCCTCCCTTTCCTAACCTAAATGCAAAACCACAGTATGTCCCAAACAAAATCCTCTCTGAATCTTAAGAAGTTGTCAAGCACCTATTATCAGAATCAACTTCTCCCAGAACTACGCTAGCTCAATCCCATATCGAGTACATAGGCAGTCTAGACCCTTGTTCTAGATGAAGCCATTCCAAAGGAAGGACATCTCTCAAGCCCACTGAGTTGAAAACCCAAAAGGATGACTCAAGCAAAAGATAGGGAACAAAAAAAAAACAAGAAGAAACAAAAGGAGGGGGAAATAAGCCTCCTAGATGAAAACCTAAAAGGGCATCTAGGCAAAAGATAAGGAACAAAAAAAATGGCATGAGCAATGAAGTCCATATCCCTTCAAAATGAGCTTACAAAAGATAAATGACACAAGTTGAGGATGAAGGAAATTGAAGCCAAGGGAATGACTTATGTTGAGCTTTGCTACGTGATCCAAAATTGGGAAAGCCATGAATGACTAATCTTGTGATAAGTCTCGGGTATAGGCAAAATTTGGTGACATTTATATCTTGAAAAAGTGGCTAAGCTCCTAAGTCAATAGTTTTAGATCAATTCTTTGTGTGCAACATGCTGATAATAGTTCAATAACTCCAACGGTGCTTCTGAGGCAAGAAAGTTCCAAAAAAAATCCAAATATATATAACAAGCTATGCATTCACATTTCTCAAAACAAAAAAAAAAGTGTTCTCAGCATTTCATGTAGTCCATCACCACCATTACTCCATCATACATCTCCAAGGCATATCAATTACAATTATCAGCCATCAAGCATCAACACAGGTAAGCACTAGGTACACATTCCTCAACTTAAGCATCGTCTCACTTGCATTGCACTACATCCATTACGGGAGCCCTGAGTCCTATACTCCCCTAATCTTCATATTAGGTGGTTGACCCAACTCCCAACATCAAAGCATATTTTGGACTTCAAAGCCAAATGCCTAAAGAGCCATGTATATTGACTTTCCCATGTCAAACATACATGGCTCAGGTGTAAAAACCTGTTGGATGTCTTTTAGTTATGCTTAGCAAGAAAATATGTTGAACTGACTTGCCCACAGTTAACAATTTTCTGCAAAAAAAAAAGATTTTCTCATTGACAAAGGTATTTTTTCCTTTTTCATCATCTGTTTATCAAATCATGCATCCTGAAAATTCTCAGGAAATTGGCTAGCGAGAGATTCTGCAATTCCTTTGTTGTAGGGGCAACCGTAGTCCTAGACAGCCACACAAACGTTGTGGGTGAGAGATTTCATTTCAGAATCCCCTCCAGGAAGATCCATGGATTGGCCTGTGTACAACAATCCTAATGTCAACACTCGAATGAGTGCTAGACAGCTATAGGAGCGTACCATAGGAGGAGATTCCAAGGGAATCATTTTCAATCAAAAACAATCATCTTCTTTCAATCATCAAAACTTTTGTCATGAAAAAGTATTTCAAGCAGCATTCTTTTGAACATGATAGTCATTCCGTCGCATTTCTACGCAAAAATGGGTTATTTCCTCAAGCTTTGTTGTTTGGATTATCATCTTGCAACAAAGAGGGAAAATCTGTAGACACCCCATTTTGTGCTCTTCAATCTTTATACAGCACTTTGAGCTTTAAGCATGCTTCAACTAACCTCTTAGCCGAACTGGGGGTATTTTTGGAATTTTCAAAAAGTTGGGGTCTTAAGGATCCAAGACCATAGGTACGTAGAGCCTAGAAAACCAAACCCAATGACATCAATATCACCCAAATCTGACACTGCTTACCCCTTCATCTTAACTGATTCTGATCGTTTGATCGAAGTCATTTTGACCCTAAACCTCATTCCACACCAAATCAGAAATCCAAAACCATAGGTACATAGAGCCCAAAAATCCAAATCCAATGACACCAAGATCACCCGATTTCGACACCGATTACCCATTCATTCCAAGACCTGAAGTCGAAACCGATTTCGATCATCTGATCGGAGTCATTTTGATCCTAAATCTCATTCCACATCAAATCAGAAATCCAAAACCGTAGGTATGTTGATCCTGAAAATCCAAATCTGACAACACCAAGATCACCCAAATCCGACATCGTTTACCCCTTCATCTCAATACCCGAAATTGGAACCGATTTCAATCGTCCGATTGGGATCATCTTTGATCCTGAACCCTATGCCTCATGAAATCTGAAATCCAACCTTTTAAATGAATGGAGCTCGAAATTTTAAGTCCAACAGTACCAAGATTGTCCAATTCCGACACCGTTAGCCCCTCCATCTTGAGACCCGAAGCTAGATTCGATCTGGGCCCTCCGTTTAGAATCACCTTCACTACAACTTCGAGCCTAGGGAATCCCACGACCAAAACTTTCTCTCATCCTCTAGAAGCATCTTAAAAATCCAAAATTTGACCATCTAGGAGCCTCCAATCAATCAAGCCAATCACCTAAACTTGAAATGTCCAATTTAGATAAATTGGTGAAATCTTCCATTCTTTGTCTTGATTGATTAATAGGATCTCTCCCAAATCTGTCTTGACAGCCCATTCTCTCAATGAATCTCCCTCCAAAAATCCTTTAAACCTCAGTCATTGATCTCCCAACTCAGCCCTCCATTCCCCTCTCAAAAAACTCTATTAATACCACCCCTTTCTCACATCCTAGACACACAATCCAACCTAGACACAATCTAGCTTAGGGAGAGATCACTGTCCCCATTAGCTTAGAGAATACCCCCCCCCCCTCACATCCCAAACAGCCCCAAGCTTCCCAAACCCACGTCTTATACTCTTTCCCCACCATCTCTCACGTCCTTAGCCGCCCCCATATCAGTATTATAGTCCAAGAAACCACTAGATGGCGCATACATCCAAGAGACGAAGCATGAAACCTTCTTGAAGTGACAATGGTGCAACAAAATGACAGTTATACAACAGAAATCCTACACCATTTGGGCTACATAACAAACGTCTTTGGCCTCCCAAATGACCGGGAATTCATCTTCAAGCTGAGGCATTCTTCAAGGAGTTGGAGGTTCCAAGAAGAGCTCAACAAGTGCAATACTCAATGTCTGAATTGCTCTACGATTTTTTCTTGTTAAATCCCTTCATTAGGTATGCTATTTCTGGGTTCCTCTTGATCACATGCTACATTCTTAATTTCTCTTGTTAGATAGTTTAATTTTTTTAACTCTAAGTATTCGCGTAAATTTACCCAGCGGTTACCCGAAGATGAACAAAAATTTGTTAATTTCTCCAAATAGCATTCGCCTTTTTCATTTTTTTTTAATTTTGATTGCTTATTTAGATTTTGTGCTTTTCTTTTATTAAATAATTAATGGGGTTATGTCTAAAATCATTTTGTGTGCTTCCCCTCGTTAGAAATAAAGCTTATTTTCTTAATTGCCTCTTTTCTTTTTTTTTCTTTCAAATTTGTTTAACAGTTCGGTAATGAATAGTCTTAGCTCATGCCAACGCGTGGATTTTCTATTTTTTTTAACTCACATGATTTAAGTTTCATTCATACACTTAGGTAATTGTAAGATACATTAGTATGATCCATTTGCTCATTTGTTTTAATCTGATTCTTTAATGTTCTTTTTCCGTTTCAATATTATTTATCTTCTTTAATCAATCTCTTTTAAAGTCATCCCTCCTAGGTTCATTCTTCAATGACTACATAAGCATCACCATGTGTAAGTCCATAGGAAATTATGTCAATCATTTCATGTCCTAGAACTTTCATTTCTTTAGACATCTAGTTTAAGTCAATTGTCAATCATCCTTTTAATCATTGAATAACATTAAATTCATTGTTCGGTTAAGTCGTTTCTTTTATTCGGTCCAATTGCATGAATGACCAAGTTAGTGCTTATGTTTTTTCTTTAATCTCTTGAATGTGGTTAGAGTATTTCTTGTGGTTCTTTAATGTGTGTTCTGGTTCTATTTAATTTTTTTAATGCCCAAAAAAATGTTAAATCTTTCTTGGAAATTGGTAAAGTAGAGGCCGGTTTAACCAGAAATGTGTGGGGTTCCTAACACCTTCCCACATTGTACCTTGGTCTCCGGACCCTAAAAATCTCATCCTCATTGGGCAACGAGTCAGCAAGAAAACAAATTGTTATTCTTGAAAAGTCCCGGGTTTTCCTAAATTCCCAATTCCCAAAAATTTAGGTGGCGACTCCATCAAATCCATAATCCATATATCCACGCCCCCCCTCTAGGTCAAGTAGCCATAGGTGTCATAATAGACTTTAATGCCACAATGGACTTTGAAACAGATTTGATTCAGATGAATGATTTTTTAGTAAAACTTAATGAGGTAATTATCTTCAGCCAAAGCAATAGTGATTTATGTATCTAGGATGCGTTATGTCGTAATGAAAATCAACAAAGGTCATACTATGTCATGATGCAAGTATGCACAAAACATTGATATTCTATAGTGTGGGGCTTTGGTATCATGAAGGACTTTAATGCCGTAATGGACTTTGGTGTTAGGAGAGACTTTGAAACATATTTAATTTAGATGAGAGATCAATTATTTTTTAACTGAAACTTGATGAGTTAATGATCTTTAACTAGAACAGTAACAATTATGTATCTAGGATGTTCTATGCCGCAAAGCAAATCAACAAAAACCTTGCTATGCCATGATGCAATTATTCATGAAACATTGATATTCTGTTACGAAGGACTTTGGTGCCTTTAAGGAATTTACTGCCACAAGGGACTTTGATACCATGAAGGACTTTAAAACAAATATGGTTATCATGATCAAACAATAATTTCTATGCCATAGGCCGGGAAATGATATGACTATCTAGAAGCTAGATGATTCTAAAAAGCATGATATGATTAACTGAAAAACACAATTCATAACATAATAAATGACTTTCAAATGAAATTTTTAACTAATCAATTAATCAAGAAAAATACAATGCAAAATGCCATATTCAGATATTTCAAAGCAATTGATATCCAAAGATAGAGTTCCATCGGGGATTTTTGCCAAACTTGAATAAGAGATAAAAGCAACAACTTCCTTCTCGGAAAATAATAATCAATATGTTTTAAATCTCAAAGACATAAACATTGGATATGCAATTATTATTGATTAAAGATTCATATTGAGAAACACCCATCAGAAGGGGGGCTACCCTAGTTTGGATTAATAAAAGGTAATTTAACGCAATGGGATTGGTTGCTCAGTTTAAGGCAGAAAAGTTGATGATCTCTCCAAAAATGGATATGTATGGAAAACTCCAAATGAGGGATGAGTTGAACTTGCTTGAATTGGGTCACTTCAAATGATTGATCACACAGCTTGATTACTCAATTTTCTGATGCATGGTATTTCTAACGAAGATATTCTTATTTTGGACCATTTTGCCCTGATTTTAAAGGATCACCAGGCTCAATTTCTTCTTTTCTTTTTTCTCTTCCCTTTTTTTCTTTCAATTCCTTCCTTGCCAGCTTATTAGATCCGTCCAATGTTACTTACCAATTTCTCAAGGATCAAGGAGTTCCGACTAGGATGAAACATGGCTTAGGACAAAGGGTTCTAAAACAAGGGATAAAAGGCTCAAGAAACTTAAACTATAATGGGCATCAAATGCTTGAATCCATATTTAGGGATTTATTCAAAATTATGCTCTTGTTCTCTTATTTTTCCTCAATCAAACACTCTCACAATCATAAATGAAACAAAGTACTCTTCATGTCTTTTAATACTATAGGTTATACACCCAGGTGATCAAGGAGGATTTTATTGTAGTACGAAATGTAAATATATATGGTTAAAATAAAAAAAGCTAAGAGCGGATGTCAATGTTGGATGGACAATATCTTATTGATTTGACCATCAAGTCTGCCCTAGTTGCTCTCACTTGTTCTTTTCTTCTTATCGCAACAGTTGGCTGCCCCAGTTTATCTTTACAACCCCCTTTCCCTTTTGCTCTTTTTTTCATTCTTATTCTAATTTGTACACTTGCCTTAATTTTTCAATTTCATTTCTTTCCTTCCGTTTTTCTCAATTTATTGAGATTCACATGTAGAATTGAACATTTCACATCTACCTCTTAGGAGGGTTTATTTGAAGGAATCATTCCTACAAAGGCTCAAAGGGATAACTAATGAAATGAATAATAAAGAGGATTTAACGAAAAAGGATAAAGCAATTGGCCAAAAAAGGGCCTCCCATCATTTCTCCATTAAATGCATAACACATAGGGAGGAAAACATGTCAAGCACAGCTCACTTTTAACTGACTCAAGGGAATTTATGTTATTTGAAAACTTTAACACTTGGAAACTTTGAGGTTACCCGAATGAGAGTGACTCTTTTTCCCTTTTTTTTCTTCTTTTCTTTTTTTACTTTTTTTCCTTTTTTATTTCCCATTTCCTCTTTTCTTTTATCCCTTTGGAAAGAAGCATCTTAAGAATTTAATTGGTTTAACAAAGAATAAAGCCTAATAAAATCAGATCAACGGATTAACTAGTGTTGTTGACAGTGGCAAAAGATATAGGGGAAATAAAAAAATGACCAATAATGGCCTCTAGTCCTTTCCTTAATTAATTAGCAGAGCATTAGGTTAATATGACACATTCGTTCTATATTGGCTTAGGAAACATATCAAATGGAGTGCATATCCCATTGCAATGACTTCAACCATATGACTGTCTTAGATTGAGCTATCAATGATGAATTTATTTGTGAATACACTTGGGAATAGATATTGCTGGCCTGATAGGGCTCCCCTCCCTCCTTAGACATTTCTAGCGATAGACCTTCAATTGACACTCATTTTTTCACAAAATTATATCTTTGAGACTTATTTTGAGCCTATGATCCAAGAGTTTCATGCTCATACAATCTTCCTGAGGGAAGCGACAACTTTATCCCTTTCCTAGGCTAGAAAGTCCCCTTATTAAAACTCATTGTTTTATTCAAAGCAAAAAGACCAAACTAAAATGAACCAAGTAAAAACTTTCATTAATACAAAATATGAGTTGTACAATGATCAAGTTCATTTCCAAACTACTAAAGAGAAAAAGTGAAAGGAATAACTAAAAATAAGTTCCTAAAGTAGCAAAACAAAATCGATGATATCCTCTAATGAATCAACTTCTTAGGCATTAGTGACATCATGTTTGGGATTTCCCTAGTGGGATCAAATACACCCTCATCAATGAAATCTTGAATAGAAAACTTCAGTGACCAACAATGATTGGTTATATGCCCAATCCTTTAGGGATAAGCACAAAATGCATTTTCATTGTACATCCTCGGCTTCGATTCTGGAGGTGGTTTCCTTTTCAATGGTTAGAGATATCCCTTCGAAATAAGAAAATGTAACAATTGAACATAAGAGCACGGTAATTGGGTGAGTACCCTTCTTTTCCTTCTTCTGGGGTGGTTGGTCATGATGGGTTGCTTGGGTTGGAGCAAGTGGTGGAGTTTGTGGTTTCGGCTTAGGTAATGAAGATGCGTGAAGTGAAATTGTTGGAGGTGAGATCGATATAACTAATGATTTCTTGGCAACTATAGGTCCACTAGGTAAACATCCTTGAATGACTGGTTTGGAAGATGAGGATGCTAGTTGAAGTGGTGGTCTAAAGGTTGTAGGAGTGGGCGTAGATGCTGTGGGGGTTGGCAAGGACAAAGGCATGCTAGATGGGGGTATGTGAAATGTGTTTGCCCCAGTTTGAGATATCAGCCAATCCATCTTGGAACCCAAGGCAACCACCATATGCTTAAGCTCATTAAACTCTTGGCGGTTACGAACCGGTTGTCAACAGGAGCATACATTTTTTTGAGCAAAACACCAAACTAAAGAAGTTGAACTTATTATGCACAATGCAAAAAAAAAAAGGATGAAAAGGAAAGATGATGAAAAGATTTTTTTCTAAGTAGACATTTTTCATAACAAAGAATTTTTTAACACAATTCAATAATCTAATAAATGGTCACTTCTATTTTGATTATAGAGTATTAGTAGCATGTCCAGAATTTTCAAGTTAATCTCATCTTGCTCTAGTGTTTCCCCTTTTCTTTTCCATCTGAAAGTAGCATTGATACTCAGACAACGGATAAAATATGCATGAAAATCACAAAGGGAAAACTTGTGCATGTGTGTGTGCATTGGTGAAGTGAATGAAGTGCAAGAAAACATACTATAAATGACAGGGCTGAGGTAGGGTAGGACCGATCAGGGAGGCATCCTAGGGTTGTTCAGTAGGTACAAAGAAATATAGCATTGAAAGGTTAGATAAATGAAAAGATGATTAATTGCCATTTCACTTGATTAAGAGACCTTATTTTTATTTTATTATTTTAGTTGAACCTGATAAGAATAAAAATTATCATATTTTTATCCCTAAATATTCAGTCTTTTAAACTTAATTAGACTTATTATGCTTGTTTTTCGATTCAGGGCATTAAAAAAGGCGTCAGGAGAAAAACAAGGCTAATCGGGTAATTTTGCATAGTTTCGGCGCCGTGTATTAATCTGGGCATAACTCTCTCATCCGAACTCCGATTGAGATGATTCAAAATGAATTGGAAAGACAAGGAAAAACTCTACAAATTTTATGTTTTGAGTTTTGATAAATTCGGAGTGAATCAAAGTTAAAATTGGGCCCGAAGTCTGAGCAAATTCGTAGCAGTAGCCCAATACGAATACAAGAATAAGCAAACCGCAAAGAGTCCTATCAGGTTTGATTTTCTGATGTAATTCTAGAAAGATAAAGAAGATTGAGATTACCAGATAAGAGATAGGATATGATTAGATCTAAACTAATTATTAGGAATTAGGACTTTCTATTTTTGAGAAAGAACTCAAAAAAGGAGTTGGAAACAGCCCCTCCTCCTAAAGCTATATAGGGGGGGGCTAGCACCAGGCATCAATCAATCTAGGGAGCAATCAAAATTCCTCCAAAAGAGCTTCAGCTTTCAAGGAAGCAGTCAGCAACCTAGGAGGAGAAGAAGGCGGCGGCAAGGAGAAGACAAGCTCATCGATCTCAACTTCAAGGGCGACATCATGAGTTCTTTCTTTTACCTTGTTTGTTTAATCTTCTTTATCATGAACTAGTTTATTTATAGTTAGGGCTATGGAAAGCCTAACCACGACCATGGATTGATTTTTATTTAATTCAACCAAGCTGTTTTTATTTTCATATTGTCTATGAGTTATTATGCGTAATGCAATTAGGAGCTTGGCCACCTCTTAGTTGATTTGGTTTATGTGAATGAACCGGAAGGGGAATTCATATAATAGACTAAATAACTCATAGTGTGAATTGAATGGTATATAGGAATATATATACATGATTCATCTGATGGCACAGGTTTTTCATAGAACTTAATGCACTTTCTATCTCGAGAACTCTAATCGAGGAATCGAAGAGTTATTTGATAGAAGTAGGTTTGATATATCCTAGAAGGGAATATTAAATAAATTAGGAAAAACTTCAGCTTATGAAAATAATAAATTATCTTGGTTAATTTAATAAATTTGATATTCATTGGAAAGGTTAGATAGACCAATTGTCCTGGCACTTTCAGTTAAATCGTTGCAAGTTCAGTCACTAATTGCCTTTGTTTTTATCTCTTTTCTTTTTCTATCTTTAATTTTCAGTAGTTCCTATTGTTAGATCTAAAGTTCGGTTGTCCAAATACTTATTTTGTTAAATCCTCATGGGAACGATATCTTTATACTACTTGATAACTAGTGCACTTGCTAGGGTTATATAATTATAGCTATCAGAACCCAAGCGCCACTGCCCAGGCTGCCTATGTACCCCTCGTGAGAGATCAGACTAAGCGTAATTCAGGTTATTTACAACTTTGATTATAATCAAGATGAAAAAGGAACACAAAACCACATGATGAAAACTTGTAGTATGCCACTAAGGCTGAAAGATTCCACTGTCGATAAGATTTTGTATTACAAGCCAGAAAGGTACACACTGATCAGTAGAATGTCTAGGCATCTGATGATAATTGTAGAATATATTCAATCTAAATCGAGGGAGCATATTTGGAACTGGTTTTGGCTAAAGTGGAACCAAACATCCATATTGTACCAGCCGTGGAAGTAACTGAGAAAGTGACATCGGAAGTGGAATAAATTTTCTCTTAACCCTTCTATCTGATTGGGAAGGAGAAGCAGGACGCTTAAAACCTGAGAGTCTAACTTGTTGATAATTACCAATAACGTCTTGTACTTCATTCACTTTCTGATATGGTGAAGGGCCTATAGTCGGACCACGGCTTCCTGACCAAAAGTTATGCTCAATTCTCTTTCCAATAGTGACTATGCTCTTGAAATCTTTGAAATCTTGATACTTCATAAATGTAGAGAATGGTGGATCTAAGGCCCTTAGAAACAACTCGATCATTTATTCTAAAGGGATGGGAATCTTCAATTGGACAGCAATGGATCTCCATCGATATGCATATTCAGCAAAACTTTTCTCGGGCACTTGTTGCATGCATTCTATTGTCTCTCTTGTCAGTGCCTAATCTATGTTGTAATCAAACCGTTCCAAAAAAGTTGTGGGCACTTGATTCAGGTCTTCTTCTCATCTGCTTCAAGTGATGCAAACCATGCTAGTGCTTCACCCTTAAAAATCCGCTGGAAAAGCTGAACGAGGATCCTCTCATCTACTCCAATCTAAATCATCTCTCCGTAGTAGGTGCTCAAATGCACCCTAGGACAATTTTTTCTATTATACTTCTCAGACTTTGGAATTTTAAACCCTTTTGGCAGGTCCAACCCTGGATGTATGCACAACTCATTGAAATTTGTTGCAGGAGGGGACTAAATATGCTTTAGTTCCTCCAGATCTTGCTTTAACTTAGCTATATCTTCACAAATGGGCACTATACTTAGTAGCAATGCTGCACTTACTAAGGACTGATGTTGATTCTCTATCCTAACATATGGCTCCCTAGAGTATTCTGATCTTGATGACCTGTAGTTCTTTGAGTCTGCTATCTTAACCTTTTTTGAACTAGCAGTCATGGTCTTGAAAGGAACTCCTCTAATTCAGAAAGGTGGCTAACAATTCTATCTTATTTATCCTTGCTCTTTTTAATGACGAATTTTCTTTTATTAATACATTATCTATTTTATTTGCACTTTTTTTATTAAATTATTTGACCAACCGAGGGGTGAGAAAACAACTAGAAACTATGTGGGGAGGTTTGCTTTAAGGCAACTAAAGTGGGATTTTCATAATGCAAAATTTATGTGAAAATCATGCAATATTGACAAAACATTGAGAAAATGATGGTAAAACTGGCCTGCTCCTAGTTCAGAACCAGATGGGGTGAACACCGAAGCAAATAAAGAAATATGCATTAAGGTAGGAGTGATTGGCCACCTATGAAGAGGGTAGGCTACTATGAATTAACTATCTAATCAAAGTGTCCAAGGGTATTAGTGGAAAGATGGGAACTAAGGAGTTGAGTGTGATGGATTGATTCATGAGGTTACAGTTGCACTAAAATGAAAATGAATTAACAAGGGGTAGTAGTGAAAAGCAATTTAGGAAGGTGGGTTAAGATTACCCTATGGCTGGAAATGGTTGTTAATGCTTCTATAGCCGACTAAGTTGAAGGGATGCAAAATGCAATATGATTCTAATAAGGTGGACCTCTATCATAAAAAACATAGAAATTAAGGAAATACTTTCAAACGAAACCAAAACTAAGGAAAATAGTTTATTCAAATTAAAACTAATGCATTAAGCGGTTTATTTGAATCACCACAAGTTTGAACAAAGTAAACTCATATTATTTCTTTCAATCCTCACTTTCAGAAAAAAAAAATATGCAGTCAATCAATAACAACTAGCACACATATTTTATTTAAGAACCCACAACAACATATTTGCATTATTTTATTAATTTTTACTTCACTCATTGATACTAACCTTTCTTTGTCGTTATTTTTTCTCATTTTTTAATTTTTCTTTGCTTTATTTTCTGTATTTCATTCTTCTTGTCCTTATCTTCTTTTTTATTTGATTTTTATTTTTCATGTTTTTTCATTTTTTATTTTTCATGTTTTTTCATTTTTTATTTTTTATTTTATTTTTATTATTTATGAACCTTTATGAGATTTCCTCTTGGTCTTTACTCCAACTTATTTAAAAAACTTAATTTTTTTTATTATCCTTTGCAGAATATTCCTAACCATTTCCCTCTTACTTTCCATTGCTTTCCTTTTTTTTCAGAATTTTATCCTTTTCTCTTTTTCTTATTTTTCATTGATTTTTATTTTTTATTATATTATATTATTTTTTATTTTTGTAATTTATTGTTTGTGTTTTTCGGCTATTCATGTAGTAGTAGTAGTAGTATTAGTAGTAGTTGTTGTTGTTGTTGTTGTTATTACTATTATACTTTATCTATTTATTTTTATTTGACTTTTCATTTTTATTATATTTTATATTTTTATTATTTTTTGTTTTTATTTTTATTTGCTTTTGAGATTTTGATCTTTTTATGATATCACACTATGTGGGTCCCACACCTTATATGCATTTTTTAACTTTCTCTCTTCTTTCTCCTTTTTCCTTTTTTTTTCACCACTCGTTCTTTTTATCTTTTATATATTTTTTATTTTTTTTTGGATTTCTTATGATTTTTTTTTTATTCTAGCATTTCTTGTTTCCTAATTAACTATCCAAAATAAACATTATTAATTTTTCCTTTTTAAATAATCTGGTTTTTTTTCTTTATTTTCCTTTTAATTTTATTATTTTTTATTTGTTATGAATTTCTACTAGATGTTTATTATATATATAAATTTTAATTTTTGAATTTTGATGATATATATTTTTTTGTTTTTTATATTTGTGCTATGATTGGTTTTTCTTAATTATTCAAAAGAAAAATGTAGAAATTTTCTTAAATGATTTTGTTTCTTTTAGCTTCTTTTTCTTTTTTTTCTTTCTTCTTATTTCTTTTTATTTTGCTTTTTGCTTTTTTTTCTATCTTTTCTTTTTTCTATTTTTAATTCTTTTCGTTTTTCTCTTTTTTGTATTTCTATTTTTTGTTGATTGTTGGAATTTCTTATTTTTATTACATTTTTGTTTTTTTTTTCACATATTTGGTATTTTTTATTTATTATGGTTTTTTTTATTTTATTTTGTTTATTCTGTAATTTTTTATTATTTTTATTATTTTCATAAAATTTTATTCTACTATTCTTTTTACCTTTTGTTTTCCTTACATTTTTTATTCTTTCTTTTTTTCCTTTGCTTTTTCTTTCTTTTGTATTTCTTACTTTTTCTATTTTCTCTACCTTTTTTTATTTTTCTTAGCTTTACTTTTCTTATTTTCCCTTGCCTACATCATCTTCTTCTCCTTTTTTTATCTTTTTCTTTTTGTGATGATTTGACCTTTTATTTTATTCTTTTATTCTTCTTCTTCTTCTTCTTCTTCTTCTTCTTCTTCTTCTTCTTCTTCTTCTTCTTCTTCTTCTTATTATTATTATTATTATTATTATTATTATTATTATTATTATTATTATTATTATTATTATTATTCTTATTATTATTGTTGTTGTTGTTGTTTGTGTTTTTGTCTGTTTTTTATCTGATGATGTTTGTATTTCATTTCCCAAAACCTTGTTTGATTAAAATATACTCTAAGAAATATAGATCATTCTCATCTTCTCTTTTTCACTTTTAATTCATTTTATTTATTTATTTATTTACTTATTATTTTTTATCCCTTAAATATTTTCTTCTTTTTGTTTTGTTTTTTTTTTTAATTTTCATTTTCTCTTTTTCTTTTCTTTCATTTCCTTACCTTCTTCTCTTTTTGTTTTCTTTTTTATTTTTGTGAACATCTTCGTTTATATATTTTTTAATACATTTTCATTTTTATTTTATTTATTTATATATTTTGTTTTTGGAATTTTAACTTTATTATGATTATTTTTTTGTTTACATTCTTCTGTTTTTTTCACCTTTTTTTCTTTTTCTTTCTTCCCTTGTTTTTGTTCCATTTCTATTCCATATTCTCTCATTTTTTTATTCCTATTTTTTATTTTATTATTTCTTATTTTTATTTTTGATATATTTGTAATTTGTAATTTTTTATTATTATATTATATTTTTTGCTTTTTATTTTATTTTGTTTTTTGTGACAATTTAATTTATTTTTGGATTTTCAAAAATATCTTATTATTTCTACCTTCCTTTACTTTTTCATTTTTATATATAATTCTTTTTCTTTTTCTTCTTCTTTTTTAAAGGCTTCACCTTTAATTTTTCTCTATTTTAACGATGTGGTTTGATGTATCTGGAGTTTAACGTTCTGGTTTTGATCAGTGCAGATGTGTTAAGATCGAGGGAATCTAAGTTGTGGGTGTTTGGGCTGGACTAGTGAGATGGCTCAGAATGGAATATTTGTTTGATAGAGGGTAAATGAAGGAATGTTGCTAAACTTTTATGAGTAAGTATTTTGGTTTGTTTGGGGTTTAATGCTGGTGTTTGATTTGAGAATTGAGGTATAGGTGGATGTTTATTGGGACCATCAAATTGGTATCGCACATATTTAACTGTGGATTTTATGGCTTTGGGGCTAAGAATTGGGCTTTTTGGGTATTTGGGTGTTTCAGAGAGATTGGATGGGTCTGATCGGGTGTTTGGGGCAAATTGAAGGTTCAGGCATAGACTGGACAAAAATAGGTGTTGACAAGTATAAAATTATTAATTATATGAATATTATTAAATCTACGATATGTTTTTTGTGTTTTTAATAAATATTTTAAAGTTATTACATAATTTTATTGCAATATTTAAATAATTCTTATTTTTTAATTCAAACTTTATTTTGATAGATATAGATGAAAAGTGGGAGAGAGAATAAATAGGAATTAGAGATAATTTAGGAGAAAAGTGGGGGATAGTGGTGCCACTTGGCTAGATTAAATTAGATTTTGGTAGAGAGATTTTAGGAATAGTTTTAGGAAGGGATATCCAAAGGGATAAACATAGTGGAAAGACGAGTGGGCCAAGCATGATGAGGTGTCATTATTAGAGAGGGATAAGGGAGTGATGATATGCCTTCATGAGAGAGCAAGGAAGGCTAAAACATGGTTTTCAAAACTAGACTGGACTGGACGATTGGACCGGAAAAACCAGGAACCGGTCAGGTGACCGGTTTCGGTTTTCCCCCAAATCGGATTTTCTTCAAAAATTGTTGATTTTGGTTAGCAAACTGCTGACCTGGGCGGTTAACCGTTCGAACGGTTTTGATCATTTTTTATTTTTATTTTGTCAAAACAGGCCGACCGTTTGACTCGATAGCCGGACCCCTGACCGGTTTGGTCTTTGGGTCGGTTTTAAAAACCATGGGCTAAAATGAGAGGGGCTGAGAGTTATTTGTTGGGGTAATGGAGAAAGCCCAAGCCATGATGTGGCATCATTCTACTTTAGTATATATATAGATTATGATTTAGATTGTGTACAAATAAAAAATGGCAAAACAATAGATTATATCAAAAAATAACACAATTTTATTTATAGGAGAAAATCAAATCTTCTATTAGTATGTATTAAAACAAAGGCGCCCATGTCAGATGGTTTCTCCTTTCTCCCCTTACGCAATCAAGCTTCTCCTTGCTCCTCAAAATACCATTCCTTTGCCACCTTAACACCACTATTTTTTTTTTCTAAAATCTCTCTCTCTCTCTCTCTCTCTCTCGTATAGTCATCTAAATCATATCCTCTCCTAATTTTTTCCTAAAGTATCTCCCCACCTAAAACTTCCTCCTAAAACATATCCTAATCTTGTCTCTTCCCTCCCCCTATATATCTATATTTATTTCCATCTCTATCTAAATACATGCATTCAATTTCTCGTCAATGTATTGAAATATTAATGTTTAAGTTAAAACTTTTTTTTGAAAACAATTTAAGTTAAAACTTAAAAATTGAAATAAGATGAATAAAAATATCTAAATAACAATTAGAGAAAACTAGATAATACAGCAAGACAAATAATAAAAGTAAAATAAAAATTTAATAATCAATTAAAAACCTTATTATAATTATAAGTGATGCAACTAAAAATAAATAAATACATTTGATTAATTAAATAGATTTAATTACTCTCAATAGTTATTTTTGTTCATTGAATACTCTATTAATTATTGAACTCTTCCAAAAAATAATTTAATAGTAAATTAAAATATTTATTGAATTATTTAAATTATAATTATTTTTATTTTAATTATTGCAAAGTTATTTAATAGTAATCATAAATAAATTATTATTGACAATTACTTAAATTATTAAGTATAAATATAATTACAAGTATGGTAATTATTATTGAAAATTACCATAATTTATGTAAATTGTGTTGCTTAATTAGTTATCGAACTATTTGAACAAAGTAATTTAATAGTAAATTACTAATTTAATGAATTCTTAAAGTAAAATATTAGTAATTAAAATAACAGTAAGTTAATAGTAAAATATTATTAAATTAGTGAATTTACCATAATTTTGCTATATAAAATAATTAATTAAATTACCAAATTATTTAAATAAAATATCATAGTAATTAAAATAATTTCATAATAGTTGAGTTCAACCCAAGTCCAACCCTTAGAGTTGGGCTTAAGGTCCAAGCCTGAGGTCAAGTTGGATCTGTCCAACCCAAGATCAACTTGCACTAAATTTTGGTTCACTTAGGTTAGGCTCAAGCCCGAACCACTGGGCTTGGGTTAGTCAATAAACACACACAGTGTGTGTGTGCATGTATAATTTAGCTAGGCTCGAGTTAGAATAAGGTCAGGTTGGGCTCATGTTGCCAAAGGGCTAAGCCTAGGCCCAACCCCAAAAATTAAGGAAGTCCAAACATTTAGGCTCAAACCTAACCTAAGGACTAAAGATCCAAGCCCAACCTATGTAAATTTGTGGGCCAGGTCAGTTTAGACTTAGGCTAATCTTGCCCAAGTTGCACCCCTATATATATAGGCCCTTCTTGAGTTTAGACCGTAATACATATGGGTCCATTAGTTTGATGCCAATATGGCTCCATGTGTTATACAACAATTGTAAGTGCAAACTATTTAACAAGCTTGTGCTTTAAGTTACCTAATATATATAAAACCTAAAGGCAAAAGGCTATACGACCAATTGCTATGCAATTGCCTAGTTGAATCTTTTTTTATATAACGTAAATGAAATCTTATAATCTTTCCATTTTCATGTTTTTAACCATTATCATTACAAATTTAATCAATTGCAATGATACCATTGAATAAAAAAATCATAACTTGTCCATTCTCCTTTTCGTCTTTTATATTTAATACTAAACATGTAATTATTTACAATGGTACCACTGTTAATTATTTACAATGATGCTAGTAAACGTTACCTTTTTTCATATTTGTTAAAAATTGTCTGTATCTCTCATTTAATTTTATAATAACTTTTTTTAATCGAAAGTCCAATTAAATTATTGATATTATAAATAAAAGTAATTTGTAATAATTTTTATAAATAAAAATAGTAATCTTATAAAATTAAATTTGCTATGAGTTAACTTTAAAACTATTTTTTTTATTAAATTGAATTCTATTTAAAATAAATACATTAATTAATCTCTATATTAGGCCTATACATAACTTGGCCCATGATCACACCAAATTAAGACTGTCACAGGGCCCTTTCTACTTCATTTTCTTTCGAAAAACTCCATACAAAATAAAAATAGAGCATATGAGAATAAGGATGTCAACCCAATGACTCATAAACCAATTTCCAACTTAAATTAATGGCTCTTGAATTTTCAAAATGCGTTACAAAAAATACAATTGAAAGATTGCAACATAGGTTAGGTTGGTATTTTGTTGAACATTATAGGGTTGAACGGGTTGGTACGGTTTGATTCAACTCTAACCCAACCCTCCCATGCTTTGACTCAAACCCAACCCAACCCAACTCAATGCTATGCAATTTTCTAAACCTACCCATTGTTTATAAGTTTAACTCCACACCAACCAAACCTGTCCTATAGTATTTCAATTGTATTTTTTTTGTGATATTTTTTTAAAAACTCAAGAACCATTAATTTAAGTTGAAAATTGGGTTATGGGTTCCAAGATATCACTTCTCCAAAGTGAAAGAAAAAAAAAAACCTCACAAACAAATAGTAAAATAAATCATATACTCCCCGTTGGGTACCCAGTCTTCCTATCCCTGGCGGGGTGGGGACGAGGATAGGGATTTAATAGGGATCCCGACAAGGGACGGGATCGGGGATGGAAAGTGAAGTCATTGCCATGCTTCAACCCCAATTATATATATAAAATATTGAGTGCATATTATTATTATATATGATATTATTTATGCATATTATATATGAACATATATATCAAAATATATTTAAAATGTTATCTATATGTTTAAAAAATTTCCTTATTTTGAGTAAATTTATTTTTTCAAAAAATATTGTTAATTAAAAAATTTTGGGGATTCGGGTCTTTGTGAGGAACCCATCTCCATTGAGGATTGAGGATGGAGGACAACTTTTATCTCCAATGGGGGGGTCAAGGTTGGGTCAATGAATGATTTATTTCAAAGTTGGGGTTGGGGACGGGGAATATGATCCTGACCCCAAACCTGCACCGTTACCATTCCTAAGGGTTAGCCACATTTGAACCTAATCAAAACTCTTACTTACCCCTAAATTCAAATTGGATTAAAACAATCATGAGAATAAATCATAAACTTGAATGTTAGGGGTTAGAAGTTAGACAAAATTACAAGAATACATATAGGGTATTATGACCCGATTGGCCAAATCAACCAAACCTGCACTCCATTTGAGTTAAATAATCAATAAACCATAATATGCCTGATCCTAACCGGGGTGAATCAAGATGATGTAAGGGTGATTCCAGATGAAGTTACCATTTAACTTTGACCTATTTACATCCGGTAGGTGATAAGTCCAACCTTGTCAGGCCCTGCCATGATTCCCAAGTTTAAAGTTTCCATCAAATAACAACTCTCTCTACTTCCCCTCTCTCTAGATTTGAAGTTTTAGGGTTTGTATGAGAAAGCTATTTGGAACGTTTGGGTTGGGTAATAAGGAGTTAAAAGGACATCAACATTTATTATGTGTGCTTTTGGAAAGATGGGCATTTTTGTCAATTGCTCTCTAATAGAAATCTTTCCTGTTGTGTAGGGGAGAAGCTTTGCGTACTTGGGAGAGCCAAAGAGACATACAAAAAAAACACTCCCACTTACGACTTCTCTTCTCGTTCGAAGAAACTTTCAGAGGGGGTTGAGAAAAAGAGTGTCCACAAAGAAACCAACATGTCTCTGGGTTATGCAGAGAAGCTTTCTTACAGGGAAGACGTGGGCACAGTTGGAATGTCCGAGATCTTCGACCCACCTGATCTTTTGCAACAAAAAGTGTGTGTTTTTTTTCTCTCGTTACCGTATTTCTCAAACGAGTTATCTGATTTGCTCTTGTTGTTTCTGTATCGGGTTATACTTGTCAGTTCAATTGAAGAGTTTAATCTTCCCAAAGTTGCAGAACTAATGTAATTTACTTATAAGCCATTCATAAAATTGGGAAAGTATAGTACGTCTGTTTACTGTATAACTAGTCTGTTGGCTTAAAATTGTGTTAGCTTTTTGTTGGATGTTTTGATCAGTGTGGGATTTTGTATGTGCAACATTGGAGTAATTCGCCTTTATTCTTCTATTGATTAATAACTTTGCTTTCAGTTCAAAATTGTTGAACATTGAAAATGCTTAATGCGTAGCGAGGTTAACTTGGATTCCCGTATCTTGTTTAATTATTTATTTATGCTGTTTAAGAAGCAAACAATGCCAAATCGTTGTTTTGGCTTTATTCAGGAGCGTGGAGGTTGGGAAAACCTTTTATCTTACGTTTTTTTTTTTTTACACTCTAGCTGATAAATTATTCAAGAAGATAATACATGATGGGAGCAAGTTTCTGATCAGGAAAGTATGATTCAAGCATGCATAAGTTTTTCCTTCGATTTTTTTTTTTGGAACCGCAAGTTCATTGTAAGCCAATTTGAGAATGAAATACCGAGAATGTCTGGTATGTATGGAGGAGTATGGAGATACCTGTATACCCCCGTAACCCCCCAGTCCACTCATTCAGATGCTATACTGTCTATGCTGTTGATTGAAGGGTTACCATATCCTTCATGAGATATAAATAGGTCATAACTTTGATGATTACAGTTGGGGAAATGACAGACTGGTGTAATCTGGTATTCTTTCATTACTTGGTGGGCAATGTGATGCTGTCATGTACGAGGCCTGGATGCGCAAAGAAATAGCAGAATCCTGTAAAGGCAGATAGTAAAACATTTCTATGGGTGTGGATAGGAATCTGGTAAAGCTGGGTGTCATTTAAGGTCTGCTTAGAGTTCGTAAGTAGGATCTTCATTTGTTATCAATTACCCTCAACATTTTTTCTTTGTTGTATATGAGTGTGGATAAATGAACTCTTGGATGTTAGCTCATACAATTGAGTTATAATCTTCCTCTGCATCTGGCTTTTAATATGTCTTTTTTGGACATTATGATGGCTCTATTATGAAGTTATTGATAAAATCTCTGCCACTGATGGTTGGCAGATAAAGTGTAAAAAATAGCAGAATAAAAAAATGATATGATCTATATCTCCACCTCACAAATGCTAGTATTTATTTTAGTTCTGTCTTGTTGAGTATTGTGGTTCTTGATTCTCCTGTTATCTTCTTATATTTGTTTAGTGGATTTTCTAATTTTTGAGATATGGTACTGTATTTTTCTCTGTTTTGCTTGTCCTGACTGTTTTAATTTGTTGAATGACAGATTGAGGAACTCGCTATGCTGATAAAAAAGGTTAGAACTTCCAATAAATTAATCAATTCTTTTTTCTCATTACCATTTTTAAGGGCATGTGCATATGATTCTGTTCCATTTAAACTGAATTCAGCTCAACTTAGCCTTAATCCCAATGCTTGTGGCTACATGAATCCTGTCCTACCCTTGTGCTCTGTCAAGGGCATAAATCTGAACTCTTTTTGGTTAGTTACATTGTTCTGTTCCATTTAATGTTTTCTAATTGTTTTGTCTGTTTTTGCAGAGTAAACACCTAGTAGTATTTACAGGTGCAGGAATATCAACCTCTTGTGGTATACCTGATTTTCGTGGTCCCAAAGGAGTTTGGACACTTCAGGTGAAAACCTTGGGCTTATTGAACAATTTATGAATCGGGATTTATTATGTTAGGGAAGTTATTCAAGACACCCCCTTCCCAGTTTAAAGGGAAACATAAGGTATCTCCATTTGTAGATTCTTTATCTTATCCAATCTAACCATAGTAGTATGCATATACACATGGCTCATGTGTGTGTGTGTGTGGGGGGGGGGTGCTATATACTTTACCTATGAAGCCTGAAATAGTGGGATCACATGCTCTTCATGATCTGTGCTATATACTTTAACTTTTTCCTAGCCATTTGAAAGAACAATAAATCCAAAGCATAGTAGCATGTATTGATATCCTTGGCTGTTTTATATTCTCTTGGTCAGTGAATAACTTGGAACTACTTGTATTCTCTTAGTAGCATATATTGTTCTCTTTTCTTCTCGTGGGTGATTGCTGGTCACCTTCCTTTGTATCCTGTCATTTCTTTTATTTTAATAAAAGTTTTCTTTTATTACCCAAAATTATCTAGAACTACTTGTTGGATGTAGTCATAGACCCTTGTCTTTTTGGGAGCCTATGGTACAGAGATTTACAAAGAGACTAGCATATTGGAGGTGAAATTATATTGATTTGTAGCAATCACACTCAAAATATACTTTTTCCCACTTCCTAATCTACTTTTTCTCAACCGTTAGTTGGATGCAAGGTTCAGAATTTTTATATGATACACCCTGTATTGGTATCATATTGTATTGAGAGGTCACCAGTATGCCTTTTTTAAGGCTTTTCCAAAATCTCACATTTTAAATGTTAAATAATATTTAAACGGGCTCCTGGTCAAAATATAGAAGTAAAAAAGGTTAGTTTTTGGTAGTCTTGAAACACCCAATATGGATGTTTGTGTGTATCGAGTGTATTGATACTTTGAACCATGGTTGGCTGCCAATGGGTTGAGTTTTGGTACAAGTTTTGCTTAACCTGACCAAGTAAAATGGGATCCAAGTCCAGTCTGCCCCTTCTCATGGATAATACTCCTATACCATGTCAATGAACCCGACCTGAGGGCTGAGACCCGATCCTGACTTGATAGGGTTGGGTCCCAAGGTGGGTTTTACCACTTAGCCCAACCCACTGACATCCCTAGGCTTTAGAGCCCCTATAAAGGTGAATAAGAGATTGGAGCATATAATGAGGGTTATTTTGTAGGAACTGATTCATCTTTTTTTTTTGGGTGTGGGAATTGGGAGATTCTAGGAGGGATCATCTTATAAAATGGGGAATGGTGTTTAGTATTGGGAGATGGACTAGGTAGATTAGCCTTGATAAACACCCTATAATCTTGTTTTGTGTCTTTGTCCAATACTTCTCTGTTATGGTTTTTATAGGGGTCTCAAGGATCATAGACTTACACTCTTGCTTCTAGAAATTTTAGAGGATGTTTGGTTGGATCATAATTTTAAGATGGTAGACTTTGAGGAATTGACTATTTGGCTACTTTTTCTTCTATAGCTTTTCTCAAGGCCCTTTTTTTCTGATAAAGGGTATATATTTATATTAAACAGCACGAAGGGAATGGGTAGATTTTCCCTGTACAACAAGAGGTTGTACTCGGGGAATACTTGGACCTTATCACCACACTTAATGCCTCCTTTCTCAATTTGCGATCCACTTCTGATCTCCTATTCTTTTGCTAGCAGTATCTAAGAATACCGTTTTTTTTTTTGTTTGGGGGGGGGTTGCTAGATGGTGACCTTTGCTTGATATATACACATTTTGGCCAAATTTTCTCTCCACAAAAATAGGAAAATATTATGGGAATGCATGAAAGCAGCCATCCCATGGATAATTTGGGAAGAATGAAATGCTAGGATCCTTTCAAATAAACAACAATCCAGAGATTCAATATTGGATTGATTGAAATCATATCTACTAATTGGGTGAAGACAAAGGAAGGAATTCTCATACTGGTCTATGGATGATATTTCTTAGAGGATGGTGAATGGTGGCAGCAGCAATGTTAGAAGGGAAATATATACTATTGCACTGACTCATCCTCCACATAACATGCTAAAATTGAATTTTGATGGTCTGGGAATCCTGGGGATTTAGGTATAAGAGGTGCCTTTTGGGGGGGCCACGGGAGGCGTTATATTGGTTTCTCAGGGTCAATAGGAGTTGGGAACTCATTTAGAATAGAATTATAAGCAGTTATTGTAGATTTGAGATTAGCAATGTCATCGGGTTTTAGTGGCTTGATTGTTGAAGGGGACTCTAAAATTGCAATAGGTTGGCTGAGAGGTGAAATGATGGGGCCATGGACTTATACTTAAGATCTGAGAGGCAAAATACCTGGATCATAGACTGAAGGCTGATTTTCCTCGCACCCCCCCCACCAACTCCCATGGTAGACTCATTGGTCTGTGAAGCTAAGTAGACATTGCCTAAACCGTAATCTTCTTTTGTAAGGAGAGGCCACACCTCATGCCTCTCCTTGGGATGCTTGTAGTAGTTCTCATATCATGCTAATAAAATCATACTTCAATTATAAAAAAAAAAGTCAAGTAAACATTGCCTAAAGTAGGATGATTATCCTTTAGACTAAAATTCAGCTTCATTAGGCTCTTTTGGGCATAGTTGAGGATGGGGGTGCATGCTGGTTACCCAGATTTGAAGAATTTACACTGCACAGGGACCGGGCTCTCGTGGTTGGCCCCTTCAAATTTTAAGCTATGCTCTGCCAAGCTTGCCCAAGTTTCACCATATACTTCTTTCTCTGTCATAAAAAATGTTTTACAAATTACTGATAAAAAAACACGATTTCTTTGTTAGAATTTTTTTTACTTGTTATGATTTTTTGCTTTTCCCTTTTGAGTTGTAGCGTGAAGGCAAAGGTGTCCCTGAAGCATCACTACCATTTCACCGGGCAATGCCAAGTGTGACTCATATGGCATTGGTTGAACTAGAGAAAGCTGGTATCTTGAAGTTTCTCATTAGCCAGGTATATTCACATTGTTGTTATCCTATGGACATAGGATATTAATATTTAATATCCATTGTGCACTGTGCATCTTCTGGTAAGAGAAATATGATCTTGGAGATGTTTGTTGAATTCTTTTTTCTGCAACTCTGAATTTTTTTTTTTTACATTATCTGAAGGCAAAGTTATACAAATCAGATGTTTTACGTTCCCTTACCTTCATCTTATCAAAAAATGAATTAGGGATGTTCATGCCCTTTCTTCCTTTTCCTCTTCCTCTTCCTCTTCCTCTTCCTCTTCCTCTTCCCCTTTCTTTTTTCTTTTTCTTTTATTTTGTTTTCTTTGCATGTTTCCATGGAATGCAAAACTGTCTTGCTGAAGAGATGTTGGTCTAATTTTTGGGCTTGTCCTTAAATGCCACATTTGATTGAATTGCCCTAATCAAATGAGTAGGAGGAGCAGAGCACTCTATTGGAGTTGGGCATCATTGAGGTTGTTGAATCTCAAGTCCTTGTATTGTTTTGACCTGTATCATTTTAATGGGTTCTTTTTGTATATATTATTTTTTTTTTCTAATAACAGAGATATGCCATCTTAGTGTTTTTATTTTTTATTTTTTAATTTCAATCTTGCGTCACTTTCTTGCTCCTTGAAAAATCTGATTGAGATTCTCAAATTACATTGGAGTACAGAACTTTATATATCCTTCAACTGGAACTCTGTTGAAAATTTGAATTTGCTTAATCAAAATGAAAGCTCAAAATTCTTGAATGTACATGCATATTGAAAGTCAAAACCCTGGTTTGGCTTGCCAGGTTGTAGAAGGCACTAGGGTGAAACTGAAGATACTATTGTCCTATTTTTGAATGCACAGCATTTCTGTTTCAACATATATTTTTCTGCATATGGATGGACTGCACATTTCACTTGCCATTAAGTGATTGACAAAACCTCAACATGACAGTATTATCAACACCTTGTAGGGATAAGCTGTTATTTCAAAAAAATAAAAAAAAGAGATAAGTTGTTTTGGTATCTTTTCTTTTCACATTCCTTGACTATTTGCTTTTACCTCATTAAGCCTTGCATCCTTTCTAGATGAGTATCTACCTGTATGTTAATCATCGTTAAAAATACTCAACTTTATTTTTTTTTTAATTTAACCTTTCTCCTTAAAATTTTTATACTTTCCAGAATGTGGATAGTCTTCATCTTCGATCTGGAATCCCAAGGGAGAAGCTTTCTGAATTACATGGAAACTCCTTCCGGGAACTTTGCCCTTCTTGTGGAGCAGAGTAAGTTGATATTTTACTTGCACTATCCGCTATGGAAACTGTAGTTGATGGATTGAGTGGGAAATTAGGTTTTAGTCTCTAGTGCAGAGTATAGACTTGGAAATTATTTGTCTTGATTCTCTTAGGGTTTGGTGTGTATTAATTTAAAGGTATTTGCGGGATTTTGAGGTGGAAACTATTGGAATGAAGGAGACATCTAGACGTTGTTCTGATGTTAATTGTGGTGCAAAGCTCAGGGATACAGTGCTTGATTGGGAGGTAACTTGTTTTCCTTTTCCTTGGTTGCCCTACAGTTAAAATGTTAAGATGTTGTATTTGTTTCTTTTAGTAATAATTTTTTTTTCCTTTATTGATCTTCAAAAAAAATGTTAAGATGTACAAAGTTATATTTTCTTTTTTCTGTTGTGAAGAAACATCTTTTAGGAATGGAAACCAATTGTGAGGGTCAACCCTTTGTTATATTTCTCCTTTTTGAAGGAGTGACACAAACTATGGGGAATCTGAATAATCACAAGTATTGGAAATGTATCCCTAAAATATTGATCTGTTCCAAACCTTGAAATATCAGTGATATCTGAGGCCAGAGAAATACAAAATTTCAAAAATTTAGGTAATATTGTTAAAGCCGAAGATTTAATGGGGAGAGTTTCTAAAGCCTAAATGATTACTTCAAATCCGATATTGTTTTTGTTTTTCACCATTTTGCTCCCAAATTCATTGTTTTGATCTTTTGATTTCTTGTTTTTTACTTTGATGTCCACTAAATAATTGCTGAAGTGGTTATCAGATATTTCTTATAAACACAAAGGAAGTTTACATGGAAATGCACATACTCTTGTGACTTTTTTTTTTTTTTTGATGAATTACTCTTGTGACTTTTTGGTTGCATTCTTTTAGTTCATCATGCTTACATGCATGATATTTCTTGTATTTATTTTTGAAAAAGACAATGAATTAATAGAGAAAAATAAAAAGAAAAATTATGAGCCAAATTGCAGCCGCCAATGAAGCGACAGCTCCATTTAGTGAGAAACTATACTATTTCAGCTCCAAAGTACATCTAACAAACTGGCTTACAACCCAAAAACATTTTGTCCCGTGTTATTGGCATGCATGGGTACATCTTTCAAGGCTCTGTCTTTTATTTTTTTGATAATTGAAGAAGAATTTTATTAAGAAAATATGAGAATTGTTACAAGCAGCCCACTGAGAGGCACGAGGTGCGACCTCCCTTAAAAAGTAAAAATCACATAGTACCAAGGATCAAGACCTGCCAACCCATTGTATGCTAACATTCATGTTTCTTAGTAACCAGTAGGCATTTTTTGATAGGATCTTGTAGCACCAAATACTTGAGTTTGGATCTGTTAACCAGCCTACAACAGTCTTGGAGTCACCTTCAGTTTGAAGGTTCTCAACACCAAGTTAATTAGCAATCTGAATACCTTGTAAAGCTGCCAACAATTCAGCCCTATTTGAGTGTCCTATTCCCATTGGGCCCGAGTACAGGACTAAGATATTACCATCCTTATCTCTCAAAACCCCTCCTATACCTGAGGGGCCAGGATTTCCTTGACTGCTTCCATCAAAGTTCAATTTTACACAACCTTCCGGTGGCGGATTCCATACTATAGATGTCCTTTCCTTCTTGAGGGAGGTACTAGCCACCTCTATCCAGTTCCTTCTAAAGTCATCAAAGGAGAACAAATGGAAGAATTCTGAAGTTCTCAACCAATGAATTGCCCTTATTAAGATACACTCTTTGATATTCGGGAGACTTCGTTCCTTTTCTTGAAAAATTCTTGCATTCCTTTCCTCCCAAATTGTCCAAAGTGTAGCTGCTCTGATACATTTCCACATGACCCTCCCTCTTTTTGTGGGCCATCCAAAGACTAACAGGTCAAAAAGCAGACTTACATCAGTGGGTAAATTCCACCTGGCACCTGCAACCATATAAGGCAAAAATCCAATCCCAAATAGCAACAACAAAGGAGCAGGAAATTAGTAAGTGGAAGCAGTCCTCACCATTAACTTTGCAAAGAATACACCAGCTAGGGGACAAGCACATAAAAGGCCTCCTTTTTTGTAAGAGGTCTAGCATATTGATTTTCCCATAAAACACTTCCCAACAAAGCAAGATAATTTTGGAGGGAACAGGCTTAGCCCAAAGCTCCTTTACAGGAAAAACCAACTCAATGGAGGAAGAACAAAGGACTTTCAAAAAGGAGGCACAAGAAAAGGAGCCTTTTGGGTGGGGGGACCAAATCCTCTTGTCTGATTGTAAAGGATTCAAAAAAACATTATAGGAATCAAAAGAAGTTGAGAAACATCACCAACTTCAGCATCCCTCAAGCCCCGACGGAAGCCAAAATCCCAATTTAAAGACATGCAAAAAGGGGGAGGAATGGAAATTAGAGACGACCTTATTCTTAAAAAAGGAAATAGAGTAGAGAGGAGGGAAAATGTCTTTTAAGGCTGAATTTCCCACTTTTATCTTTCCAAAAGAGAGCAGAAATCCCTGAGCAAACATCATACTTGACGAGATTAAGAAATTGGGGAAGGATGCTATGAATCGCTTTCCAAGGAGTTGTCAAAGTAGCCTGTTGAGAAACACCAACATCCCAACCATTATTTGAGTGGCCATGAATACTAGCTATCACCTCATGCCATAATCTCCCTCTTTTCAAGGGCCATCTCCATAGCCACTTACCTAACAAAGCTGTATTCTTCAAGACTAAATTTCCTATCCCCAATCCACCTTCTTCCCTACTTCTACACACACACACACACACACACTATATCCCACCTTATTAAGTAATCCTTCTTCTCTTCCCCTAGCTACCATAGAAAATTCCTCATTTTCTTCTCCAACTTCTTTGCCTCCCTAGAGGGGATTCTAAAAACAAAGAGATAATAAACTTGGCAAGTTAGCTAGAGTGGGTCTTAACAATGTTACTCTTACCTCCTAGAGAGATATAGTTCTTTCTTTTTCCAAGTAGCTAATCTTTTTTCAAACCTCTCTAGGATTGGAGTCCAAAAACTGCTTTCCTTCGGGTTAGCACCTAAAGGGAGCCCAAGATAAGACAGAGGCCAAGAAGCCACTTGACAATTTAAGCACTCAGCAATGGACTCAATGGTCCCTTCATCCAAATTTATTCCCACTACACAACTCTTATCCAGGTTTAGTTTTCAATTAGAGACACTTCAAAGTAACTTATCAAGCTCTTTAGATTCCTCACTCTCCATAAGTCACCCCCTTAATTGAAAATGATGATATCATTTTTTTTATTAGACTTGGAGTTTCCCTCTATCTCAATCTGCTGTAACCCCAATTGTTTGGCCAGTTTTACACCTTGATGTAGTGCCAAGATTTCCGCTCTTAAGGAATCTCCAACTCCTACTGGACCTGAATTTACCAACTCAGAAACTATACTTGGTCGAAGTTGTGTTTTCTTCCAAGTTCCAACTTCTAGGTAGAATTTGTATCCAGATACTTAAAAGAGGAAGCCTGCATGGTTCTGTGGACTATCGTGGATTTAAAGTGGAAAGAAAAAAAGGATAGGCTGTATGTACACTAGGTAGACTGCTTATGTTTTCAATTGTTATGGCTCAGTGATTTAAAAGGTGCGCCTAGGTGCTCAAAAGGCGCACGGCTAGTGCGCCTAGGCATGCGCCTTTTGAAAATTTGCCGCTTTTTCCTTTTTCTTGAATCTGACCGCTGGGCTTGGGGCTCCGCCCCCGGACCCCCGTGCCATACCCCTCGAGGCCAGCCCAAACAAGTCCATGTTAGGGTCTTAAATTCTTAGATTTCACACAAAAAATAATTTTATAGTTTTAATTGCTTTTAAGAAGATGTTGAAGGTTGGGCGAAATTTCAAAAATTTCTCTCTCCCATCTAGGAATCGCATTCCCTATTTTAGAAAACTACATTTTCAAGGATTGTTCTTGAATCCAAAACCAGACCAGATCTGAAACCAAAATAGAGGAGAGGGATATACTTGATACGAAGTAATAGTAACTCCCAATGAAGGTGTTTACGCCCAAGGAGAATACCAAAACCTGCTTCCACCGAAGACACAGTGTGAAATGAAGTAGGATCAGTAGGATGGCTCTTCAGCAAGAACCAGGATCCTTCAGCAAGAATCGTACAAGGGCTGGTGAGCACGACTTCAGATTGTTTCTTCAGTCAAGAAACAATATCAAGAACCTTTCTGGATCAATTCCTCAAGAGGAGATCGAACTGGGTAGAGATGGCAAGAATAGGAGAGAATTCTGCAGGTTGCTGTGTTGTATCACTAAGGAACTCACCCCTTTTATTTATAGCCTTCTCAAGATCAACCTCCTAATCTAATCAGGAGAGAGTTCCTTAATCCAAATATGATATTTGGATCTGGACTCTTGAATGGATAAGACTTATCTTATCCTTCAGCTAATCTTAATTAGATTATAAATCCTATCTTGCCTCCTTTTATTTAACTAACTTAAGCCCAGTTCGAATTGGGCTTTAGGCCCTTTAAGTTTATGTGCTCACTTAACCTCTTAACTTGCTGCCTAGTTGGCTCTCTTTGTATGGCGTGGGACCCAAACATTTTCCTACACATCAGCCACATGGGTTCAGCCCAACTTTTGTTACAAGGCTTGGCCGAATTCACTGTAGGACACAGTGAACCCTGAGTCCATCACCATTGGCTCTTAATGGGCCCAACATTTACACTAAATGGTCCTTGGGTCCCAACCACCTTATGAAAACCCAAGGACTATGGGCAGTTGCAAGATTAGCCCATCAGGTATTACCCTCAATGGTCTTACACTTAACCTCTCAGCCCATAATGATCAAACACTGCCCGACAAGAGATTACCTCTCCCTTGGCTGCAAGGAACAGTGCTGCACTCTCTACTCACATGGATCCCGAGAATTAAAACCTTTTGCAAACATTTTGAAACCATAATATATATTTATATATATATGTATATCTCTATATAAATATATTTTGCAAAAACAAATTTCAACGGTTGAAATCAACTGTCGGTAGTTTAGATTTCCATCAGAGAGAGTGCATCCTCGATCATTCACTTTGTCTGACAAAGGGGCTGATCCTGTCACTATGATCACCCACTCAGATGAATTCTCGAACTGTCCCAACATACCCAGGTTTTGATCCCTTCTAAGGATCTCACTGATTGGTATATCAAAGGCAGCCTAATCCGACACCTAGTGAAGTACCATAATCGAGTCTAAGGGTCAGGTGTAACATTCCAGTTTTGCCCATCTATCTCCAAGGTTCAGGGCAATACTGGAATTTTGGTCCGGTTCAAGGTTTCAAGAAAACCCACACTGCATGTACCTCAGGTCTCACCTTGTTAGCTGAGACAAGCCACCCCAACCAACTTGGCGGCACATCAGTGTCAGCCTTGGTAGGATAAATCTCCCTAAATCTATCCAACGGCTGTGTAGATTCTAAACTAACACGAGTCTTATAAGTGTCCAGTTTAAGGGTATTACATAGAAACACACCACAATGACATGAATCAATTATGTATTTTATTCATTTACAATAAATGTCATAAGATACATCAATCTGATTGGAGCTAAGGGCATAACTGTCTAACAGATGCTTTATTAAGATGAATGAATGGACATCATTACCAAATAGGGGATTCTTGAAGCTTCGGTGAGTGAGCGAAATCCCCTATTTGGTAATGTTGTCCATTCATTCATCTTAATAAAATATCTTCTTAAAAGCAATTAAAACTATAAAATTATTATTTTTTTGTGTGAAATATATTTAAGACCCTAACATGGACTTGTTTGGGCTTGCCTCGAGGGGTGTGGCACAAAGGCAGCTTGTAGAATTAGGAATGTAATATGTCACATTAACTACTTGATGCAATTGAGAAAAAAAAAGAGATTGTGGGTTTTTATGCTTGAAAATGTTTTATATGTTTGATTTCATTTTTAAATTTTCATTTGAATATGCTTTACATATTGTATTTATGTATTTTAATTTTAGATAATGGGTTTTGTAAAACATTTATTTTAAAACTTAAGTTAATATTTTTATTAATATTATGTTTTATAATTTTTTGATTTTTTTGCAATTTTTAGCTCTTTTTTTATTTGTGCACCTTGCCTCAAAACGGCGTGCGCCTCGCCTTGCGCCTTGCGCCTTTTTTGCGCCTTGTGCTTTTAGAACACTGATATGGCTCAGCATTATGCATGCACTCATATGGGGGGATGAGGTATATGATTTCATGAACTCCATATAGAAGACACCTTACCCAGAATTGGCCCAACTAAATTAATTCAGTTATTTGGTCTTAATGTTACTTTCAGTTGTGAAAGAATTACACTAGTGGGTCTATCAAAAAATGTACTGGTCAAATTGCCATTTTTAACTAATCTTGAAGTTCAAGGTCATACTAAATTTGTTTCAATCTTTTTTTGTTCCTTCTCTCTCCTCTCAGGATGCATTGCCTCCAAAGGAGATGAATCTGGCAGAAAAGCACTGCAGGATGGCTGATGTTGTATTATGTTTAGGGACCAGGTATTTATTGGATTCTGCAACTTCTTTTGCCATCATATCTGTGTTTCCTATTAATTAGCTGATCAGATCTTTCTATTAGGATTTACATTATGTTTTATGAATTTGATAGAAAGCGCATTCCTCTAGATTTCTTTTAGTTGCCATGCTTTTTTCTGCTTATATTTATTAAATGATAAATAGACTGATCATTGAGGGAGACCCGAAAACTGTGATAAAATGGTAGCAGAAGGGGGGGGAAGGGGTGACATGGCAGTTGAGGAATGAAGTCAGGAGATTTAAATGGCTGTCAAGGGACATTCAATCTGTGTGAGATGGGTGAGGAGATCTGCCAACAGCTTGGCAGATAGCTTAGCTAAGCAAGGGGTACAAAGAACACATCTGTTTTGGGCTCAATTGTAAATTTGATTTGGGTCAGCTTACTAAAGCTGGTTTCTTTCACAACTTGTTGTATCCATGATTTTTTCTAATTAATGAAATCTTTTCTGTGTTGCTGATAATATATATATTTATTAAATGATATATTACTGATTATCTTGTGGAGAAATTACCAACTGGAGACCATGAATTGGAAGGGGAGGGGGTACCTAAGTTGGTTCCAAATCTTTTGAGTAAATACAATAACACCAAGCCATCTGAGAGAATGGAATGTAAGGCTTGATTTATAAATTACAAATTCTAGTATACTCTGTTTTCAATCAACTACCTTGATCTAGGAAATCAATAATATGAGAGGATCTTTGTGTGAAAGTGGGCCATTGGCACAGCTCTAAGAAGCTCTTGGGCAATACAAGACTGATCTAACCTGACAAGTTAGCTGCTTAAGAAGACTGGTGATAAATTTTGAAGGTCATATTCTTTCTTATTTTTGACCAAATATTTGAAGTTCCCCCTCTGTCCAAATGTAGATAGGGTTCTGCACTTCTGCTAGTCAGTCTTTATAGTGGGTAAGTCTAAACAACTTTGGGAATCTTACATGCAACAAGGTACACCTTTTTTAGTTAGACACTTAATAAATCAATAGTACAAACTTGGATATTTCATATCAGTTTAAGAAAACTGATTAACTTGTAGGCCCTGTTCGTTTACCAGTAAATAAAAGGGGGAGAGTTGGTCAATGGGTATCTCTTTCCCATTGACCAACTTTACAGTGTCCTTTTTGCATTATGTACTGTGCTCCATGGTAAGGAGGCTTCATTTACCCGGGTAAAACTTACCCATCTCCTAGGTGGGTAAGTAAATTTCCCACATGGGGGGAAAGTTTATAAAACATGATGGGACAACTTTGTCCATTTTAATATTAGCTTTTTATGGGTAAAAAGGCCATTATATTACTTGCCTGGCAATCAAAAGAATATGGGTAAGTGTTATCTAGGAAACATCTACCTTGGTAAGTGAGAAATTTGTAAACAAATGGGGCCATAATGTAAGGGGTGGCAGTTTTGTATTGGGGTCTCCAAGCCTACAGGTTCAGTATCAGTCATGTGGCTGAATGTGCCTTGTTCATCACACTGTGTATGGTAAGTCTGTTGGTTCAGCTGTATCCTGTGTATTTCCCCACTACATATTAGCTATGATACCAAAATACCTATACTAACATGGACAAAGATATAAATACAGGAAATGGGGGTGCTACTTTCTATTTTATGTTTGAAGGAAGAGCTACATATGAATTTGAATTCCAAATATTTGTTAGATTAAAGCATTCTGAATTCCATCCCTTTATAATTGAATTAAACATGGATGTACTCCAATCTGATTTGATAATATTTAAACTTTTATATTTGTACTTTGTTTTTGATCAATAACTCTGAAAAAATTTCATTAATTAAGGTGCTTTAGGATACAACATGAAGTTGCAAAAGAAATCAGCATAGAAGCTGACCCAGGACAGAATTACATTTATCTATATTTGTACTTGTATCAACATAAAATTAATATCTATCTATACTCATAAGAAAATTAATATCTATGAGTAAAGTTAATTTTGATATTGTATATTTATGAAAGAGTTTTAAGTTCAAGCCTTATAAAATTTATTTTCAAGCCATTGCATTCATGATGTATGGTATCGAGTTTTTTTTTTGGTTTATTTTATTAATAATATGTAATATTCTGATTATTTTTAGTTTGATTTACTAATGGTATTCAATTTCCATATTCAATCCAAGTTCAATCTAAACCTGATGAATAAGTTTTTATTCAATGATAAAATTCAATTTTCAATCTAGGTATATCTGATCTGATCCATGCCAGTCCAATTTTTATTCATAGCTTGAAGGACCCTCAGAATTTTGTCATTTTTATTTTTACGACTTTTTTGAAATATTTTTTATAACAAAATTGTGAAAACATAACTGAAGGCCATATGGGAAGGATCATGTCACCTAATGTTATCATCTATTGGGAGATTATACACCTGAAGATATATTTAAGACACTTTTCAAATGAGGAGGCCTTACTAGTATTTGTCCCCCATATGCGTTTTCTATGTAGAGCAAGCTGTAAGTCTACTTTCTATCTACTCATCTCCTGTTCGTTTGTAGCTAGCATTTGGGATTTCTTCTCGCTTTCTAGGTGTAGGTGGGTTCCTCCAGGAGATGTAGAAAGTCCAAGGAGGGTAGATGGGTGTAACTAGCATTTAAGGCTTGGATGAAGGGATAGGTAATTGGGATTAGCCTCTCACACCAAGGGGTTCTTGGCACACACATATATTATATCATTCTTTTTCTACATTAACAAAATTTGTTGTTAGTTGTTAGCAATGAAAAATCTATGTTGCATTATCTATCAAAAAACAAAAAATCTATGTTGCATCATATGCTGGCCCCAGTGTTATTGTTTCATATATTTTGATGCAGTATGTTAATTTGGGGCCATTTGGCCTCTTCTCAGTTTTGTTTTGTACATTTGTCCTTTTATTAGGAATAATTATTGCCATTATTTCTGATAAACAAGCTTGCTAATATCAGTGATTTAAAAGGCGTGCCTAGGCGCACAGGCAAGGTGCATTTTAGGGTAGGCGCCTCGCCCAGGTCCTAGGCGCAGCGCTTCCAAAAGGTGCACACCTGGTGTGCCTAGGGGCATGGCACAAAGGCGACTTGTAGAATCAGGAATGTAATATGTTTTACATCACATTAGCTACTTGAACTAATGCAATTGAGGAAAAAAAGAGATTGTGGGCTTTACATGCTTGAAAACGCTTTATATGTTGATTTTATTTTCAAAATTTCATTTGAATATGCTTTACATGTTATGTTTTTGTATTTTAATTTTAGATAATAGGTTTTTTAAACCATTAATTTTAAAACTTAAGTTTATATTTCTTATTAATATTATATTTAATATTTTTGATATTTTGTTTTTTTTTTTTGAATTTTCCGACTTGTTTTTTGATTTTTAGCAGTTTTTCTTTTTGTATTTTTCTGCCTTGCTTCAAAAAGGCGCGTGCCTTGCCTTGTGCCTTGTGCTTTTAAAACACTGGCCAATATTGATTTTTGTTGAGATTTTTACAGTTTTTTATCTTGTTTTTTATTTTTTATTTCTTTAGTTAGTAAGTTGGGACAACAGCCCATTGATTAGAAGTTGTTAGAATAGTGTTTTTTATGTTTCTTTTAAGTTGTTTGCGTCAGCTGCCCAATTAAGGGCACATCTGTCATTGTACATATTTTTTATGTAAAGTATAAATGAGGGCGGCCAGATTAGATTGTGTTCTCTTCCCTTCTTCAGTTCTCTTCTTCTTTTCTCTCACAAAACTCTTCCAACTTTTTCTCTTCTTTCTATAATGTTTTATTTTCTGCAGATTTCTACTTATTTTAAAAAATAAATAATGTGAGTAATGAGTTGGCAATGAGCTATTTTCTTCTTTCCAAGAAGTCCCAAAACATTGCATTAATCTCATTGCCTCAGCATGATTTAAAGTACGAAATAAAGACTGGGAAGTGGCAGTCTTATAGGAACTTCTTGAAGTAGGATCCTTACACCATATATGCCATTTGTTTAGTAAATTTTAAGAGGGTGCTTTATCTAGTTATACAGTCAGCCTAGTCAAATATGGATATTTAGGTGCAACTCTAATTACAAATTGCACCTTGGGATACTCTGTGTTGTTCATATTTTCTCCTTTTATGGGTTCACTTAGATGTTGATGTTTCTAAATGATCTGTGCAGTTTGCAGATTACTCCTGCATGCAACTTGCCTTTAAGATCCATCCGCGGAGGGGGGAAGGTTGTAATTGTAAATCTTCAGGTATACCCTTCTTCCTTCTTGGTCCATCTTAGCTCCCAAAGTAACAAAATATATACACTGTTTATAAAATTATTATTATTATTTATTATTATCAAAGTCTATAATTCTGAATTCCTAATTAGATTGTCTATTGAGGTAGCATGATCATTAACAATGTAAAATTTTAATTATCACTTTTGTGTAAAATGAATTACACCACTACTCCCCATTATCTAGAGAAGTTGGGACGTATCAATTAATAAAACAAGCATTGGCTGACTAATTCCAATATACAACAGAATTTCCTTAGTGCAGTTACAAATTAATATCAATCCCTGCCTCCAGCATTCTGCACTCTAAAAGTGTTTCTATACACACCTAACCTTGCTATTAGATGGGGTTGCCTCTCTTGCTGGATCACTTATCTGTTCATTTTCTTCTGTTGCCTTATTGTATTGAGGTGTCTCTGCCTCTTTTTCTTCAATTAATAATAGTTCACCTTATTTATAAAAAAAGTTAAAACACTTGGCATGTAATCTGAACTGCTCATTCGGGTGGACCCCATCCCAAGGTTGGGTGTGTATAGAAATCCAAGTCTGGTGAAAATATTAATTCTCAATTTGGAAATGTTCCCAATAGGCAACAGAAAAGTATCCATCTGATATAATATATTTTTTTGATGGGCAACTGTGAAATGTATTCATTAGTGAAAAAATATACAGTGCTAATTATAAAGATTACAGCAAATAGGCTAGTATCAGCTACCTAAACCCGAAGAACACATGCAACTAGGAAAGAGCATATACACAACGATCCCTCCCCCAAAGTTCCGACCAATGAAACTGATATCTATTAACCCTTGTTTAGCTAATGCATCAGGCATGCCTTTAGCTGGCCTTGGTAATCTTTGCTTGGATATTTCTAATCATCCACTTGAACTTCTTGAGCTCATTTCTATAGGACCAAAGAACACCCTTCTTGTTCAGAAACCAACTAATTATCATCTTGGATTCACCTTGTATAAGCAATTTATTCAGATTCATTTCATTTTACTTCTGCACACATTGAATCACAGCCATAAACTCAGTGGTATAGAATCTCTCTCTCTCTCTCTCTCTCTCTCCAATTGGAGCTGAGAATAAAGCAATTACATAACCGTATTTATTTCTAAACCCTGACTCTGATGGTCCCAGGTTCCCAAAGCTGTTACCATCAAAATTTAACTCTATAAAGCCCTTTTTGGGTGGTGTGGATAATATAACACTGATGCCCATTTTTTTCTTTTGTATTTCAACTTCTATGGTTGCATTCCTGCCAGGGAAATACTGAAATGGTTTGATGCAGGTTTTCATATGTTTAGTTCCTGATGTAGTTCCATTTTTTTCCTTGAAAAAAATACAGCAAACTCCAAAGGACAAGAAGGCAAATTTAGTGATCCATGGCTTTGTAGATAAGGTACTTATGTTTCTTTTTTCATGCACAGTTTCTCTTTAATATCTCATATCATGCATGTGTGTGACTGTTGCATGTTTAGAATTTTGAATATTCTGGGACAACAAAATCATAAAGTGGGTTTAGCTGATGAGATGGATGATGTGGACACGTTTATTGGGAAGAAGTATAGCCGCCGGCAGCAGCAGTAATTGGGTGTTCTCAGTTCTCATCTTATCTAATTCCAGCTAGATACAATTCTATCTTATCTATTCAGCATTCTTATCTTATGTGTTTTCAGTAGTAGGATTAGTAGGGAGTCTTACCTATTCAGTGTTCTTATCTTATCTGTTCAGTAGTATAGATTAGTAGGGAGTCTTCCTAAAAGTAGGAYTCTTATCTCTTGTAATCTCCTATTTAAGGAGCTGATAATATTCAATAAAGGCATCGAAAATTTCAGTCAAGAAAGAGCAAAGGAGAGTTGGTGATCTCTTGAATAAATCACCATTAAGGCGCCAAGATAGGTTCCTCAAGAAAAGGGAGGAACAAGGGAAAACAAGAGGTTTTCCCTGTGGACCGACCCATGACGAGATCCTATTCACGGGCCCATAACAATTTGGTATCGGAGCAAGGCGTCATGGGTGACCTTGAGCAGTTGACGACTAGGGTTCATGAACTGGAGCACAAGCTCGCGGAAAACAGCACGGAGGTGCGCGGGATCAAGGAAGACGTCCGAGAATTAAGGCGCATGATGGAGCTTTATTTTTCTAGCAAGGAGAGGAATCCAGAAGGGGATGCAACCACAAACGGCCGCCGTCCAGACACGGCAGAATCGTCCGGCGAGCGGCAGGTCGTCGCCCAGGGAGCCACGATTGTTCCCAAATACAACAGTCTAAAGTTCCCTTCCTATAACGGCGCGGGAGATCCGTTGGGATGGCTGTACAAATGTGAGCAGTTCTTCCGCAACCAACAGACAGAGGACAGAGACAAGGTAAGCTTAGCCACATTCCACATGACGGAGGAGGCACAACTCTGGTTTTATAGATTAGAGCAGGAGGAACTCGGGCTCAGTTGGACCCAATTCAAATCCTACTGCCTTCTCAGATTTGGGCGCCATTAACAAGCAACCCATTAGGTGAACTAATCAACCTCAAACAGACGGGAACAGTGGCTGAATATCAGCGTCAGTTTCAGACCCTCCTTGCAAGAGCATCATCGGTACGACCAGACCAGTAGTCGACATGTTCACCGCAGGGTTAGCAGAAACTTTGAGGGTGGATGTGGAAATGCAAAATCCCCCCAATCTGGTTACTGCTATGAATTTGGCTCGCGCTTTTGAACGCAAGCTGCAACTCAACCGCGGAAGTATCAGTATGGGGAGGCCTCAAACAGCATGGGCACCCCCGAAACCACTCGGCATGGCCCCATCTTCTGCAGCCAACTGGGAATAGAAACCACAGCCGAGCCACGATTCCAGATCGACATCCAGTTTGGGAAGCAGTGTGGTGGCACCTCCTATTAAGCACTTGTCCAAGGCTGAGATAGCGGAACGCAGAGCGAGGGGACAATGTTTTAATTGTGATGAACTTTATTCAGCAGGGTACAAGTGCAAGAGACTTTAATGCCTTTTGGTGGAACAAGAGGAAGATGAGGATGAACCCTCTTCATTGGAACCCGATCCAGGAGGGCAAAATCATTCCACCTATCCTGGATTCCTTTGACTGAGTTTCAAGACACATATCTTGATTTCGAGCTTGAGGACAAGCTCTTAGTCCAGGAGGGGAGTAATAATGTGGACGCGTTTATTGGGAAGAAGTATAGCCGCCGGCAGCAGCAGTAATTGGGTGTTCTCAGTTCTCATCTTATCTAATTCCAACTAGATATACTTCTATCTTATCTATTCAGCATTCTTATCTTATCTGTTTCAGTAGTAGGATTAGTAGGGAGTCTTATCTATTCAGTGTTCTTATCTTATCTTATCTGTTT
>NW_010729084.1:5765529-5807474 GCF_000365185.1 Nelumbo nucifera
AGTCGACCCCCTAATGTTTATTAGGTTCTAATTACACTTACAAAGACTAAACTGCCCTCACTTAAGTGTGGGGCAGAGTACTCTAATAAAACAGCCACATAAGCAAAGTACTTAACTGACATGAGATTACTAAACTACCCCTATTCGGCTCACTCTAACAATATTAATATAATGTAATAATATATTATATTTTTAATGTACATTAGTCGACATCTTGTCGATATTAGTCGACATAATAGGAAAAACTGTATTTTTTTGGTTATTTGGACTGATTTGGTCGACATTTCTGAAATATAGGAAATGTCGACCGACATAATGTAAATTTTATATTACCATCCATTTTCATGTCGGTGAGCCTTGACATCGACATATGTCGGGCGACATTAGCGACATTTGGCGACATTTGAAACCATGGTTCATAGGTTGTATCAAATCAGCCTGGTTCTCCATCATATTAATGGCTCCTCAAGCAGTTACTTCAAAGTGTTTAGAGGCCTTTGGCAAGGTTGTCCCCTGCACCCCTTATTGTTCATGGTGATTGCAAACATTTTGGATGCATTTTTCAGCATTGCAACCAGTGACAACCTCATTCAGAGCTTTAAGGTAGGAAGAGAGAAGATTCACATTTCTCATTTACAGCATGCCATGAAGCAGATAGGGTATTACTTGGTGAATTAAGGAGTCTTGAAATGTTTTAAGGCTGTCAAAGGGCTCAAGAGCAACCTGGCTAAGAGTAGTATCATGTGGGTGAACCTCTCATAGGTGAAGTTGGAGGAGTTAGAAGTATATTAAACTATAAAGTGGAAAATTGGCCTGTAAAATACCTGTGATTGCCCCTTTGGGAGGAAATCCTAGAGGCACTAGCTTTTGGGATCTGATCATAGAGAGCTGTGATAGAAGACTTGATACTTGGAAGAGAAATCATCTTGCCAAAGGAGGCGAATGTACACTTATTAGGGCAACCCTCTCTAATTGGCCTTCATACTTTTTCTTTGTTTTTAAGATTTCAATCAGAGTAAGAAACTAGGTTGAAAAGTTACAAACGGATTCCCTTTGGGATGGTGGGGGTGGTTTGTAAACCTAAACCAGAGGGTGGACTGGAGTTGGGGCATATCCAAGAGAAGAATATTGCTTTTTTGGGCAAGTGTATGCCCATGGAGCAAGACGGTCTTTGGGCTTCTGTCATTGAAAGGAATAGGAATGGATGGCATAGCAACATGTCTCTTTACAGAGCCTCCTCCACCAGCTCCCGGAAAGGTATTATTTCTTACTTTGACCTCTTTGTTCCTTTGTTGAGATTTAGTTTAGGCAATGGTAATGTTACAATCCATTAGTCCCACATCGGTAGTATGGGATGCTGTTGTGGGGTGTATATGTGTCTGGGTTCCCTCCCTCTAACAGCTAGCTTTTAGGGGTGAGTTCTCCTAAGACACATAACAGATGGTATCAGAGCCTACACTATGCCTCCCAGTTGCAATCGTGCGGCGCAGGTGATGACATCTGTATTGCAGTGTTTGGCCGGGACTAGGTGGAATAGTGCAAAGCCAGCCTGCGTGAGTGCCGGGACTGCGGAGCATGGTGGAATGTTATGATCCATTAGTCCCACATCGGCAGTATGGGATTCTGTTGTGGGGTGTATATGTGTCTGGGTTCCCTCCCTCTAACAGCTAGCTTTTAGGGGTGAGTTCTCCTAAGACACATAACAGGTAATCATATCAAATTCTGGACTGACTTCTGGCTATGACAAAAACTCCTTTGCTCCTACCTCAACCTCGTTAGGCTCTTCTTGGATAAGGAGGCCTTAATCTCCTCAGTAATTGCTAGAGGGGAGCAAGGTCTCTTTTTCAACTTCAGTTTTTGTAGAGCATTAACATATGCTGAATCTCATTCTATTTCAGTTAGAGTAAGAAATTGATGCTGAGTCTCATTCTATCTCTATCTCTTCAAATGGTCAGTTTTTTGTTATATCCTTCTTCGTCAAGTTGGTGGAAGGCTTAGCAACCCCCTCTTTCCCCTATAAGAAGGTATAGCTTCCAATAGTCCCTCCCAGAATTTTGTTCTTTTTGTGGGAGGAATTAATACCTTCGAGTCTTCGACAGAATTTCAAGGAAGAGAAAAAGGTATTGCTTCTTAGCTCCTCATGTTTGTACCATGTGTATGAAAGATGGGGAGTACAGTAGCACAGTTGCAGCTATCTTTGCCTCCTCACCCCCCACGCCCCCTTCAATTCTATTGTTGATTTTCTTGGGCAGTGGCTGGGATGTAGACTGGGCAATAGAGGTATCTTGTATGGGAAGGTGGTGGTGCATGCAGTAATGTGGTGTATTAGAAAAGGGTCTTTGAGGGGAAAAGCTCATCTCTGGAAGACTTGAGATGGAAAATTCTTCTGTTATTTAAACTCTTGGGTAAGTGCAAATCAGTGTTTTAAAAATCACGGGAGGTGCCTCCAGGCGACCCAAAATGCCTTAAGGCGTATGCTAGAGGTGCTGACACCTCGGAGGCGTACACCTCATATGCTTTTTTCATGAGGCATGGTAGAGGCGTACGCCTCGTGCACACCCCATGTAAAAAGATAGAAAAACAAAGAAAAAAGAAAAAAAAAAGTAAAGGAAAGGAAAGAAAGGAAAGGGACAGAACAAGAAAGAAAAGGAAAGGAAAGTGGAATGATCACCCCTTTTAACTAGTGATATGCATCTTCATTCTTCTTAATATAAAAGATTTTTACTTAAAATAAAGAAAAAATGAAATCCCTTCCTCTTCTCCCTCCTCCCTCCTCATCCCCCCTTCTCTTAAGTAGGCCTACACCTCTTTGTGTTCGGGAGGCTTACGCCTCTTACATTCTGAACTACGCCTCATACCTCTAGGTAGTGGAACGCCTCGTGTCACGCCTCCACGTTTTAAAACATTGGTGCAAATAACTTGTTTAGAGGCATTTATTACAGGTCCTGAACTCTTCTGGCATGGCACCTTTTTGGAGGACCGGCCTTTCTCCTAGATCTCCTGTGGAGTTTATACTTAAGGTTTGATGGCAGTTGTAGAAGTTCATTGAATCATAGGGGTGAAGCTGGTATTGATGGTCAAATTATTAAATCTAATGGGGACCTGATCTGGGTATTTTGTGGGCTGATTGGTGTAGCAGATGCTGCTGAAACTGAAATTCATGCCTTGTTGGTGGGCTTGAGATCTGCGATGGCTCTTAACATCACTCAGATGGTGGTGGAAGACTGGAAGGTGACCCCTAAAATGTAATCGGTTGAATGAAAAGCACTCAAGTCTAACTTGATCTGTCATTTTAGATAGATTCCAAGAGAGCTGAACTATGTGACTGATGGTTTGGCCAAGTCAGGGGTGGGGAGGGATTTTTTGCATAATGACTCCTCAATGCCTTTGTAAATTCTAGCCTTCTAGGAGGTTCTTTTTTGCCTTTTTGGGTTTTGGTCCTGTTTGGTATTGCTGTACATCTCCTCATGTATATCCTTTTTGGTTTTTCCCACCTTTTTTTGCAATGAAAGTTATCCTTTTCTGAAATAAAAAAAAAGAAAGTTTACACGATAGTCATTAATTTGGAGAAAGCATATAGTAAAGTCCCTAGACCGATAGTATGGTGGGTTTTGGAAAAGAAAGGAGAATCAATGAGGTCAACTCATATTCACTTATCTTTAATCCCAACTATTTTGGGTTGGCTACACAATCTTGTTCTCACCAACATTGGTCTTTCAGGAGTCATGTTCTCTGTCAAATTGTAAATCACTATTATCATTTTTTCCCACATCAGACCATGTTGTCTTTGGTCTTCCCTTTGCTCTTTTAGAGCATTCTACATTTCTACTTGCCCCAGGTCACATTAAAAGGGGGCATTACTTGGTATAATGGTAAAACATTGGGTTGAGAAGCATGAGAATCTGGTAATGCCAAAGGTTAGGACCATATCCATTCTACCCCTTCCAAGACACCAAAGAGCTGGCACCAACATCAGGTAATGGCCTTTTTCTTACCAAATCATATGAAAAGTGGAGTACTAATCTGGTATGTGGATCATCTAATTAAGGACATGCATGATGGAGGAACAACTAGTGTTAGAACACTTGGGGGAGGGACATCAAAGTTTCCATGGTGTTTATTGTTTTCTGATGATATAGTATTAATTGATGAAACTAGAGGAGGACTAACTGCAAAGTTAGATCTATGGAGATGTCCGGAAGCAAGAGGTTTTAAGATGGTCAGAACTGAAACAGAAATATACAATGTCAGTTAATAATAATAAGGGAAAATTTCTTAAACTACCCTTAGGGATCTTAAAGTACCCCTAAGTTTTTTGACAGTTGACTAATTACTCCCCTACCATTAGAGTTGTCACAATCCACTCACATGCCACACCACATGACTGTTATATTTTGACAAAATGACAGTAATACCCTTTCCGTTACTGGAGTTTTTCTTCTTCCTCTGTTCAGAAGGATCTCGAGACACAGAGTGTGATAGAGGGAGGCGCATAGCCCCAAAGAAGAGAGTAGGACTACGGAGAGAAAAGAGCAAAATAAATAGAAAGGGTGACGTCTGAACTCTGAACTGGAGTTTTCCCGAATTTTCAAGGGTGTGTGAGATAGAAAGTTCCGTTTAAGCTCAGAAGTCAGAAGATAAAACACAAGAAATTTCTTCATCGTATAAGAGACTACTGATAGTTCTCCCCTAAACTCCTAAATTAATTTGCTTCGACCAAATTTAGCGGAATCTCAGCTGAGAAGATATCAGGGAAAAGTCTTCTTCTTTAATGTGTGGCCATGTCTGCAGAGGTGGGTGCTGCTTCAGCTGAAGAAAACAATATCAGAGGAATACTCATGGAGGTCGATATATTCAGTACAATGTTGATGGGAATCTTTTAAGGTCCCTACTAAGTTATGTTCTGCCAATATGGCCTGTCGGAAGAGGTGCTTTTGGCATTGTCTGGTATGTTATCTCCATTCTTGTTTCATCTGTTATGCCCCTGATTGCAGAGACTTATCTCTATCTTTGTTTTGGCGCAACACTCTCAGTCTCTCTCCCTCTCTCACTCTCAGAGTCTTCTTCCATTGGCTTTGTCGTTCAGCTGGGTTCTGTCAAGCGTCAGCTGTGGTTCAGCTGGCTTACTGGAAAATTCCCATTTTTCTTTTTCCGAAATCTGAGGTTCAGTCGCATGTGATAAAATATCATCTCAGCAAAAGATCTGCAACATACAAAGGGCTTTGGAAATCAGAACTTTTCTACACTTGGAGCTTCAAAGCAAAATAATTTAGATACATCTCTTTCATCTGTCACTCATTCCTTGGTGATACTTCCTATTCGTAATCTTCTCACTTTTCCAACTCCAAGCCCAAGAAAAACACATAGAAAACCATGAACCTAAACCTTCCTAATTTTCCTCATCACTGTCTCAGGTGATTTATGATCATTATCGGAATCAAAAGACAATTTCATCGGAATAAAAACAAGGGTAGAATAACCCAAAAAGAAAATTAGGAAAAAAAAAGTGAACACAGATTGCAAACCCCGAAATCCGATGTTTCACTCTATTCATTTGGGATTCCCTTGCTGCATCCCTTCCTCATGCCCAATGATCTTCTTAATTGGGTCAATTCCTCATGCCCAACCGTCGGATGTGACTTCCGGTAGTTGTTTGGCGAGTGTGGAGCAAATTACAGTATTTGAAAATTTTCATCAGTTGGGTTTTGTTTTGAAAATTTGAGGAATAGTGGAGGGAAAATTGGACATTTCATTTTTTCTGTTAGTACTTAACGACGATATCAATTGTCAGGAAACTTAGGGGGTACTTCAGGACAATATGTAAACAGTAAGGATAGAGTTAGTCAATTAGCTAAACCACAAGGGTAGTTTAAGAAATTTTCCCTAATAATAAAGAGCGTGAGGTACAACTAAGATTGGAGACCAAGAGATACCTCAATACAACATCTTATTTTATTACCTTGGTTTGATAATTTATAACGAGAAAGAGAATAAGGAGGATGCCTCCCAAAGAATCAGAGTGAGATGAGCAAAATGGAAGGGAGCATTTTAAATCCTATTTGATAGGAGAATGCCACTTGGGCTAGAAGGGAATTTTTTTTTGATAAATGGCTAGAAGGGAAATTTTAGAAAGGGACTTTGAGGCCAGCAACATTGTATGGAGCAGAGTGTAGGGCAGTTAAGAAGCAATATCTTCAAAAGATGAGTGTACAGAGACGTGCATGTTGAGATGGATGAGCAGGAAAACCTGTGGAAATAGGATAAAAATGAGCATATCTATTGGAAATCTAGGTGTGGCCTTTGTAGGTGAAAAATGAGGGAAGGAAGAGATGGTTGGGTCATGTATAGAGAAAACCCTCTATAACACCAGTAAGATGTAGTGACCTCTTGCAAATTGAAGGGTCTAGAAGAGGTAGGGGCAGACTAAGGACATGGGTTAAAATGGTAAGAAAAATTTTCTTCCTGGCTGAGGTTAAGAGGAAGTAAGAAAGCAAGGTTGCTCTGGAGCTATATCCCATTTGCAATTTGCTGGAATATATGGATGGAAAGAAATAGAAGAGTATTTGAAGACAAAATGCTGGAATCTGGACAAGATTGTGGCAGCTGTTAGCAACTCGGTCGTAGATTGGGTTCTGGTCACTCCAGAATTTAAACAAGTTTCCAGAGAACTGGGTGACCAATTAGGAGATATTTTGGGGCTTCAACTTCGTAACTTGGATGGTTTTTTTCAGTAATGTTCCCTAGCAGTTTTATTGGTCTTGTATGCGGGTGGTGCCTTATAACCTCTAGACTGTAATCTTGTTTTTTTTCTTTTAATGAAATTTCATTTTTCCATAAAAAAATAGTAAGAAATGATTTGAGGACCCATAGCTTAACAATGTATACCACACTGAATAGAACAGAATGGTGGAACAAGATTAATGTACAGATCCTACATAGCTAGGACAAGGTTCTATTGAGTTCAGCTAGTGAGGCCATGTGTCACATAGGATCAAAGTTTAGAACTTGCAGCAAGCCTCACAAATAAGCTAGCAAATATAAGTGGATCTAGTCTTTTAAGAATCTCAAGGGAGTTGGTCTTCTTATGTTGTGTTTCTGATGTCTGAATATTCTTGTGAAGTTTCTCAACTAGTTTGCTATTTTGCTTTTCTTGATAATCTTGAAAGGACCCACCATTGTGTTTAATGCAATAATTCTAAACATTTCTTTTATTCCCTAATCTGATTACTTTCTCTCTTAGATTTATTAATTGGATTTGGTTTTAGTTTCTGGTAACATTGTTGGCCTTATCTATTTTATTTTATGTTTTCCATTTTCAAACCTTTTTATGTGGGAATGTCGAACGAGAACAGGTTATTGCAGGTGTTATGCACTTGCTTAATCTGCGAATTCCTCCATATGTTCGAGTTGATCTTCTCCAGATCAGCCTCTCACAATTCTCTAGAAGTACAGGTAATCATTTGTTGCTTTTGTACATTAGTCGTTGATTATTTTAATCTACATAAAGTCAAGTACATATATATGCATACTATCTAGGACATGGCTTTTTGGACAAACCATGTTGGATGATACTTTGTACATCAATCAAATTGTTATACCATTTGATGATTAATATTCTCTCATTTCTGCTTAGTCTTTTAACATTCTGAACAACCATTTTAGAGTAGCATCTTTGTATAGTAAAGGTCATCAAATCTGGCTGATTTTTGGGCAAACTCTTTGAGCAGATGTCTAACTTCAAGGTGAACTTTGATAAGAGTTGTGTGGTGGGGGTGAATGTGGAGAGGGAGTTAAGGAATTATGCAGGTGTATTAGGTTGTGCTATCTCAAATTGGCCTTTGACATACTTGGGCCTTCCCTTAGGAGATAATCCTAAGAAAAAGCTTTTGGACTCCAGTAGTGGAGAGATTTGAGAAGAGGCTTGCGTCCTGGAAGAGAAGTTATCTTTCCTTAGGTGGGAGAGTCACTTTGATTAGGTCTACTCTAGCTAACCTACGTGTTTACTATTTGTCAGTGTTTAAGATCCCTACTAAGGTCTCCAACATATTGGAAAAATTAATGAGGAGTTTTCTATGAGAGCCTGGAGAGGAGAAGAGAGATTATAGGGTGAGATGGGAGGTGGTAATTAGATGTAAAAAACTAGGAGGCTTTGGGATTGGAAACATCAAGAAAAGGAATATGGCATTGTTGGGAAAATGGCTGTGGAGGTTTATAGTGGAAAAGGAAAAATTGTGGACAAAGATCGTGGCTAGCATACATGGGCTAGAAGACAACGACTAGGATTCTGGAATTGTGGCAAGGGCTACAACTGCTTCTCCGTGGAAATCCATCCATGATCTTTTCTAGCTTTCCCCCCTTGGATCAGGTACAATATTAACTCTGGTAATCGAATAAAATTATGGGAACATCTTTGGGTTGGGGTTTCACCTTTGAAGGACCAGTTTCCCTCCCTGTATGCTTTGTCAGATTTGAAAAATGAACCTATCTCTTATTTTTTAGGTCTATCAGACTCCACTTTTGGTTTTGGGTGGAATCTTGGCCTGCGAAGGACAATTAGGGATACTGACTTGGACAACCTCTTAACTTTGTTAGCCATCATCGAGAATATTTTCCTAGATCCCAATAGGGAGGGCACCAGAATTTGGAACCTTCTCTTGTGTTTCGTTTTTTGAAACATTAACTCAGTCATCTGTCCCTCCTGGTTTGTCCTTTTCGACCAAGGAAATTTGGAGCAAGCCCATTCCTCCTTGGGTTGGTTTTTTTTGTTAGGAAATTTTCTTGGAAAGAATAAACACAAATGATGTACTTTAGAAAAAGAGACCCAATTATTGTTTACTTCCTAATAGATGTTCTCTTTGTAAAGATGATGGGGAATCCGGTTACCACCTTATGGTTGGTTTCTTGTAAGGGTACTAAAACTATTTGGGAGTGGGTACTTTCCCGTTTTGGGTGTTCTTGGAACCCTCCTAAGAGTGTCCGAAGTTTGTTCTCTCCTTTGTTTATTAGATGGCCTAAGAAGTGAGGGAAGATGATGTGGAGGAGTATTAGGGCAGTCGTGTGTTGGTCATTGTAGGAGGAAAGAAATTCTCGAATTTTTTCAGATAAGGAAAGATCCCTGGAAGACCTATTAGACCTAATACTTCTAAGGGCTGCCCACTGGCTAAAAACTACGGAACTGTTTTTAGACTTTCCTATAGCTGAGCTGTTAAGAAATTGGAAAGAGATAGCAACCTCTACTCTGTGCAGGAGGGCTCTTAGCCCCTCGTGGTCCCCGCCTCCCTTTGGATTTATAAAATTGAACTTTGATGGAAGTAGCCTAAGGAATCCAAGGCCCTCTGGGATTGGAGGAGTTTTTAGGAATGAGGAAGGGATTGTTATTGCTTTGTTCTCAGGCCCTATTGGAGAAGGAGACTCTCTTAGGGCTGAGATCTTTGCAGCTATGGAAGGAGTTCAAAGAGCAATGGAACTAAATATCAGTCGACTGATATTGGAAGGCGATTCAAAGGTGGTGATTAGCTGGTTAAAGAAAGAGGATAGTGGTTTGTGGAGCTACAATAATGAAAAGAAAAAATTTTATGGCTGTGTAGGGGCACTGAGATACAATACAGTTGGGTGAAGAGGACCGCTAATTCTTTTGCAGATGGGTTGGCCAAGCAAGGGGTGAATAGGGAGTCTATATTTTGGGCTAATTTTTAATTTCCTTTCATTGTAATTTGTTGATGGGGAGCTAAGACTTTTTATCTCCCCCTTATTGTATCTAAAGCTTCATAAATTTTCTCCTAATTAATAAAGTTTCTGTTATTGATAAAAAAAAAAGATATATAAGGAAAACAATATTTGAATCTTCTGGATTTGCTATTTTAATTTCACAAAGTTGACAGTTCAAGTGAGGAATTTTTTTAATCTTATATTGCTCAAAACACAACTGTAACTGAAAAAACACTCTGAACTCTTAATACCAAATCTCCTGGGAGAGTAGATCCCAATGCAAATAACTCCACCTAAGCCCTGGCAAATCCATCAGCTAAAAAGCTAGCCAATCCTAGAACCCATCTAAATGAATGCTTATTTTGGATGCAAATGCTATAGCCTCTCCAATGTGTTTATGTAGTAAAATGGGCCTTAGAGCCCTCACTTATTCTACTACTGCTGCAATAAATCCCGGTGACATCACCAATCCAAGTTCCTGCAAAAGTTTCAAGAATTGAGTGTCTCAATTTTGTTGGGCTTGTTCAACTAGGATAGCCTCTCCTTCATGCAGGAAAAAATTAGTCCTTTGTTCTCAATCCATTTATCTAACTGTACACCCAGTGCTTGTATTGTTTTAGGGTGATTCTGCTGATCCTTTCCATCAATCAAATTGTAGATCTAATGCTTTATTAGAGTTGATTGTTCTCCACCATCTCCTTTTTTTAGGGCCCTCTTCTCTATGGATTGTCTTCATGTGAAGCAATCCAAACCCCTTCATAAATTCTACATGAAAGTTGGGGAAAATACTGGTTTGTGTTTGGAAAGCAGCATCAATCCGATAAGTGTAGGTGACACCAATAGGGCATCATGGTTGTGGTGAACCACAGAAGCTCAAGTAGTAGAGCTTTGATACCGTGTTGTAATTCTGAGTTGGTAATTACAAAAGAAAGTAAAAGTAAAATAAGAAAGGAAAAGAAGAAGAAAAGAAACATAAGGAAAGATGCTCCAAAGATGTGGATGTCCAAATCTTTGGAAACATAGTGCAGTGATAACACTATCTGGCCTGAAAGGAATAGATGGTTGTTCCAAAATGTCTCCGGAGTTTTGGATGTTTTAATTTCTTTCACCTTTGGCAAGCTGGTTTCTTAGGTTTCGGTTGCGAAAGGTTTTCATACCTCAGGCTTAGGGGCTTTGTTGAGGCAAGGAGCTTATCTGAATTGTAATCTTGTATGGGGGTGGGGGGGGCTAAATCCTGCTCAAGGGGCTCCCCTTGGGGGTTCTGTTGTACTTCTTTTTTTTTTTTCTCTAAAGTCTAATAAAATTACATTACCTTTTCTTAAAAAAGCAAACATAAGAGAGATGCTGGTTTGGGAGAACCTTAGGATTCTATTCCATTTGGATCAGATATCTATCAGCTACTGAATCTGGTTAATTGCTACCTAGATTTTTGTCCAAATTTTCTTTTGTAGTGAAGAGCAGAGACTTAAAGCTTATCTTATCAAGATAAAAAGATCAAATTCAATGAAAGAGTGTTTCTTCCATGGCTGGAGAAATCTTGTGGACAGAAACAACTAAAACCTGCTATGCAAAGGTAATATTCCATGGCAGTAGGACTGTAATGGGTCAGGTTTGGATTGGATCTACCTAGATATGAATCCAACCTTTAATGTGTTAAATCCTGTCCATATTTTGATTGGACCTGGATTGGGTTTGGATATCATATTATCATAATTTAACAATAAACAACCAAAACATTGTATGCTATTATAAAATGGATTATATATTACACATAATTAATGTAATAAATATAAATAATTTCCACGAGACTTAACTTCTGATCCTTTAGAGAAAATATACCAAGTAAACCCACTTCATTAGTTCATTAATGAACATCTGTGAATTTTATATAGACATGCACATGCATACAACTAATATTGGACTCGGATCTTAATTGGATTGGATTGGGGTGGATCCAGATTTGGCGTGATTATATGTGGATCTGATTTTTGAGATCCAAATCTGGTTTAATCAAATTGGATTTCAAATTTGGGTTTGGATAGTCAGATATTGTTTACAGCCCTACGTACCAAAGTCATCCCTTCTACCTGGACCAACTGTTTCTCTCCCTCTTATTATTGTTTTATCATTCCAGTTCCACTATATGATATATGTCAGCTGACCCACAACTAACACTTGATGAAACATCTAATTGTTATTTGCTCAACTTGGTTATTGCTTTCTCACTCTGTTCTTTTGCTTGTCATGTAGAGGAAAGATATGTCAAATGGACATTGAGAATATCTAGTGTACATGGACAGAAAGCTCCATTGCCATTCCTTGAATCAGTCGAGGTAAAAATGTTCTTAGATATTCTTGCAGTTATTCTCCTACGAATAATATGAATATTTCTTACTAGTGTTTTTTCTTTAGGTCTTTAATGCTTGTTTCTTTGAAACAGTTTATAGTGCAAATATTTTGTTAAATCTTCAAGAATGGAATAGTGCACTAACAAGTAACAAGCTGTCATAAGTTGTCTTGCTCCCTCAGAAATTGCTATTTGCTACAGCAACTTTACATATTGGTTGACATAGTACATAAGGTCTTCTGGTATCCAGTTAAATGAGAGAATCCTTCAGATATTTGGTCTAATGTTCCTGACCATTGCAGGGGTTTGATCATTGTAATGTTTCTGTATTGTTAGTTACTTTGAATGATCAGTGTTGGAGCAGGGTTTAGAACACTTGTTATATTTTATACTCATGAGCCTCTATTACCTTGTAGCTTTGTTGGCTCCTCTACTTGAACTTAATCCTTATCTTTTTGCAATCCAGATTTCTTTTTCAGATAGGCCAGACTTAAAGACTGCCATTCTTCATAAGCAACCATTTCAGCTAAAAAGGTACCTCCAATTGGTTCAATATGTAATGTCATCTTGAATAAAGGTTAACAAACTACTGTTCATTTGTTTTACATTTTGAGAAGCACTGATGCATGGATGTGTATACATATGACTTCTATTGCACATAGCCGTTCTATATATGTTATCCACCATCTTATAAAGCCCATTAGGATATATGGACGAGAAATTGGTAATCATGTAATCTTCAACATCTGACATATTATCTGGAATTCTGGATATTTAACCTTGTTTTCTGATCCCTTCAGTAGGATGTAACAATGGTTAAGATAAAGGAGGGGTGTGGTTCTGGGTCTGTCTTCCTTATTTCTTTTGTTTTGGTGATGTCTTATCACTTACCTTTGTATGACTCAGTTAAATCTAGGAATAACCTAAATCTATTGGGGGGGGGGGGATTCCCATCCCTCAATGTTTGTTTTTTGAGTACTGCATAGTAGGTCAGATTCCTGACATGTATTCCTTGCGCATATGTTTTTAATATTCTTCTTGTTTGTTTTTATACCAGGGAGATGGTGAAGACAAGACCATTGATATTGGTGTTGAAGCTAAACTTTGGGGATGGCTGTGGTTGTCCAAGCACTAAGATTGAGTTCCCGGTTGACTTTGAGGTTAGATGTTAATGCATATTTAATTATGGACTTTATGGTTAGAAATTTTATTTACTAATTGAAGTTAATGTGAAAGAAACTAGCTGGCTAATATGCACAATAATCTTTTTCCCATTCTCCCTCTTACCTCAAGTGGTCTGCAACCAGGTGGTTATTGTTCATATTCATTTTTTTTTTGGAAGAGTAAAATGCAAAAAAATTATAGATATAAAAGAAAACGAGATACAACCCGACCAAGGGTGTTAAGATTACACCTGAAACATGAGATCAAGACACAAAAACTAATAAAAGAAATCAAGGGACTCCACGTAATGCATAATGTCTAGTCTTCAGGATCAAATGCCTCATCACATATGTCATCATCCTCATCCCAAATTAAATCCTGTTTCCGTCGAAGCTTCTTCTTCTCTTTCTCTTCCTTTTTCCCTTTTTCAAATACTTCGAAAGCTCTTCTAGATAACTTTTCACCTCCCCGAAAGAAAAGCCCTAAAGTCTTGCCAATTCTAGCTTCCCTGTCCACCAAATTCTTAAGTTCCACTTTTCCCCCCTCAATTTTATCAGCATGTTGAGACAAAACTAAACTACTCTCATCCACTTGGCTTCCTCCTCATCCCCTGACCCCTTCTGACCTCTAGATATTCCCTTATCAAGGAGATGTAACCTCCTCTCCTATAGCTTGAACCTCCTCCTCCCTCCTTTCATCACCTTTCTTCGATTCCACAACTTTTAATTTCTTCCAGCCTTGAAAAAACCTTTGACACGTGGGCGAAGTGAGTGCTATTTGCCTCCTTGGCTTTCTTCATCCCTTCTGAAGTTCAAGGTCTCCTTCCTTGTGAAAACGTCTTCTCCGACCTAAATGGACTCCAAAGCCGAGCCAGAATTGTCATCCTTGCTCAGAGCTTCTTTTGCACCCTCAGCACAGCGTCCCTTGACATCAATCCCTTCCTCTTCATCCCTGCCTATCACTTCTTGCTTGTCCTCCCCTTCCCCCCTTCCTGGCCCCTTCACCACTTCCCCAGAAACTACCTCCCTTCCCTCCGACTGAATTTCCGAGCAAACTACCCCTCAGTTCTCCTTTTCCAAACTTCTTTGATGTGACGATAAGGAAGAGAAGAAGAGGAAGGAAGCTCGACTTCGAAATCACCAAAACACAGAACAATACCGGCTTGCTGACCAGAACTCGACTTCTGAATCCTCCCTTCCCCTGGATCAGGCCCTTCAGTTGTGCTTCCACTTGGATCTGTCTCCTCCCGGTTCTTATGCACAATCCATTTTCGCAGATCTTCAGACTGAAACACACACCCAGCTCTTTGGAACTGCTTAAATTTTCTCTTTCAAAACCCCCAGCCTGAGACGAGGAGTCTTTGAAGTCTCCCCAGCTTTCTTGACTGCACTGTCTTTCGAAACTCGAACCTCATTCGAGCCCTCACCTTCTTTACCTCCCTGAGACGCCTCTTCGTCTTCTGACAGTCCTGATTCCGCTCTCTCTTTTAACTCTCCTCTCCCCTGACAAGCTGACAGGTGCAACCATTTCATATTCATCTTACTGATCATAATGAAACATTTAAGGAAAGAGAAGAAACAGAAAAGCTGACAGGTGCAACTGTTAAAATGCCTGACAAGTATTAAGAATGTCATTTACTTTCATTATAAGCAAAAAAGAAAATATCACTTTGGATAACTATAACCATTCGTCTACTTTGGGTTTCCTTTTGCTTTTCTGTGTTGTCGGGGGTTTGCCCCACATTGGACCCAAATGTGCACCATAGCTGTTGGGTGACAATACTTCTATCTTCATTCTAATTGTCCATACCAACTTCATCCCATTATAGTGTAGTCCAAGTTGTCAGTTATCCCACTAACTACAGATTTATCATATAGCACCTTACCCGCCCATATAAGGGACCAAAACCTCATTGTAAATTTGCAATAACCCCAGAAAATACCTTTCTTGGTAGAAAAATACTAACCACGTTAAACTCCAGTAATTGTACCACCTTAATAGCATATAAAACAAGTGTCCTGGTTGTGAAGTGTATCCTTAATCTTCATATGGTGCAGATTGTGACAGATGGCTTCAATTATGACAAGGATGTCATCTTACAGAAGCTGAACGACAGAGCAATCCAAGAGGGATGCTGTGGGCAATATGCATCCATAGAGAGGAAGATCCTTACAACCCCGAGAAGTGAGGTCACAGTCTATGCCATTGCAACCAATATAGTCAGTTATGACAATCTTCTGGGAACCTCTAAAGCATCTGAAATCGTTCCTCAGAGTGGTGGCTATATGGTGAAAAGGCTCAATGAGGACACTAATGGGGTTGAAACATCCCTGAAGAGACCAAAGGGGTGTTAACTGTCATTTCTTTTCCTATTATGTGCCTTTTTTTCTTGGTCTATACTACTATAAGTAGAGGAGAGGATCCAGATTGTATAGATATTCTAGTTGTAGTACTTACAGGCAGGCATATATGTTTAGGGACTGAGTGAATTTTGTGTAACCACACTCAGTCTCCCCAACAGTGGATATGTAGAAGGGGAAGGGGACATGGCTGCCATGGCCCAGTTTTGTAAATTCTCAACAGCTTTGAAAACCGTCTTAGTGGAAAAAGGATTCTGGAATAGGTAGTTTTTGGGGGTTCCTTGCCATTCTTCTTTTGTGTATAAATGTAAACAGCTTTAGATGGATTCCTTGATATTCTCGAAACCTCCCATCTTATAAGGAGTAAATGGTGCACAAAGATTATATAATATGCTAACGTGGCCTTTACAGGTAACGCCTAAATAGATGACATGCTGCAAATGCTCTCCAACTGTGACTGTTGAAGGTGAACAACTGGTAGGCTTGAGATTGCAACCCCCTGGACAACAAAGACATCGGGTTATGCTAGCAATTAATTGAGAACAATCAAAGAGATGGCACTATGTTAAAGTCATGTGTCCTCCCTCTATCAGCGGCATTTATGTTCTGGGGATTACTAAACTGACTGCCCTGCCCCTCCTGGCCTTTGCTGCCCATATGGTTATTTGAGAACAACCAATCAAAGACATGATGGAAAACAATGGCCTTCCCACTCCCAAGTCCAAATTGGTACATGCCTACATGGCTGAGGCATATTCTGCCTGACTGTTTAACATTGCTCATGCTCCATCAAAGCAGGAAACTATTCACATTAAATGACATTTTCTATTGATTTGAGATCTCAATCTAATAAAAGAATTTTGTCATTCTTTTTTCCCTTTTTCTATTATTTATTTGGATGTCCTGATTAGGAGTCGTCCAAGAACCCTAGCTTTTCTTTGTCTTACCTTGGTTGATCAGATGCTATGTTCGCAATCTATGACTAAGAAATCCCATCTACTTGATCAATGCCCTAGATTTTTTATTTTTTATTTTTGATGGTAAAGGAGGTTAAAGTAGCTGGTGAATTATTTAGTCTGAAAAGCAAATAGTGCTACACTACAGGTGGCTTGCTTGTCCCCCTAAGCCTCCAACCCTGGTAAATGTGGGAATTGATTTCAAGATTTGGCCACATCCAGCTAGACCTTATCAGCTGGGGTTTGGCACATTGTCCTTCAAACATGTTGCTAGACCCAAGTCACCCAACGCCCGAAGTGGGAAGTATTGTTATCGGCTTATCCCAATAATATTAAACTCAAGGCTCAAATAGCCGTATCCCAAATTCCCAATGTAATTCAACCTTGAAAATGGTAGTGGAGTTAAAAGTAGATGTTCGGTTCCGTTGGGAGTTTTTTAGGGAGGCGTTTATCAGATAAATGTTTATTCGATAAACACTACTTTAAACGCTTTTTCTTTTCGTTATTTGGTTGGGCTGATTTGTGGGCGTTTCAAGAAATGATGTTTAAAGGCACTTGCCAACTCAGCGATGAGAAACATTTCCTACTTTGTGCTGTTTGGAAGGGCGTTTCAAGAAGTGAGCCATATGGGTGATTCGGTGTGGCACCTCTTCTTGAGTTGAGTGCCATATTTTGAAATCTAATGGTCCAAACTACCCTTTGTGCATATTTTGAAATCCAAGGGTTGATTTTGGATGAAAATCACATCCGACGGCCAAAATGATAGGTATAGAGGATCATTATGAGCCGATGGTCGAAAATACCCTTTGCGCATCCAATGTATATATGGTATATCCTAATAACAATTTTCGGAGTCATTTTACTTGTTACTATACATCTATCTTAATGCATTTTACTTCTTACTACCCTTTGCGCATTCAATGCTATATGAATTCAACGAATACCAAGCTTCCAAAATTTGTCATTCACATGTTAGAATTGGAAAGAATTCAACAAATTGGCATACATTTGACTCGCACAAGATATGGAAATTTCTTCCATCACATGTACAGATTCACCAAATTTGTTAATCATCTGGTTTTGTACAGATTCACCAAACTAGCTTCACGTTGATCAGCTTAAATTGATTGATGCACCATTCAAAGGAGTAGTTAGTTGTAGCCCATGTCCTCTTCAATTCTCATCTTTTAGCTTTACCACTTGTTTCTGTACCCGAAGCGGTTGCAATGGACTCTTAGAAATGAAAAAGAAAGAAGACGACAGAGTTAACATCATATTAAAGCAAAGGAAAGTTCACCGGATGATCGACTTTCAGAGGAAGGGGTAGGTATGACATACCGTTCAGATCGGGAAATAAACAACAACGAAGCACCTTCCCGGTGTATGCAACAGCAACACCTCGCTGGATTAGGGCTGCCAGAAAAAAAAAAAAAAGTCGCAATGGTCAGTATGAAACATACGACTGGCGTCGAGGAGAGGGATTTGTAGCAGTCTATGACAAACTTACTGGTGACTAGACCTGTTCATGGGCCGGGTGGCCTGACGGGCCGGGCTGGGCCATAGACGGGCTTGAACACGCAAATGAGCCCACAGACTTGACCTCGGGCCAAAAAGTCTGGCCCACAATAAATTCGAGCCGGGCTTGGGATTTGCCAAAACAGCCCGGCCCATCCCGACTTATAGACTAAACCCCAAAACCCTAATATCTAAGTAACCCTTCTCATTCATCTCTTTCCACTTTTCCGGTTAGCCGAGCTGCCCAGTGCCCATTGCCAAACCTCTCTTCTCTTCACATCCTCCTCACACTCTCAAGCAACCGTAGAACTGGTGAGCATTTACCGGTGCAACAACTCCGGCAGACCGGTGGTGAGTCCTCTCTCTCTCTCTCTCTCTCTCTCTCTTTCTCTCTCACATTCCCCTTCTCACTTCTTCTCTTTCAAATCTCAGACACTAGCGAGGCGGCGAACACAGGCATTGGCGCCGGTGGTGAATCCTCTCTCTCTCTCTCTCTCTCTCTCTCACACACACACACACACACAGACGTGAACTGACTCCACTTTTCACTGTTAAAATCGCATCTCACCGCGAACTGAGCACCGGCAGTGGCAGTGAATCCTCTCTCTCTCTCTCTCACACATACACACACAGAGACGCGAACTCAACACCGACAAACAGTCACCGACGATGAGATCTTTCTTCTGTTAGGTTGGGCTTTGGGCTTTTTATTAGGGCCGGGCTCGGGCTTGGGCTCGGGCCTAACTAAATCATGTTTATGAAGAGTAAAACCCGGTCAGAGCCTGGCTCGGCCCGACCCATGAACAGGTCTACTGGTGACACACCCTCTCTAGTTAGCGTGAGAAGAAAATCTCCCTGCGCAAGTCCCTCTCTATGGCTATCCTTGCGAAAAGTCCCTCATGCATAGTGGTAAGGGTTTGGGGCATGGGGGTTTTCTTCGCAGTTTCAGTGATCCGCGAAACACCAAATATCTCTCCCTTAATTGCCACATTGCCGATATAGAAGCGTATCGACCATGGTTTCGACTAATGACGCATTTGCTCAATGATTCACATTTGCAAATGTTTTGGTGTGAAGTCATCAATGGACTTTTACATCAATGACGTTTTACATCGCTTACAAGCACAACCTTAGGTTCAAATTGTAGTATTTAGCATGTCACTAGGTCTCATGCTAGCATACTATTTTTTTTTTTCAATTTGAGTTAGAGAATTAATCATGGTTCCCAAAACCGGACCAGACTGGATGGTCGGACCAGAAAACCGAGAACCAATCACCTGACCGGTTTTGTTTTTCCCCATAACTGCTTTTTTCCCCAAAACCGTTGATTTTGGTCAGCAAATTGCTGAACCGGCAAGGTTAACCATTCAAACCGTTCGAACGGTTTTGACCATTTTTCAAATTTTTAAATATTTTTGTCAGAACGGGCCAGCCGTTCAGGTCGAACAATCAGATCGTTCGACCCGGTAATTGGACCCTGATTGGTTTAGTCGTTGGGTCAGTTTTAAAAACCATGAAATTAATAGATGTAGTTGATAACAAGGATTAAAACATTGACATGATATGCCTGATATGGGGCGTATCATATCAATACTAGGTTGCACTGATACGGGATACGTTACGATTGCATGTGTATCTTGCCAGTCATAGCGTATCGGTCCGATACACCACCATATCGGTGTGTATCGCATAGTATCGATCGATACAAAAGCGTATCGACTAATGAGGCAACATCTTACAATAAAAAAATGAGAGCATCGCGACTTAAACCTACATTGTTCAATACGCGCCCAATGCTTAGGTGCGCATTTAACCACAAAGCGATTTGTTATTTCATGTTAGTAAATGTAATAAATTAACTTTTAGTAAACTTATTGTTTACATGCAAACAAAAAACAACATACATTTATTTTCAAAAACTTCAACTATATATTAAAATGAACAATATTCAAAAATAGTATTTTATAAATAAATGAAATAAATTATTTATAAAATCCACATATATATAAAAAATAACTTTAATTTTAAAAATTTATAGAAATAAAATATTTATAATAGAATAATTATTTTATTAAATTTTATAAATTTTCACATGGTACATATCTTAAATTTTTATAAATTATTAATTAATAATTTAATTTACATTAAATAACAATGTATTTATTATTTACAAAAATAAAAGTATTGTTCACAAAGTATTTGAAAATATAATATAAATTGAATATATCAAATCCATTAATCTACATTTTATATGGAAAATAATTTTTAACTTCAAAATTTTATACAAATAAAATATTAATAATGGAATAATTATTTTAGTAATTAAAATTTATGAATTCTCATATGATAAGCATTTTCAAAATTTTAATAGATTTGATATATTTTAACTTATGATTATATATTTTTATAAATTATTAATCGATATTTTAATTTACATTTTATAATAACATATTTATTTTTTACAAAAATATAAATATTATTTATCAAACATTTAAGAATTAATTTTTAGTTGAATTTTTTGTTAATGTTAAAAAATAAAAATAGAAAAATAGAAAAATGATATAATAATTCAAATATAATAGTTGCATTAGCTTTATGCCTTACACTTTAATAGATAATAAAATAATATTGGCTTTTTGCATATATTAATTTGTAAAAATCTATATAATATTTGTCTGGGACTCTTGATTGATGCATTATTAATAAAATCGTACAATATCTACATGTCTTGGTATATTAATTATAATATATTTCTTCATATGTGTGTGTGTGTGTGTGTATATATATATATATTATTTAAATAAACAATTCCTATGTATTTATATATTATTTATAATTGTTTTGACATTAAACTTAATGCTATTAATATATTTATGGAATTTGTGTGCATTTTCTTAGCATATCCAAGCGTTTCCATATTTTTTCATTCGTATCCATGCATTTCCCAAGCATATATCCATATCTAAGTTGTCCAATATGATACTTAGTACCGATACTTTAATCCTTGATTGATAACCGGTTTTCATGACTTAATATAGTGGGTCCCTACATGCTTTTTAGATGTTAAGCACATGTTCGATCTTGTCTTTCATGCACTCTTAGGCTGTGTTTAGTTTGAAAGAGAAGGTAGGGAAACTTGGTGGGAAGTTAGCCTGCTTGCCCATGAGGTGGCATGGATGGCAAAGCACTTGCAATAAGGGTTATAGGCTTATAGCCCAGACCAATATATGACATATAATATGTATATAAAATTTATTTTATATTATATAATATAAAATATTCTATATAATATTTAATAGAATTTTTTTTAAAATAGCGTATATATAAAATAGTGTATATAGATCATGTATAAATTACATAGACATAAATATGTGCACAGGTTAAGCCCTGATTGGGCTTGGAGAATTACGCCCAGGCTCAACCATAGAATTTGTATGTATGATACAGACCCGACCTTTTTCTAGGCTGAACTGAAAATGATCACCCAAGAGTATAATTTGCTTTTATAACTAGACATCTGGTTCACCCAGGACCAGACATTTTTTCCATGCGGATTTTGCGACTATGTACCCCATTAAGGGTTTAGTATTAATAAAATTTCCTTCGAGAAACACAATATAACTTGCTACATATTCAGTAGTCAGCAATAGGTCATCATGTATCCTATAGAGAAGCAAATGCAGCAAGGCCATGTTTAGGTAAAAAGATTTGCTACTTCTGTATTATAAGGCCACACTTCCTTTTTTTTGAAAAGAAAAAAATGATGTTGGTGAGGTGGTTCTGTATTATATTTTCATGTAGGCACTTCTTTGAAGGAGTGAAGTAAAGGTGATGTTTGGGAGTGTTCTTTCTAATGGATTTCTTTTTGTTTTTGTAATTTTCATGTTAGGAAAATCCAAAAGCCCATCGAGAATTTGTTTAGTGAAAAAAAGGGAAAATTATAGTTAGATCCGATTGTACATTTAAAATTAGGCTATAGGTTGGTCCAGAAACCAACAAAAACCTTGACAACCAGCTTTACATTTCAAATCATAAAAACCCCCACCATTTCATCAGAAGCTTATGTGGTTGTTGCCAATATGAGACTCTTAATCCATCTTGGACACAACAAAAAGCCTATACCAAAAATAGGTTTTTAGTTTCTCTCTCATTTCCTATGTCTCTCAATCTCCCTCCTTTCTCTTTCACTCTCACAGTCATCTCTTGATTTCCCTCTCCCTTTGTCTTTCCCACTTTCTCACCCTTGGTCTACAACCAAATCAAAACATCTTTTTCTTTCCCGTTCTCTTTGTCAATCTCTCTCTCTCTCTCTCTCTCAATCTATCATTCTCCCTCATTCTCTCTCGGTCAATATCTCCTTCTCCCTCAGTCTTTCTCCCACTCCCTCTCTTGTTCATTTTTTTTCCTACACACTTATATGGTATTAACTAGACCGTATAAAAAAAACTAAAGGGACCAACCACTTGTACAATCAAATTATAAAATTCTATCAAGTTGGTGTATAAGTGTGTAAGAAAATAAAAAAGGAATGTGTGAGGGAGCGGGAGAGGAACTGAGGAAGAATCATAAAAATCAAGGGAGAAGGAGTGATCGATTGAGAAGAGTGAAAGAGAGAGTAAATACAAAAACAAAAAACTATTTTTATTTATTTTCAAATCACACAGTCGTTGAGCAAAGAGAAAGAGACCACCATGAGAGAGAGAGAGAGAGAGAGAGAGAGGAAGTGGAAGAGAAACTAAAAACTTTTTTTTTTTTCAAATCATCTAGCATTAAAGGGCAATTTTAGTATAAGTAGTGGGAGAGAGAGAGAGAGAGAGAGAGAAAGAGAGAGAGAGAGAGGAAGTGGGAGAGAAGCTAAAAACTTTTTTTTTTTATTTCAAATCATCCAGCATTAAGGGCAATTTTGGTATAAGTTTTTGGCTGTGTCCAACATGGATTAAGAATCCCATGTTGGCAATAGTCACCTAAGCCTCTGAAGACATGACTAGGGTTTTTATAATTTAAAATATAGAGCCAATTGTTAGAGTTTTGTTGGTTTCACCTGCAACTTAATTTTAAATGTACAACCAGCTCTCACTATAATTTTCCCAAAAAAATATAGATTGGACTATTATTTTTTTACATAAAAAAGTCCATTTGAAAAAATAAAAGAAAAACTCTAACTAGTTTTTTATGTTTGTATAAATTATTTTGAAAATATGGGAAAATTCCCGATTAATACCCTGTACTTTGGGTCTAGTGCTAATTTTGGTCCCCGAACTTTAAAACTCAACAATTTAGTACCCAAACTTTCAAAACATGCCAATTTAGTACCTACCATTAACCAACCGTCAATTACGTGCATCACGTGACATCATGTGTGACTTAGAACTTTTGAAAATGACAAAGTTACCCTTATAAATAAAACCATGTTCATCAACTTCTTCCTCGAGAAGATGAAACAAAGGTGTAATCCCATTTGATTTCCTAGCGACCATATATTGCTCGACCATCTAAAAGGGTCCAATATGCTACTCGAAATACATGATACTTGAAAAAAACTTATAACCACTTCATTTAGAGAATCTCCCTTGATACAAATATCTGAGAGCAATGATTGCGATTAAGAACTTAGAAATCACTTATCTCTTTGCTATCCTTTGTTTCACCACTAAATACCAATGAAACACATAGTTGTAAAAAATGTTGTTTTGTATTTATTTAGTCATTGCTTGGAGATTCCATTTCAATTCAAGAACCATTAAGTGAGTTACAGATTAGAATACTTGGATTTGAATGCTAAATCTTGAATCCATCAAGATTGCCAATTCATCCAACGATTTTGTTGGGTAGCTATGAGTGAGGTGGTTAGGCTACATACGGGGTCTCCTTGAAGGACAAAGGAAAGTTGGGAGCAGGAGGTAGGCTAAAGGCTAGGGCGAATGAAGTGATATAATGATATCTCATTACGAGTTGGACCCCTATTTATAGGGAGAGATCCCGAGGTCCCAAAAGGAAGAAGCCAAAAGCGTTTGATTCCCATTAGGAAAGGGAATTTCAGATTCTGTGTCAGTTGTTAGAGAGCACTACAAGGGTTTTGCCATGTGTCTTATGAGATATCTCAAGGATGAGCTTTCCTTTCGTTTGAGGATTCTCATAATACACGTATGCTACTTCCTTTCGTGACCTTCTTAAACCGATGTGGAGCAGGTGATGTCACTATTTAGCTCGCGTGTCCTCATTAAGCCCATGAGGTGTCTCGTCACGTGCATTATTAATGACGCACATGCCTCTTTCATTTACTTATGTCCTGTGATGAGTACAAGTTTTATGCTCAATACAAAGTCACACGGGTCTAATGTTCATCGCAACATGTTTCAGGTCATGAGTTCGTCGCAGATGTGCGATGAGTTATGGATAATTCGTGTAGTATTGGTTCAACACCTTCTGTGTTCTGATGTCTGAATGACCATCATGTACCTACAACAACAATTTACAATAATGGAGGCAACAAAAAAAGCCTTGTATCACTATTGTTGTAGCGACAAGGTAAGTCCATTGGTTGAATCCTTACTGAGTCGTAAGCAGAGGCAAGGAAGCAAACTAGTGATGTGCATCAGAAGTTGTGTCTTAACATCCTCGATTATGGAGTCACATGAGTGCACTATGATCCATGAGAGAACCTCAATAGAGAAGCCATGACTCATTGTTGACATGAGACCTTTAAGAATGAGAGAAATCACCGTTGGTCCCCACTCCCCAGACTCTATGTGTTGGTGTTTTGGATAGAGTCCATAATAGATTTGGGATCTCTCTTCACCCTCTCATATCTTTACTTATTTCTTATATGTACTTTATCTCCTAACTTATAGTTACCAGTGTTGTAATCCAACTCATGCTCCTAAGTGTTGTGTTGTAATCAATTTGTCATCAATTGATCACTATAAATACTTAAGGGTTTGATCGTTTAACCCATCAAACCATTCTTCAATCTTCACTATGTTATTTGTTTAACTTGGTATCAGAGCCTAATACCATGGCCTCCAATGGTGACTCAGTTTTTGCTTTAATTCAAAATTCTTAGAATTCTCAATCCAACATGTCCTCAACCAGTGATGTGATTTCTTCTTCGACCTCTACTTCCTCTCACTATCTCCCCATCAACTGAGTGGAGATAATTACTTACTCTAGAATGTGCAACTACTTCCAATCTTCTACACTCACAAGGTCATGGGAATTGTTGATGATACCACCAAGGCTCCTCTAAAAAAAGTCATCGATCTTAGTGATCCCAACAACAAGGTGCCAAACCTTGCTTATGTTGAATGGTTTCATAGGACCAACTGGTCCTCAACTAGACTATTTCTACTCTCACCAAAGGGATATTCTCTCAAGTGGCAGGCCTTCAATCATCACTTGAGGTAAGGACTACTCTTGTGAAATATTTTTATGCTCATTCTCGATTCTAGATTCTTCAGATGTGTTGATAGTTACAGAGTTTAAATAAAAGAAATCTCTCTCTATCATTAAATATATTAATAAAGCTAAGTGTCTCTTTAATAACTTATCTATTGTTGGTGATCCCATTAGTTCTACAAATCTTGTATTATTTGTTTTAATTGGAGTTGGTTTGGAATACGAATCGGTGGTTACTATTTTCACCAACCGATCTGATATAGAGCAGCTCGATATTGATGATATATTGGGCATTCTCCTAAGCCATGAAGCGTGGTTAGAGTAATATCATCCTCAGTCCATGGACAACTCATCATTGATCAATCTCACTTCTTTCAATGGCAAAAATTAGTCCTCTCAATAGCATCCTTGGAAAATGTTCTCCTTCTAACAACTATGGTTGTAGTTGTGGTCGTGGACATGGTGGATCTAATGGAGGTTGAGGTCGTGTTTGTTCTATCATCATCTGTTAAGTGTGCAACACTCCCAGGCATGATGCACTCAAATGTAAGTGCCATTATGATCTTAATTTTAATAATCTACAAATAGAGAAATCCAAACCAACAACTTTTCATGGAGGAGTCTCCTCCAATTTTGATCCCACATGGTATCCCAATTCTGGAGTCACACATCATATGATGCACAATGTTGATAATTTGCAAAATCGTTTTTGATTATGGTGGCTCTGATCAAATTAAGGTCGGCAAAGAGGCAGATTTATAGATTTCTCATATTGGTTCTTCTCTGATGTCTCATAATTCTCATACTTTTCAGTTGAATGATTTAATGCATGTACCTTACATCTCGAAGAATTTATTATCTATTAGCAAGTTTACTCATAATAATGATATCTTTTTTGAATTCCATTGTGATTATTTTGTTTTTAAAGATTATATGGGGAGACAAATTCTACATGGACCTAGTAGAGACGGGCTATATTGTTTCCCAAGTAGTCTCAGCATCAAGAATGGTTCTCTAACTACTTTTGTAGGTGAAAGTACTTCCATTGTTGGTTGGCATCGACAACTAGGACCTCCAACTCTTCAAGTGGTATGACAAGTGGTCTCCAAGTTCGGACTCTTGTCTTATGCCAATGATGTTCCGTCTGTGTGTGAGTCTTGTCAGTTAAGGAAGAGTCATAGGTTAAATCTTTCTTCTTTTGATAGTCAGTATAGTGGTCCTCTAAATTTAATTTACTTAGATGTTTGTTCAACCCTTGTTGTGTCCACTAGTGGTTACAGATATTATGTAATATTTCTTGATGACTATATCAATTTTACCTAGTTATTCTTGATGCACAATAAGTCCGATGTATTTGATATTTTTCTTAAATTTAAGAAGCATGTAAAAGTATTGTTTAAGAAAAAAATTAAGTGTTTACTATTCGACCAGGGAGGAGAATAAAAATGGGTATCATCGTTTTTGGCTGAGCACAGTATCACACACCACCTTGCCTGCCCGCACACTTATGAATAGAATGGTGCCACCAAAAGAAAACATTGCTACATCATTGAGTCTACCATGTCTCTACTAGTGTCCTCAGCTATCCCCTTCACTTTCTGGATGATGCAACCTCTACAATTATTCATTTGATTAGTCGGGTTCCTACTACGGTGTTGTAAGGTCAATCTCTCTTTGAAACACTATTCAGCACCACACCTGATTACACGGTGCTTTACACCTTTGGTTGTGCCTGCTATCCCCAACTTCAGTCATACAATCACAAAAAGTTCTCTTTCCAGTTGTTTCGTTGCATATTCATCGGTTACAATGATTCTTACAAAGGATATAAATGTTTTCACCCTCCCCCTAGTTGGCTTTATATTGCTCATCACATCAATTTCGATGAGAGCTGCTTTCTGAGTATTCTTGCCTCTTCTCCGTCTTCCAAAAGGCAAACATCATACAGTGGTTACTATTTCTATACCACTGGTCTTCTCTTCTCTAATTCCTTGTTCAACGACGCCCATGAACTCTCCACAATATGCCGACCGACCCTATCTACTTGCTTGACCTCGTCCTTGGCTATTGTGTCTCCACCTACCGACAACGTTATTTCTGGTGATGTTCCTTCTCCTACTCTGCGTGGCACTCAACTTGTACAAGAGTTGCTTGATGCTACTCAACCAGTCTCGACACCCTCTACCCATACTCATACTATGCTAACCTATTCCCTCACGGGCTCTCTACCGACTCAATCTCATACAACAATTTGCTACCCTATTATGAAGGCTCTACTCACTACTCGTCATGATGATCTTCACAAGCCTAGTTGTTTTTCTAAAGCTATTAAAGAACCATGCTAGCGTGAGGTGATGTTTCGAGAGTTTAATATGCTCTTGTTCTTAATGACATGTGGACTTTAGTACCCTATCAACCTCATATGCATGTCGTTGGTACAAAATGGGTGTACAAACTAAAACGGCGGGTTGATGGGTCTGTTAGCGATGTAAAACATGATTGGTTGCTCGAGGGTTTAGTCAAGTTTTAGGGGTTGATTTCACAAATACCTTTAGTCTGGTAGTAAAGTCGGTCACCATTTGTACTATTCTTGCCCTCTCCACTACTCTAGGTTGGCCCCTTTGGTAGTTGGATTTCAACAATGCTTTTCTCAATGGTTATGTCTCTAAGGATAGTTATGTTCGTCAATCGAAAGGTTTCAAGGACCCAACTACCCCTCATCATGTTTGTAAACTCACTAAAGCATTGTACGACCTCCATTAGGTTCCCCGAGCATGGTAAACTCGTCTTAGCTCTCGTCTCCTTCTAATGGCTCCTCACAATCTGTGCTTGATGATATTGTTTCTACTTTAGGCTGGACCTTCTCCTTGAAAGATTTTGGTCCAACACACTATTTCCTTAGCATGGAGATTATGGCTCAACCTCATGGGATTGTCCTAACTCAACAGTGGTACAACTTAGATCTCCTGAAGCGTGCTAACATGGCTGCGGACAATCTAAACTCTCAAGGTTTATTGGTGACTCTCTCTCAGATTCTTCGGAGTATCGAAGTATCATTGGTGTGCTCCAGTATCTTACTATTACATGGCTGGACATCTTATTCTCCATCAACAAAGTTTGTCAGTTTCTTCACTTTCCAACAACGGAATACTAGGCCATTGTGAAATGGATCTTATGGTACATCAAGCACACAACCAAACATGGACTCCATTTCTACTCCACTTCAGCTCCTCTCACTCTTCAGGCTTTATCTGGTGCTGATTGGGATGGTTGCCCCGATGATCGGCGTTCCATTGGTGGTTATCTCATTTATTTAGGACAAAACTTGGTTGCCTGGAGCTCTAAGAAGCAGTCCACCATCGCTCGTTCTAGTACTGAATCTAAATTTCGGGCTTGTGCTAATGATGCCATGGAATTGCTTTGGGTTCGTTCTTTATTACAAGATTTTGGCCAGTCATTGACTCATATGCCGGTTATTTGGTGTGACAACATTGGAGTAACATATATTGCAGCCAGTCCTGCCTTCCGTGCTCGTACGAGACACATTTAGGTCAACTTCCATACTCAAACGATCTTTTCATATTCTCCGGTGATCAGGTTGCGGATCTTCTCACCAAACCGATCAGCAGTACTTGCTTTGTTTCTCTTATGTCCAAGCTTCATGTCCTTCCCGGACATTTCACTTGAGGGGGCGTATTAGAGCATGTTTCAGATAGATTCCGCAATAGATCTGGGATCTCTCTTCACCCTCTCTTATCTCTACTTATTTCTTATCTGTACTTTATCTCCTAACTTATAGTTATCATTGTTATTATCCAACTCAAACTCCTAAGTGTTGTATTGTAACCAAACTGTAATCAATTGATCACTATAAATACACAAGGGTTTGATCATTTAACCCATCGAATCATTCTTCAATATTACTGTGCTATTTGTTTAACTAAGCCAGATGTCGTTACCACTTTGTTTCTTCTATTGGCCACTGTCTGCGGCTTCCACAATAGATTGGTCTAGCGTGAGTGTTACACTAACCATGCCCAAGTAGGGTTCATTTCATCTCTTCCGTATTTTTGTTTTCTTCATATCGTCCTAAAACTCTCCGAATATTGTATTCAGTATATAGTTGTGCATGTATGCATATTGTAGACTCTTCTGAATATTGTAATTGATAAGTTTGTATGTCTAAGATTAAATAGGATGTTGTGTTCTATTAATCCTTGTGATGACTAAATTCCATTGTTACTTATGTTCTGAACTTGCAGGAGAACTGTCAGCTACTTAAGACAAAGCTGATGTTGCTTCAATCAATGGTGACTTTATGTTCTTAAACCGATGCCCAGAATATGAGAGAAATCAAAGGAAACTCAATCAAAATATAAGCTGAAAATTCAAGTATTAAATTGTCACGTTTTAAAGTTTAGGGACCAAAGTGACATTAGACCCAAAGTACAAGATACTAATTCAAGGTGGGGCTATGGCAATAGGCAATGGGATGGGTTAGGAATGGCAATGGAGCAGGTTCAGGGCGGGGGTCATATTCCTTGTCCTCGACCCTAACTCTGAAATTAACTCCCATTCCCGTCCTCGATCCCTATCAGGGATAAAATTTGTCCTCCATCCTTGATTCTTGGCGGGAATGGATTCCCTACGGAGACCTGGATCCCCGACTTTTTTAAATAGTAGTATTTTTTTTGAAAAATAAATTTTACTTAAAATAAATAAAAATTTTAAATTATAAAAATATTTAAATATATTTTGATATATATATATATAATATAAATAATATAATAATATATATTTAATATAAATAACATTTTAAAAAAATCTATAAAATAAACAGAAATTTGATCAATCAAAACCACCCATAAATTTTGATAAATAATATCATATCTTTTTCGGGGTCGGGGTGGGCGGAGAAGTCGGCCCCGGATTCCAATGTTTTCAAATTGCCATCCCTGTGCATCCTAAATGTTTTCACATTTCGGTGAGGTCGCAGCACGTTGAATACAATTCTGATTCCAATCAGTCGGTACGTGATAAAACCATCAGATTGTCTCGATTTCAGATAATATCCTCCACTTGCGTGTCCTAAGTTCCAACGAGACAACTCTTTACGGTTGCAAGAATCTGCAGTTGTCCACGCGTCGAGCTATTAACATTTCAAAACACTGATCCTAAGATTGCCACGACGCAATATGCTGACCAGTCACAGTCTTTCTCCATCTGCCTATCAACAATGACCAAAACAGTTTCCTCTCCTGTTATAATTTTCCTTGAGGCAGAAAAAAAAAGCTAACAAAAAAAAAAAAAAAAAAGAAATATCCGAGCTTTGCACGCTGACGCTGGTGAAGGTTAGACCAAGTGGCATAACAGCGTAGAATCTGGATCTGCTCACAACAAAAAAACTGTCCCAACACTTTTCAACTTAATCTGTATCCGCACATCGCATACATGATGGGTTTCGTTCGTCCCAAATTCATCGTGAGTGGTGTGGACACTGGACACAGATGTGTTGGAATTGTGTGGAAGAGTTTTTATTGTGAGCAGATCCCATCCCAACAGTGTAACGTACGCGCAGTGACCGAACAACTGAATGGTGATAGTGGAAGACCATGATCATGTTTGTCGTTTACCCAAACACTGTAGAAAATTTGTTAATCCGGTATGGATTATGGACTCTCCTCACTTCTTCTCCAATCAAACTCTCGTTGTATCGAATTCTGCTTCTTCTTCAGTGTTCCATTATAAGCTTCGACATTGCTTGCCGAACCTTATTATACATCGAATGCTCTGATTTTCAGAGATCGAATAGGTGAAGTTTACCAGAAGCGTTGGATGAATCATTTATCTGTTTCGGTGTTTAAATTTAGAATAATTTCCTTTGAAACCATAATTTTCTTGGGAAAAATCTTTATGTGGCATGATCTGATTTTTTTTTTCTTTTCAATTTCTAAGTGTTTTAACTGCTCTTTGATTGTTTTTATTGATTGAGATTCGAATTATTTTGAGTGTTTTGAACATATCTGTGTTTAGTTGAATCTTCTGAACTTCAGAGGTTTCAAAAGCGCACATACTTTTGCAATAAAAGTTCCACTTAATTGAAGGATGACTCCCTTAATCAGATTTCTAACTTGTTCTGTCTTTTTATTATTAAAAATGCTTGCCGCGTTAATGAATAATAACAATTTTCTGTATTAGATAGGCCGCATATCAGTTCAACCTCAAAATATAAAAGTTGTATTACTGTACTTGCAAATTTATCCTCTGTTTTAGCTAAGTATATGAAAAATAAAAAAATTAAAGTTTACTGCCATACTCTGTATTCATAGATAGAGGAGTTTGATACTATAATACTGACATACGTTAATTTTTCGTGTGTTTTCTTGATTATTTGAGATTCTTGACCGACTTTAATCAAAGATGCATTTCAGTCGTTGAATATTTTAATTTTTTATTGCTGAGCAAACTTTCTGAATCTTGGTGGACAGAAGAATCCTTACAAGAACACATTGATGTGTGGTTCTGTCTTTGTTGTTGGATTTACTGGCTGAATCTTTAGATCGAAGTATCTACCTATTAGACTTTTCTTCTTGCCTTCTAAAGTAAAATTAGAAGGCTGCATTACTGGCTTCTGATTTTCTCTCATGATTTTGATGTCCAAATTTCCTATCTTAGTTTTATATTCTTCTTCTGTTTTTTTACAGGTTTTTTGAGATTTAATGGCGGCAATACTGGCTTCTCATGGCTGTTATTGCCGCGACCTTCAGTTTATGGATCATGGAAAGGCAGCAGACTGTCTCAGTTTCTCAGGATCAATTTCTAGTGATAAATTCCAAAATGTTGCGAGGCAAGAATATGGACTCCCTGCAGCTAATAGGTTCTTAAGGTTTCAAGTTAATGTGCGGCAAACGGAATCATCAGAGAAGTTGGGTACAAATGGGCGAGCTGCTAAAATGGTATCAACGAAGGAAGTGATGAGAAGCAAAAGCTCTTCTATAAATATGGGAGAGAGAGTGAATGGTTCGAAGCAAGTTGTTAATGGATACGGAGCAAGCCTGGTTAAAAGAAACACTGTTCCAGCTCTAGTTACACCGAAAATCAAAGACTCTAAAGATCTTCCATTTACAGAGGAGCTGAAAGTTCTAACCTCAGATGAAGGTTTCAGTTGGGCGAATGATAACTATAATTCCTTGCAAAGGACTATAGACGTGTGGTCCTTCGTTCTTTCCCTTCGTGTCCGTATTCTTTTCGACAGTGAAAAATGGGCATATCTTGGAGGCTTCACAGAAGATAAGCAAGTGAGTTTTGTTATTCCAGTATAGCTGTTCTCTTGTCCAAACTCCCTTCTGCCACTATGAATTTGCTTAATATCGGAATGCATCGTATGCTCGTCATTTTTTTCCTCCTTCTTGAAGGCCCACTTATACACATCAAAACATAATAAAGAAGTACTAACTTAAGCATAAGCTCTTTTGTCACCCAGAAAAATAGAAGGCAAAAAACTGCTTCATGGTTGCGGGAAAAGGTACTGCAACTTGGGCCAACTTTTATTAAACTTGGACAGTTATCCTCAACAAGGTCTGATCTTTTTCCGCGGGAGTATGTTGATGAGCTTGCTAAGTTACAGGTATCCTTCTCGGTTATTGATATCTATACCGGTAATGCCTGAGATACCTTGCTTCTCAACCGTTATATGATTCCTATCTCATATAATGCAGGATAGAGTCCCCGCATTTTCGCCCAAGAAAGCAAGAGATTTCATAGAAAAAGAATTGGGAGCTCCAATCGATTTATTATTCAAGGAATTTGAAGATCGGCCAATTGCTGCAGCTAGTCTTGGTCAGGTGTTTGCTCCATTTTAAGTATCACATATCTCTATTTGTTCTAACATCAAAGTTAATGGGAAAATTTTTATTACATCATACGTAGCCCTAGAAAATAATATCTCCCCTCTTTTAGTTTGAAGATAAGGCTTAACTCAGTTGTTCAGCTAGTTGACAACTAGAGGTTTTTGTTGATGGCAACCTCTTTCCGGCCTTTGTTTGCCAGCCTGCAGATGTAAATCCCCTCTAACCCTCCCACCAAAATAAACACAACAAAAGAAATTCAGAGATAAAGAAGGATTAATATTTATAGAGTTATTTAGGGATTCTCTTAGCACTTTAGCAGAACAACTCTGCAGGGCATATGGGATGGGATCTGTGCCTGTGGGTCAGTTGGTTAATGTACTTCTCTGCAACCAGACCAAGTTTTAAATCCAGTTGTTCACATTTATAAATAATTGAATAAAATAAAAAGAATTAGAATGCATGTATTAAGCTCAGGAGTCACATGTCATTTCCTATCAGAAAATGCAGTAACTGAGGTTAAAAAGAAATAAAAGAGAAAGATATGACAACAAGAGGAAATAAATTTTAAAGGCGATTGCATGCTAAAAAATGAAATGACTCTTGTAAAAACATCTAAGGTGAATAATAATGGTACAAGACTATTGCTCTTTACCTCTGCTTTTTTTTAACTAGCTGTGTCATTGTTTATATAATGAGATTCTTCTCCCTTGGCTGACTTTGAATTTGAGGATTATTTCCTTTAGGTACATCGTGCTGTTCTGCATAATGGAGAGAAAATAGTTGTGAAAGTCCAAAGGCCTGGCCTGAAGAAACTTTTTGACATCGATTTACGTGAGTAATGATTATTCTTGACATGTTCACATTTCCTTATTAACCTTTCATTAAGAGTGCATGCAAAATATTCTCTTTTTAACTGTTCAACATTCAGGATTTGCGCCCTACGTTTTTATTTTGACTTAAAAAACTTCTAGTTTTACATTTCTAAAAGCTGCATTTTATGCCACCACATACTCATTTAACATATCTTATTTGCATAATATTTCTTTACTATTTCATCTTGGGTCCTGATTAAATAGGATTTTCCCTTTTATCTAAGGCTGCATTTAGATGAGAGGGGCCAATCCACAATCTCTAGTATCAATTGGGTCCATTTCTGTGGTGGAGCTGAATTCAGCAAAACATGGAATTTTAGCCATTGCATTAGTTATTTCCAAAAGCAAGACATAGGGGTTGTCCCAGATCCTCTGGAATTGGTATGATCTTCTTCTATCTGTTGTCCTATGAATCTCACCGTGACAATGCCTTGCCCATTGAATCATGGCTATTTCTCAGTGTTTTTAAAAGGCATGGGGGGCATATGCCTGCAAGGTGCCTCCAAAACACCCTGAGGTGTATGCCAGAGGCGATGATACCTCTGAGGTGTACGGCTCATACTCTTTGTATGAGGCATGCTAGAGGCATACACCTCACGCACCTCACACACAGATCATACAAAAAGACAAAAAAAAAACAAAGAAAAAAGAAAGGAAAAAGAAAGTAAATGAAAGGAATGGAAAGGGAAGGGAAGGGAAATAAAAAGAAAGAAAGAAAGAGAAGGAAAAAAGAGAAAAGAAAGAAATGAAAAGGGATGGGAAGGGAAGGAAAGAGAAGGAAAGAGAAGGGGAAAGAAAGTTTCAGTGAGTGTTATGCATCTTCGTTCTTCTTAATATAACATATTTTTATTAAAAATAAGGATTAATGAGATCCTCCTCCTTCCTCCTCGGTCTCCTTCCTTCTCATCCCCCTCCTCTTAAGGAGGCTTATGCCTCTTATGTTCTAAAATACGCCTCACGCTTCCAAGTACTGGAATGCCTCGCGTCATGCCTCCATGTTTTAAAACATTGCTATTGCTGATTGTGATGCTTGTTAGGTGTTAACAATTAACACATAAACCTGGTTGAAGGACAGATATTTCATGTCTGACATGGATCAATGAGCTTATCTTTGGTTTTGTCAGTTTGATTATCTTAATTAATGGTTCTCTTTTTTTTTCAGGAAATTTGAAGCTAATTGCTGAGTATTTTCAAAGAAGTGAGACCTTCGGAGGTCCCACACGAGATTGGATTGGTATATATGAAGAATGTGCTACGTAAGTAAAAATCAAAAACAAAAAAAGCCATGTTCTGGATATTTGTTTTGCTATTTGGAACAACATGTTGAATAAGATCTATCATTTAGTTTTTCAATATACTAATTTATTACGATCATTTTCAGGTTTACTTCTATGGTGAAATTTTTAGGATAAATCATATGATCTAAGAAACTTTCTTTTTATATGTTTAAGTTTGAGAGCATAGGAATTACTCTGTATGGCAATATGTGATGCTTCTGACATGAGCTATTGACCTGTAGAGATAGTACATATACATTTGAAACCTCCTTTAGGCAGTGTTTGGTTTGAATGGAAAGGTAGGAAAACCTATACAAATACCTTTCCCTGCCTTTTCCTTCAAACCAAACACAACTTTAGTGACGGGAAAATTAAGGTGTATGTATATGTCTTCGAAAATTAATTTTCTCTTGCTGTTCTAATTCATTATCCAATTTTTTTCATTCTTCTCAATTGCAGGATTTTGTATCAGGAAATTGATTACATAAATGAAGGAAAAAATGCTGATCGATTCCGCCGGGATTTTCGAAATGTTAAGTGGGTCCGCGTACCTGTATGTTTCTTGTGACAAGACTAGCAATGCTTATTCAATTTTTAGTTATTAATTTTTGTCTGCTAACCTATTGGGGATTATAACGCCACAGGAATACTTGACTTGGTAGTGAATGAAAAGCTACTTTTCAACTAGATTTTTATCATTATAGAAGGCTTACACTTTTTTCTTTTTTCTTGTTTTTTTTCCTGGTAGTTGGTATTCTGGGATTATACTGCCACAAAAGTGTTGACACTGGAGTATGTTCCAGGTTTCAATCTATAACATATTACATGTTTTATGTGGTTCAAGTTGATATTGGTTATTAACTTATTGTAGATTTATAGTTTTAGTTTAAAATGTAAGAAGATTGATGTTTGGTTGATACTTTACTTTCGTGAGCAGGTGTCAAGATCAACAAATTGGATATGATAGATGCAAGGGGCTATGATCGTTCTCAAATTTCTTCACGAGCAATTGAGTCATACTTGATTCAGGTTAAGAACCATTACATGTGATGTGAAAAGACGAGATTGATTCAAACTAAACACAACTTAATAAAGCCTTAGCCATTTTGGAGTTGGGCATACAAATCCTGAGTTGCCATTCTGTTCTATAAGTCATATCCTCTATTGGATTGTGAATTCCTCAGTTTTTTTCCTCGTGACTTCCACCTATGTCCTTTCCGGCCTTCCTTTAGCTCTTTTATCAATCTCAACTTGCATTCAGTCATGCCTCATAAATGTAGCATGTCTTCCTCCACACATGCCACACCATTTTTGTTTACTTTCCCTCATTTTATCACCTATTGGGGAAAATCCTAGGTTTCCTTGGTTGCACCCACTTGTAGTTCTATCTTTTCAAGTATTGCCATCGATTTGCTTCAATATCCCCACTACTATACTCTAGACCTGTCCATGGGCCGGGCCAGGCTGTGCTTTTTCTCTTTATAAACAAAAAATGACCAAGCCTGAGCCTGAGTCCTATATAAAGCCCGAAGCCCAATCTAGACAAATATTTTATAATATATTAATTATAATAATAAATTATATATTATATAATATTCTATATATTATAATACATATAATACTTTTTTTCACTATTAATTTTATTCTTATAACTTGAGAATAGTTTATCTTCTGATGTGAATCCAATAAGAAAAAGAAGAAAGAAGCAGAGAATAGACGAGAAGAAGAGAGAGAAGAGAAGAAGAAGAAGAAGAAGAAGAAGAGAGAATGAGAAAAGAGTGGTTAGGCTAGACTTTCCTTGCCGCCCACTCATCTATTTATATGTTTGCAATTTAAAACATTAGTGGTCCCAGTAATGCCCCTTCCGCCTACATAAGAAAAGAAAAAGAAAACTAAACTGCCATAACTAACATAAATAACCTAAAACAAAGGCAAATATGAAGTGGGACCACACTAATAATTACTGTTCTACATCTCTACATCCTCCCCCTCAAGTTGGAAATAGATATTAGTCATTCCCAACTTGCGTAAATCTATTTCCAACTTGATCTTTGTAATTGCCTTAGTGAAGAGGTCAACAAGTTGCATATCAAAGGCGATATATGGAAGACACACTCCTTGAGAAGCAACTCTCTCTCTCTTTAATAAAATGTTGATCCATTTCAATATGTATAGTTCTGTCATGCTGTATCGGATTATGAGCAATGTTAATGGTGGCTTGATTATCACAATACAACATCAAGTGCTTCTCATAAGCAATACCCAACTCCTCAAATAAGGATCTCAACCATAACACTTCAGCTATACCGTTAGCCAGGATCTATACTCAACTTCAACACCGGAACAAGTAATAACATTTTGTTTCTTACTTCTCCAAGAAACAATATTTCCCTCTACAAAATCACAATATTCAAAGGTAGATCCCCGATCATCAACACACCCAGCCCAATCAACATATGTGTATACTTCTATCTTCATGTGACCATTATTTTTGAAGAGTATGCCTCTGTCTGGACATCTCTTCAAGTATGCAAGTATCTTCTCAACTATAAGAGGCGAGTGGTTCTGAGGGAATGCATATACTAACAACGCTAACAACATAAGAAATGTCTAGTCATATTAGACAAAGATAGAGGAGTTTCCCAACCAATTGTTAAAACATAACTTTGTCTTCAAGGGACTCTCCACCTTCTGCTCTTATCTTATGATTCTATTCAATAGGTGTTTCAGCAGGTTCAATTCCTAACTTCCCAGTTTCTTCCAAAAGTTTAGGAACATACTTTCTGTGGGAGACAAAATGCTATGTTTAGACCGAGCTACCTCAATGCCCAAGAAATAATGTAGTTCTCCCAAGTCTTTCACTTCAAACTCTTGGTGAAGTAGTTGCTTAATAGAGTCAACCTCATTAATACCACTCCCTGTTGCCATAATATCATCCACATATACAACAAGTAGAGTCAAGGAGTCCATTTTCTTAATGAAAAGCGCATGATCTGATTGGGCTTGCATATAGTCAAATTTTTCCAAAGTCCATCTAAATCTATAAAAGTAGGCTCTTGGAGATTGTTTTAGTCCATATAAAACCTTCTTCATCTGGCACACCTTCTTCCCTACTTATGTACTTAGAATCTAGGAGGTAACTCCATGTACACCTCCTTTTGTAGATCACCATTGACTCATTGAGGAAGGCATTCTTAACATCCATCTGGAATAGTGGCCATGGGAAATTTGCTAAAATAGACAGTAAGACTTTGATAGTGTTCATCTTGGTTACTGGTGCAAAAGTCTCCAAATAATCTATGCCATAAGTTTGTGTAACTGTGCAACCAATTTGGCCTTATATCTCTCAATAGAGCCATCAACATTGTGTTTTACTATAAACACCCAACCAGTTTCTTCCCTTTAGGTTGGTCAACTAACTCCAATATATTGTTTTTAATGAAAGCATCCATTTCGACTTTCATTGCATCTTTTCACTCAGGTACCAATAAGGCTTCCTGCATTGTTTTAGGAGTAGAAATAGCAGCAATAGATGCCAAAAAAGACTTATAGGATGGTGAAAGATGACCATAAGAAAGGACCTGGGAAATACAATTAGTAGTAGATGAAGTACAACGGAGCTTCCCTTTGCGTCTTTAACTCATTTCCAGCCATCTCCATTAAACTACCAAGAAGTCTCAATTTTCAAGAAGAAACCACAGAGTACAGCCTTTTCTTTGCTGAAAACAATGTAACAGTCACTCAGAAATTACTAACAATCAAGATTAACCAATATGAGATCTTTAACAGTCAAGATAATAAGCCTGAAATCAGAGAACCGATCGTAGGGTTAGGAAAACCCTAGAAAAAATTCTGAGTAAACAGAAATCTATCAGCCACTCCTTCCAGGTAAAACAAAGACAAAGAAGAGAAGAGAAGAGAGAGAAGAGAAGGAGAAGAGAGAATGAGAAAAGAGTGCAGTTAGGCTAGACTTGCCGCCCCACACATCTATTTATATGTTTGCAATTTAAAACATTAGTGTAGTTCCACTAATGCCCCTGCTGCCTACGTAAGAAAAGAAAAAGAAAAGTAAACTGCCATAACTAACATAAAACAAAGACAAACATGAAGTCGAACCACACTAATAATTACTGCTCTACATCTCTACATTTTATGATATATATTATATAGTATTTATATTTTTTATTTTTTATTATATAATATTATTGGGATGAGCTTATTTGGGAAAGCCTGAGCCCAGCCCAAAAAATAGTAGGGCATGGTGTTTAGAGCCCGTGGGCTTAAAACTTTGTCCAAGCCTGATATAGAACAGGAAGGGCCAGGCTAGCCCATCAAACTACCTGGCCCATGACCAGGTCTACTACACTCATCTTATGGATGTCTTGCTTCTTGATTGTGTCATACTCTCCTTCGTACTACTTACTGCATTATTAGCATTGTTGTTGTCTCATGGAACTTCAATTTCAACCTAAGTGGCATGCACTTCATCCATCCCAATCTAATTTTTTGACTAAAATTCTTAGGTCCCTCCATCACTATGGATTATTGAATCGAGGTAGCAAAAAACTCATTATTGTTGTTAGTTACACTGCATATATTTTGTGTTAATTGTACAATGCCATTACCCAATGTTGGCCCTAGATACCTCTGGTCTTGGGAGGGGTGGACTGGATACAGAACCAACCTTTTTTTTTTTTGTTTACTTTTTGCACAAAGTGGCCTCTCTCAAACTCAACACTTTGTTCTTGTACTTGTATATTCTATCTTACTCCTATCCATCTTAAGACCTTTTGATTCTAAATCATCTCTCCATATTTTGAGCTTTGTACTTAACATTGCTTTGGTTTCATTAGTTTGTATTGTGTGATTAGCAAACAACATACACCATGGGGCTATCTTAGGTAATTTTTATTATCAAATCATCTATGAATAATGCACACAAAATGGTGGCTAAGAGTTGGCCCTTTGTGCAAAAAGGTTCTTTTGTATAGATGTTTTGACAGTAGTCACTGGACCATCACGTATATCATTAAGTACAATGCCATTACCCAATGTTGGTCCTAGTTACCTCTGGTCTTGGGAGAGGTGGACTGGATACAGAACCAATTTTTTTTTGTTTACTTTTTGCACAAAGTAGCCTCTGTCAGACTCAATACCTTGTTCTTGTGCTTGTATATTCTATCTTACTCCTATCTATCTTATTTTGAGCTTTGTACTTAACATTGCTTTGGTTTCATTAGTTCGTATTGTGTGATTAGCCAACAACGTACACCATTGGACCATCTTAGGTAATTTTTATATCAACTCATCTACGAATAATGCACACAAAATGGGGGCTATGAAAGGTTCTTTTGTATAGATGGTTTGACAGTAGTCACTGGACCATCTTACATATCATTAAGTAGGTCAACTTAACTAATTGGAGCTCCTATTTCCTCCCAAATCCCACTTTCAAGGAGCCATATGATATGCTTTTTCTCTATATAAATTAAACACACACACACATATATATTATTTATATGATTCATGTTATGTGTCAAACCGTTTGAACCACAACCTGGCAAACATTCTAGTTATGTGTCTGGTCCAAGTCTTACAACACTAGGTTTTCTAGTAAGCTTATTCCATGTCATAGTCTATGCTTGAAGCTAGCTTATCCAACATCATCATCATCATCATCATCTAAGCCAACATCTGAATTATATAGGGTCTCAGCCACATGAATACTGTTTTGCAATTCCGTCCTGTTCAATACCATATCCGTTGTTAAACTGTGGGCCCTTAAATCATCTCTCACTACTTCAACCCATTTCCTTTTTGGCCTGGTCCTAGCTCTTCAAGCCCCTTCAACTTGTAAAAGGTCACTTCCTCTTATTGGTGTTGTATACGGTCTTCTCTACACACGTCCAAACCATCTTAGTCTACTTTTACTCATTTTATCATCCATTGGAGCTACACCTAGGTTCTTCCATAAGCTTATCCAATATAGTTGGGGAAACTTTTTTAATACTATAATTGTGGTGTTCTTCCTCTATTCATCAACCATTTCTTCCTCTATTGATCAACCATTTCCCTATCTCATTATCTTAATAAATAGTTTACTCAACTACTCCACCTATTCCATTGATTTCCAAGCTTCTATTGAGACATATCAGATATAAAGCCTTTCGCTTTAGTCACATTCCTTAGAGCCTTTTCAACCTTAATCCGGGGCTGAGAAAGCAACTTCTCTCCAATTTCTGGACAAGTCATCTATTGATACATTATTAAAGAGTTCCAAAGACTTGTGGCCAATGCATAACCCTGAGACAAATCACCTCCTGAATAGCTTCCTTGTTTGTCTCCTTCCCTGAGAATAGTCTGAAATTTCTTTCTTCCCAATGGTCCATGTTGGTTCGGCTGCCTTAATTTGTATGTTTATCCTTGTTGGGTCTTAAGTCATTAGTTATTGGGCCTAATCTTATTTAGTGTTTATTTGACTAGGTGTCCCTCCACTAATCA
>NW_010729084.1:5825311-5842726 GCF_000365185.1 Nelumbo nucifera
CTTACTTAAAGAAGGGCACTCAAGTCTTTTCCAATAAGTTAATAATATAATAACAGGTCTGGCCGAATCAAGGGTTTAACTTTTTTCCCTAATTCGAACCAGCCTTTCTTCTCTCTCTTCTCTCTTTTCTTCTTTCCTCTCCTACTTCTTGCTGTCTACTTTACTCTACAGTCAACGAACAAGACAGAATTCTATGGCAGGTCAAACTTCAACATATATAAAGTAATGTTTCTACTGATATCAACTGACCATAGGTAGAAAAGTTAAAAAGTATGTTTGGTTTCCCAATCTATAAAATAATTTTGACCAGTATACTTGAGTAAAGAAACTTACACTGATGATAAGTAATTTATTTGAGAAGCTACTTTTTTTATAAGTAACTTATCATACACCTACACCAAATGCCACCTAAATGACTTGACTAGTATAAGTTTCCTTTTGTAAGTATTTTTAGTAATTTTTTAATAAAAGTTTAGTATTTTTTGTACAATATGTACTAGAGGTTGGCATGTATGGACAAACTTAGAAGTTCAAATAAAGTAACAGGAGTACATGACAGCTAAAGAAGGAAGGAAAGATATATTAGGGGAGAGTTTCTTCTCTCGATGAGGGGGAGAGCATGGGGGAGAAAATTGCATTTATGGCCAATCACTTCCTATTTTGAGATAGTATTAAGAGTGTTCACCTTAAGTTTAATTAGGTTTGCCTTTTGGCCCATAGTTTACAGTTATACCATATCATCATCATCATCATCTGAGCCTTGTCCCAACATTCCTCTACATGAGTCCACTCCATTCTATTCAGTGCCATAAACAATGTCTAGAGAACTAGACCAGACCAGCTGCTCCGACTGGTAAAAGCATGAACCAATTCACTAGCCAATTTGGCTAGGCTCTAAAAATCAGTGGTAACAAAAAATGGTTATAACTGGCTAACCAGCCATTCCAACTAGGGAATTGGAACCGGTCCCAGTTTTATAAACTTTATTATTTTTTTTAAATTTCCAAAGACCATAACTTTGTTCTTGATTATTCGATTGAAATGATCTTTTTTTTTTATTTTGGGTAGCTTTTTGCGATCTCTGTGTTCCAAGGCACCTTTGCCCTTGGCCCACTATTATTACCAAAAAATGCCTTTTTGGCCTCAAATCTAACTTTTTAGCATAAAAAGTTAAAACTAATATAAAAATTATATGTTATATGCAGAATATAACTCCACCAGTGTGAGCTTGTCTTACACTGCCAGTCCCAAGCCCAGATAAAGGAGGAGGGTTTTGTCAGGTTGGCAGTTGGCACTAAAACTTTTGCCAAACTCATGAATATGCAGAATATAATTATAGATTTTAAATATATGTATGTAATTAATATTATTATGTGTATGTTATATAATTATGCATATTACATATATATTATATATCTATATGATGATGTGTCATGGGTTGACGTAGTCGACCCAGGCAGTTGAACCGGTGACCCGCGACCAAGAGGGGAAAATAGTTCAGCCTCTGGGTCAGTTATCTAAATATTGGCCATAAATGGTTTTGGGTTTCTAGTGGAAAACCTTCTCTCATTTTTTTTCCTTACAATACTTTTCTAAAGCTTAGACTAAAATGTTTCGGTTTTGTTGGGAAAAGTTTTATTTCAAGTAAGATGAGTGCATGATTCACATGAATGCATAGATCAGCCAATGGCATGGTTAATTCTCTTGCAAGACAAGGGGTGAACAGATATCAAATATTTTGGGGAACCATCTAAGGGATGTAATGGTAACGGGGGGGCTGCAATGTATTGACTGTTACAAGATAATAAATCAGTTTCTGGATTATCCATAAAACTGTTCTCTCTGGAAGACCAGCTGGATTGACCTGATCCTACCTTTTTTCCTACTTAAATTTGGTATAGATTTTGAGGCATTGCTTTGAAATTTTAACAAATAACAATATATTATATCCTAGAGATGTCAGAAGGGTATGATACCAGAAGAACTTTGACCAATCAGACCCCCCTCCCCAGTGAATTTTGATGAATACCAGCTGATTGGTTACCACTTTTATGATATCAATTGATTGGTTATCTAATCAGTATTTTAGGCACCATGCCTTTTTTGTAATCATAGTCAGACTATATCAATATAAGAAATCTTATTTCATATATGATTTACATTTTGTGTTTTTTTTCTTGAAAGTGGGGTGGGTGGTCGGGAAGAGGATATGCAACCAGGTCATTGGAAAATTATTAGTGATGTTGAAGGGAGGATTTGATCCTTTGTACTGGGTTCAAACTAAGTTTTAAGTAGCCTAGCTCGACTACATTTCAAGTTACATGGGCCAGACTGGACTGGGCTTCTAGCCTACGGAATATATATATATAATTTCAGGCTGGGCAAATAATGATCACCCCTACTTGAGACTGAAAAATCAAGGTCACAGGTCAGGTCAGATTAGGATTGGGTATGGCTCAGATCTGACCCATCTTGAGCCTGGTCTTGATGTTAGGGCTTCTCTTCTTCTGGGGTAACATGCATCTCTTGTATCTCAAGCTTTATGTCTCCATTCATCCATGTCTTGTGTTCCATTCTACAAAATACATATGCAGAAGTTCATAAGTGGCCCTTGATGCACAAATTTTGTCCTTTTCAGTATCTTACCTTTCACTGTTGTCGCTTCTTTCATGAAAATTCTATATTATGGATCTCTGAGTCCCCCCCCCCAAAAAAAAAAAAAAAAAAAACAAATCTGAGTTGCGACATTCTTTTTTTTTTGTTTATGAGTGTTTCTCAGATCATTTCTTACTACTTCAACCCATGTCCTTTTTGGTCTACCTTTAGGCCTTCAACTTGCAACAGGTCACTTCTTACAAGTGCTGACCAAACCATCTTTGTCTACTTTCTCACATTTTATCACCTATTGGAGAGACTGCTGGGTTCCTTCAAATGATTTAATTTCTGACCCTATTCTTTCTTGTTTTCCCACTTATCCATCTCAGCATATACATTTCTGCAACACTCATTTTCATGGTTCAAAGTATCGATACGATACGCCCCGTATCGTATCTTTTAAAAATGATACAGTCCAAAACGCCTGTTTCCAGGTGTTTCGGACCCCCAATTTTTTTTAATAATAAAAAACAACCTATAAGCTTCCCAAAAAACTAAAAAAGAAATAAGTGTTTTGGCCGTTTCTAAGTACCAATATGATACGGCCGAAACGTGTATCGTATCGATACTTTGAACCTTGCTCATTTTATGGAATGTTGTTTCTTGACTGCCCAACACTCTATTCCATACAGCACAGCTGGCCTTACAACCGTTTTACAGAAATTTTCTTTTAATTTAAGTGGTATTCACCTATCACGTGATAAAACTCTGGATGCAACCCTCTGTTTTTCCCATCTTGCTCTAGTTTTATGTGCACCATCCTTCTCAATCTTTCCCTTGTTATGAATTATTGAACCAAGGTACCAGAAAGTCACATTGAATTATCTCTTGGTCTCCAATCCTAAGTATACCCTAATTTGCATTCCTATTTGTTATTCAATTTAAATATCATATATTCTGTTTCAGTCCTACTTAAATGATGCTCAGATATATCTTGTAATTTTTTCTGAAGTAGAGGTTTATATTAGTTTTATACTGACATGTACGCACATTTTTATTTTGACCAATTTGTTTTACCTTTGTTTCCTATTTGTTTAACATGTTTAAATAAATAAATACAGGCCAGAACCTATACCATTTCCATGCCATACAGAATCCAGCGTATAGAGGAATTTGTGAAACAACTTGAGTCAGGAGATTTGAAACTCCGTGTCAGGGTACTAGAGGTACATCACCTATTTAACATTACTGTGGTATTATTTTAACATTTAAGGTGATATTTTTAGTTACAGCTAGAAGTTCTAGCTGAAGAACAAGAATGAAGATCTGTGGTCATTTGCTTTAGTTTTCACTGATTATGATAGAATGCAGTGATGTCTGTATACATAATCCCCTTTATGTAATTAATAGCTCATCCTTCTAACAATCGGATAGAGAATAGATACCAAATCATCGAAAGTGCAAAATGGACTACTTTATTCATGGGAAATGTCCATCAGTTCAAATAATAATAGCCATTGTTGGACAAGTAGCATCTGAAAGTCATATATGCTTGTATGCAGAACGTAACTGTATCTTTATTAAACTGGAATTCCAACAAGTTTTCTTATGTTTCATTCAACAGTCTGAAAGAGCTGCTCGGAAAGCAACCATACTTCAAATGGCTACCATCTATACAGTTTTGGGTGGAACCTTGCTAAATGTTGGGATCACATTCAGCAGCCAAGGTGGCCAAGTTATCGCAAATGGATCTTTCCTCGGTGCTGGTTAGTATCTATTTTGAATCTCTATTAAACTTTAATTAATTTCTTTTCCCAGGCAATACTTCATGACTAAATGCAATTATTCACATTCTCAGATGACTCATTGTAATAAATCATGCCAAAAAAAAAAAAAAAAAAACTGCAGGTGTTTTCTTGACATTATTGCTTAGGTCCATGCAAAGGGTGAGGAAGCTCGATAAATTCGAGAAGATGATCTAGTTCCAAAGCAACCAATAGTTTTTCCTTTATTCTAAATCTCAATCTCTCAATTTCAATTGTTAAGTTGTACAATTTTTTATGTGCAAATGCATGGCACAACCCAGGTACAGAGCAGGATGCTTACAAGTTATTGCCATGTAAGTGCACCACAATTAAATGGGGAACCATTTCCCCGCCACCCGAATTTTAGAAACATAATCAATGATTCAATACAGAAATTAAAGAAATGTAAAGAAAAATATCTGAATAAATTTTCAGGTTTGTTACATCAATCATCAATGAACTGACTCTGCATGCATGGTTTTCCTCTTGATTAATACGGTAACCAATCAATATTTTAAGCGTTATCTCATGATGCCCACTATTCGTAGATACATACTTGTATGTAAATGTAAATAAATCAACCTGACATCTGTGAGAGATGAACATCTTTTAGTACTCAATGGAGGGGACTAATTGTCTGGGTAGTAACCAGCAATTGAAAAGGAACCTGATCGAGTGATAACGCCCGTAGGGGTGTCAATTGGACTGGATTTGGTCAAATCCGATTCAGTCCAATGTGATTCCATTATAAATGCACCTGGTGCAATCCAATCCAATGAATGTTTTGGAGCAGTTTGGATTGGTCCAATTCAATGTCTGGACCGTCCAATCTGTTCATTTGATTTAGATTGGTTTCAACCCAAATCCTGTCCATTGACACAAATATTCCTATCTCATATCAATGGACTAGATATTGTCTTAATCCAACCCAATCCAATATAAATTTGTTACGGGCGGACCAGGTCTAATCTAATCTAATAAATATTTTGGATTGGATTGGTCCAATCCAATATGTCTTGTTTGTCCGTCCAATCCATCCAAATTGATTTTGGACTGGTAGGTCTAATCTAATCTAATAAATATTTTGGATTGGATTGGTCCAATCCAATATGTCTTGTTTGTTCGTCCAATCCATCCAAATTGATTTTGGACTGGACGGAGTCCAATCCAAAACCGGTCCATTGACAACCTTCGATAACGGTAGTAAGAGTAAGAACCATTGATGGTGCTCATTAGGCCTGGCAAAAAGTTGACCCAACCCGTGAATCCAACCCAACCCAACCTGAAAAAACAGGGATAGGGTCTCATATTTAGCTACCTGAATGCAAAAATGACCTGACCTGACCCAAAAAAAAACAGGGTTGGGTTGGGTCATGGATCAACCCGCTGACCCGATTGTCAAGTCTAATTGAGATTATTTTATGCATTGTTAGAAGTTTTCACTCTTTAATTTTTTTCTATTTAGTCTTTACTTATTGTTTACTCTTTAAATTGTTAAGTGATCAAGTTTTTTATTTTATATTTGGAACTTTAAGGTTAATTTTTTTTAATTTTGACATTTTTCATGTAATTTTTCTTTATTTTTTTAAAAATCAATTTTTTTTTTTGGGATGACCTGAATTGACCCATGGGTCAATCCTAACCCGAACATTTAAGATTAGGGTCTAGCTTTTTGACAACCCAACCCGAAATACCTTGACCCAACCCAATTGCCAGGTCGGGAGCCCATGGGTCATGTAGTACAGGGGTAATTGATTTGGTGAATTTCGTTATACACATATAGTAATATAATTAAGATCTCAATACTCAAAAAAAGTCATATGCCTCATGTTGTATCTTGTATTGGTGGTTATTGCTATTGATATCAGCGGTTATCTTTGAATTTGAAATCCAACTCATAAAAGTGGACCAAGTTTGTATGCCTGTGACCTGTCTGTTCTGGGCCAAAATCTTTTACATGAATAAGGTGGGAAAAAGATCGGAGAGATTCCTTCCAAGTAGTTTGTAGCTTAGAAAGAGGTCTTTAAGCTCCTTCACCCTCTATTAACGGAAATATTTTCTTAACCCAAAAGAACTTGTCACATGCAAGGTAGACCTATGATACCTGTGCCTGAATTAAATGGATTACATCATAGTTTTAGAAAACGACTCAAAAACGGAGCCTTTCTGGTCATTGGTTTCTGGGTTGATGGTTTGATCGTTCGGTTTGAACGAATGGCTTGTTTTGATAATAAAAATTAAAAAAAATTAAAAATAGAAAACGATAAAAAACTGTTAAACAGATTGACGGTTCAACCACCTGAATCAACAAGCCATTAACTAATTCAGTACTTTCTCGCCAAGAGACTGGATTTGAGGTAAAACGAAACAGATTGACTAAATGATTCCATGGTTTAAATAGTGGCTTAAAAAAATAGTACCTAAGAGTAAAGACATGACCAAGCTGATTTTGGGTGTAGTCTAAGTGGGGTCCATCTAATGATGGGTCCTTGTCATCTGAATATACCTACCTCAATGTATAAGTTACGAGGACCCCAGACCAGACTGCAACTTGTAGTCTTGTGTCCTCATGCCCAAGCCTATCCCTTACTGTCATTGGTTTGACATCAGGCATGTAGAGAATATTAAACTTCACACTGTTTAGGCTGATAGTGTTAACAAATGAATAGTAGGGAGGCACGTTCTTTCCACAATCTAACTATGGCTACCCACTTGTTTGCTTAGCAGCAAATCATCACCTCCACCCCACCCATAAAGGAGGCCCGTGATGTATAATTGGAGCACTGCTATCTGTGTACACCAGTGTACATCGTTTTCGTATTCACAAACCAAGACTCAGCCGGCCCTAAAATGCTCTCAACACAGACAAGACGACGACAATTAATTGTGAGGGGTCCAGTTTGGTGTGAGCAATTTTAGAAGTAAAAAAGGTTTCCTAAATAGGCCCAATAATGTTCTTTCCTACGTATGCCCCACCATTTCCGTCTGTCATGCGCAGAGGCAATTTCGCCGATAACCCAACCCATCCATCAGCTAAAATGCTAAATTAAGGTTCTGAATCGGAACCAAAATCCCTAAGTTGGAATAAGAATTCATTTCCCAAGGTTGGGGAAGGAATGGTCATTCCCTCAAATGGGGGAATGCCACTCCATCAAGAATGGAAATGGGATTCTGGTTTCACTTAAATAGTTGGATACGGAATGGGCTATTCCGGCTCCGATTTCAGACCCTTATTCTCATGACCAAACGTGTCCTAAGTCCTTTGATATGATAACTGCATGCAAAAGAAAAAATAATAATAATAATTACATACCCATCTATGTCTCTTTTACAAAGGAATTTGGCTTCCGCCAGTGCAAAGCTCACTCAAACAGCCTTGTATTGGGAATATCTCCATAATGTTTTTAAAAACGACCTGGAATTGAAATCGTTCTGGTCATTGATTTTTGGGTCAACAGTTTGACTGTTTGATTTGAACAGACAGTCGGTTCTGATAAAAAATAAAAAACAGCTAAAAATCATTGAATAAATTGATAGTTCGACCGCTTGAGTCAATGGATTATTAACCAATTCAACGAATTTTTTCCAGGAATCAGGTTTGTGATAAAATAAAACCGGTTGTCTAAATGATTTCTGGGCCGAATGATCCGACCGTCCAAATCAACAGCCATTCAAAAACATATGTTTTATTTCATGAAAAGAGATTCTTAATGCAAGATTACAAAGTCATACTTCACTGAACCCAGTTTTCCCTCTCTTCAGATAATCAAACCCAAGCATTCATTTGTCTTGTTTTTCCTATACCGTGATGATAATTTGTTCAAGTGGCTATACATGGTTTTCTTTCTTTGGACTTTGATGAATTTATTTAATTAGATCAACTACGATATCTAATTAAACAATGATATCACCATATTCCCAGAGAAATTTGCATGAAGTTTTAGGGTTATTAAAAGTGTAGCGCAAAAATGATGGGAGAACCGTTTATTATACTACAAATTTGTCTCTCTTGAGAAACTAAGAATGTAAGGCCTACTCCTCACATGACGAGAGAGACAATGAGACTTATTGACATCCTTACAGGTTTGTTCATGTCTTTTCATTCATAACATGAGAGGTGTTTCCCTGTTTGATAATTAAAGGACCTCTGCATCCGAGACATGTCGGTGTCCTTATAGTATAATAATACATAGAACATTCCTCATGTGTGGTGATTGGGACATCTGGATTGCCACAATTAAACTCATGGCTCTAGCATTCCTCAAAACTTAAAAGGAACCCAGAACAGAATACATCAAACCCTCATATGACATCACCATCCATCCACAATATCTATAAACTACCGATCATGTTTAAATTTGTTAATGATGTGAGAGGATCAGAAGACTTCCCCCCTATTCATTCAAGCTTTTCTTTTCATAAAAAGAAAAAGAAAAGGAAATTTGTCGTTTGCGCAAGCAAATCAGTATCATTAACAAAGCATGTTTTGTTTGGTTTCCCAATTTTAGATTTAAATAACCCTAGGAAAGTCATCTCATCTACCATGAACACTTGTATCAACAATTTTAAATGGTTTCAGACTTTTTGGTCCAAAAAATACTTCAAAACACCATCAAAAATATTGGGTTTCTTTCAATCCTTTTGTTTCTCTTGTTTTTAATAAGCACGTGCTTAATTTAATTATTAAACCTTTTATTATTTATATATATATATATAAGTGATGAGCCGGCCTCACCGCAAAACAACCCATATCAACTTGCTTGTAACACCAAGAACAGTCATCAATACATATATAGATTTGTTCAATAAACTTTACTTAATAAAATGAAACTTTGTTTTCTCTTGGCACAAGCTACATACGCTTGTTTATTGAAATACTGAGAACCTCATTTAGAGGCTTGAGAGAGATAAATCAACAATGCCGCCATCAGCACCGGGAAGACAGAGAACACAGTTAGTGGTGGAGGCTGTGGCATGCCCGGAGACATCGCTAATGGCAGTAAAAGAAGAAATGCAGCCACAATCACCATCGCCACAATCGAACCAACACTCCATTTGTAGTGAACCATCTTCTTCACCTGAGACCTGAGAGATTGACCAATAAATACGGTTAATTAATTTCAACTTAAGGTCCGTTTGATTTACAGTTGGAATCAGAATCGAAATTAAAATGATATATTCCTATAGTCTATTTGTTTCTGACAGGAATAAAAATAAAAATTGGAATCAATAAGAATGACATTTCATTCCTAAAGGAGGGGAAGGGAATGACCATTCTCTCTAATGGGAGAAATGCTATTTCAACAAGAACGAGAATGGGATTCTGATTCCGCCCAACCAGTCCGATTCCAATTCTAAACACTTATTCCCTTAAACCAAACGGGGCCTTAATCTCTTTCCATTTTGGTCAAATGTCTTCATGTTTGAAATTTGAAAACTAATAACTGAACTGAAAAATCCAGGGATACCTCTATTAATCTGTATTTCCACGTAATTGAAAGATCCAGGGATGCCCACACTAACGCACTCAGTAATGTGAATCTCCACGTATGAAACGATTGTATATATAGGCGTGTATATTGTAGTATTGTGTCTCTTCGGAGGGGATACAACCATACAACTAACCAACGTAGCGTTTGGCTAGCATGAGATTATTACCAATAATTTTTATTTGGTTTCCGGATTTACCCCCGGATGCTGGTCATAAATATTACTTCGGAATTTGGATCAGGGTTAGATAATTTAGTATTATTTTTTATAAATTTAGTATTTATATTCATATATAAATTTCTAATACATGCATAAATCATAGATTGATTGCTTTTATTATAATTTTAAATCCTTTTTAATTTTAAAAACGATGAAATGGATTCGGATCAATGTAAAAATCCGATAGGATCTTAATTCGACCTTAGACCCGATTCAATTTGGATTTTATGTTTTGATGATTGCACCGGATCATTGGGCAGGGATGTGGCTGCATCCGATATCCAAATCCGGTTACAGCCCTAGAGTGTATACTATAGAGTCTAGACTCTTGACCTTGGACAAAGCCACACAAACCATTGTAGAGTCATTTTGGTTTTTATGTACAGAAATTGGGTGCAGAATGCAGATGCATGTTACATTCTCTTTACATGTGGCGAGACAAAACGCCAATAACATTTCCACGTGGCAAAACCAGATATGCTGATCCACTTTTCTATTGTTTTTCTGATCCAATGGGAGAAAATGACTAAACTTTTATATAAAAAATAATAATTTTATTACATGTGAATAGTATCACTGAAAGCTCTTTTCATTCAAAATCTTAATAATGAATGTCGTATACTTTGCTAGTTTGCTTAATTAAAAATGATGCTCGTCTTTAGGAAGTTGTTAAAATCAGGTCTCAAAACAAATTTAAGAATACTAAACTAAATTTTAGTCAGGTTTTAATTAACAAACTCGACAACACCCACAATAAATTTCATAGCTAAAGTTATGACCATCTCACTTAAAAAAGGTCTAAAATCAGCAATTGGTTTTCCATTGCCTTGGATTCTTGGGTCTTCAAATCAGGTATCGACTCTTAAGTCCCTAGCTCCTAACTTAAGGTTTGTTTGATTTGTAATTAGAATCGAAATCAAAATCCTTTGAAATTAAAATGGAAATGGTTTATTTTTATAATCTATTTGGTTTTGACGGGAATTGAAAGGAAAATTGAAATGAGCTGAAATGAAATTCTCATTCCCACGAAAAGGGAGGGAGGAAATCATTCCACTAGGAACTGAAATCTCCTCTCAACTAAATGATTAAAATCAAAATGGACCATTCTGATATTTATTGCAAGAAGAAGAAATTACAGGTTTCAATACTGCCTGATGAAAGCAAATGGTGCAGCTCATGCTGCGGCAAATTTCGGTTTTTGTTCAAGTTTTAAATGTAGTTCATCTAGTCCTCTTTATCTTTCATATACTTTGAATTTGGATTTTAGCTTTTTATTCTTGTTCTTCTTTTAATAGTTAGGTGTTATCTGTAGTTGTTGTTTTGTTTTCCTGTGCCTTACGCATGTCTGTGGTTATCTGTGTTCTCACGAATATCAGTTATTCACCAAAAAAAATTTCTAATTCCAGACCCCAAACGGAACCCTTAGTAATGAATAACAACGTTGTCACAGAAGTTCAAAGATATCTTCCAAGCTAATTTTTATGCACCTTGAGAGTGATTTGCGTACATACATCATGATGATGCACGATTTGGCAGTTCCCTGTTAGAGGTTGACTCAGATGCTGAGTTGGCTATTTCGTTGGGTCAATCTATAAAGAAACAGTATTAGAGTGTATGGGTTGCTTTACCCAGGGTGGGCACTCTGATGCTTAAGTCAGCGAATTAAAGATTTTGGAGAGATCTAGAAAGCAAGATAGCTAGAGTATTTGAGGCTAAATCGCGCGCATACCTTTTTTGAGGAAGGGGACGCCTTTATATAGGCAAACTACCATGTGACCCATGGAGCGTGTTTGAGATCTCTGGCCCGCCTGGTTCAAAGGTGGTTTCACACATGTAGGTGGACTCCACGTAAGCGGATAGTGCTTATCTAGTAGCACCCGAAATGGGTGGAGTGATAAATGGCTCTTCCAGCATGGCATTGTGATCCCCTGGAACGTTAGGTGGGCCACTTAACCAAACTCAGGTTGGGTCAACAAAAGCGGGTCACCTCACATGCCGACCTGTCGACTTGCCAAGCTAGTCCTTAGTGTTCGGCTGCCGAGGTCATCAGGTTGGTTCAAGGTGTTGGGGCACTTTCATGGCTTGCTTGCATGGTGTTAAGACTTGTACTGATTGTATTGGTGCCATTTGTCCTCATATCATTGGAAGGCCAAACTGCCCCTCATCAATTGCCCCTTACTCCCGAGTCGATGTTGGTTCGGTGAAGGGAGTAGCTTGTAGTCATTCTTCGATTTGTGGTGATTCGTTCAGCCGGTTCGCAAATCGCCCAACCTATTTGCCTAACTCGACTCAAGGGCGAGCGAACACACAGAAAAATTCAAAATTCAAATTCCATATTGGTGCACAAGTTAAGCGCGCAAAATTCAAAATTCAAATTCACCTGCGAGCATTGCAACTTTCTCGACCATCGATTCGACGCCAGGATGCCTCATTCGTCAATTTTCTTTGCCAAAGGCTATAAATAGGGGGGTCCCCGCTAGGGTCCCATTCGTACTGTTTTGAGATTCTAGCCAAGGGAGAGGGGTGATCAGTTGGAGGAGAAATCCTCGAGGAATCCCTATCAGATTGGCTAGTGAGATTTGCTTATAGTTGATTTCTGTTTCCTGAAAGCTAGTGAGTTACTTTCCATTCTGTAGTCATGTCTTCAAGTGAATCCAAAGGGGGTCGTCTTATTCTGCTCAGGTTGAGGAGGGGGCCTCAGCACGAGATCTGAGAGGTTCCCATGTCGGGGCCTCGATGTCTCAACAGGAGTCGGAGGGTTCCCAATTCGGTCCTAGCGAGCTAAGTAAGGAAGAAATCGTCGGTTTAATTTCATCATTTCATACACCGGGTTCAATTGCATCCAGCCCGACCCGGACCAATTCCCATGGAGCCACGACTAAGGTGAGGTTTGTGTCTTCGAGGAGGCATTGATTGCCGGCCTCGGATTTCCTCTGCACCCATTCAATGTCGAGGTGCTTTCACTTTATGGTATTTCCTTGGGGCAACTCCATCCCAATGCCATCTGGGCCCTTGTGAGGACGATTTCTCTTAGCCACCATCTTGATTTTCCTCTAGACATAGATATCTTCTCGGGGCTATGTAGTACAAAGAAGGTCCCCAACGTGCCCTACTGCTTTTACTTGTCTTTTCACCACGGTTATAAACTTCGAGGGGGCTTCCTACAAAAATTAGGGACTGGAAGAGTAGGTATTTCTTCCTTTCTCGAGAGGTTGGATGGCCCATGGATACCGTTTGGTGACATAGTGCGAGAAGGATTTTTGAAGTTGAGTTCGATGAAGAGATGAATCTTGAAGTTCAACGCCTCGTGCGTCAACGATTACTAGTAGACCAATTCCTAGCTGAGCCTATCCTCGTTCAGGCTGGCCTGAGTTCCATAGGTAGATCAGTCGAGTCGTCCTTTGTGTTTATTTTGGAAGTTGATTTCTAGTTTGGCTAATTTTTCTTTTGTCTTTTTCAAAGCTTGTGAGTACTGCTTCTCTTCTAGCGGCGGCAAAGAGACCTTCAGATAAGAAGAGGAGGGCGGCTAACTCTTTAGTTTGCTCATCGATGGAGGGTACATTAGCAAATGCTGAGGAGAGGCTTGCCGCGCGCATGCCCAAAGTATTCAACCTCGAAAGGGGTGGCGATCCGATGTCTATAGAGCCCACATAGGCCGTCACAAACCCGGTCGCTTCCTCTCCTCAGGTCGGTCGAGAAGAGCGCATCGTCGGCCCCTACCATTCCAACATACCTCGCTTTGTCCCCAACATCAATATGTCGATTATTGACCATCTCACTGATCCCCTGGTTGCTCTATGAATGGGGAGGGGCATTCTTCTTCCGAAAGATATGCAATTCTATAATGGGTTGGATCCTTCTAACGACAGTACTAGGATGATTCGGTGCATCCCTCGGGTATGATCTCTATTCGATGTCTCGATTTTCTTTCCTTCTAGGCTATGATTGACTACTTTTTCCTTTCTTGTAAGCCAATATGATGGGTCAAGTGTTGTTGAATCAGGTCGCCTTGTCCAGACAGGAGAGGCGTGAAATGCAAACGAACATAGAGGCTTTGAAAGCCCAACTGGAGGGAGCTCGCCTGAGCGTTGAGGCAGGCCACCGTAGTGTGGAGGAGGACCACCAATGCTTTATTGACCTCAGTACTAGCATGTAGTGCAAGATGGAGGAGGCTAGAGGGACCATCACTGCCTTGACTGACAAAGTGCAGATGAAGAATTGTCAATTGGAGGAGCAGTGCACCAAATATACTTAGGATATTCATCGTGCCGAGGTTGCAGCCGTTGAACATTTTCGTACATCGCCCGAGTATGCCCAGGAAAAGATCGATAACGCCCTTCCCTTGATGAAGAGGGGATTCAAGCTGTGTTGATGCTACCTTAAGTCCCTACACCCAAACTTCGACTTCGATAACCTACCCATCCGGTCAATGCCAGACGAGCTGGTCGTGCAAGTCAAACAAGAGCCTTTGACTCCAGATGAGGAGGATCAAGAGGTTGGCGATGGGGCAGACGAGGGAGCAGATGATGTCGACAATGAGGAAGATAGTGGCTAGTTGGGGAATTCTTGTTCGTGTTTTTCTGGAACCTACAATTTCTTGGAGTCTGTGTGCTCCTGATTATCTTCTCAAAACCTACGCGTTCTTTAATCGCTTTTCTTTTTCTTCTCTTTCTTTCTTCTTCTTCTTCTTTTTTTAAGATGTAACCTTTCTTAATGAAGTCGAGTTTTTATATATATTGTGCCCTTCCTTCTTGTCGTGTATTTTTAATTGCTAGAAAATAGGCTAAGTCTCGAGAACATCCGGTGTTGTCGAGGTGATGAGGTGCATGAACTGCCTAGGGGGCCTTAAAGCTAAAAGCAATTTGTCTTCCCCTAGTGTACATTTTAGCCGAAGTGCTCATAGGTCAACTAAACTAGTTTGCCAAGGCAGGTGGTCTTATTTTCACACTTAGAGAAATTTTGTAGCTTTAGTGGATGCAGCTCAAAAATTCTGAACTCTTCACAAGTAATACTTCCTTAGGTTATCAGTGTTCCACGCACGGGGTACCTGCCTCCATTCCAATGTTTCGAGCTCGTACGTACCTTCACCAATCACTTTGAGAACTCTATAGGGGCCTTCCCAGTTTGGACCTAGTTTTCCTATGCCAAGCTCGGGTATCATAACCTTCTTGAGTACCAGGTCACCAACTCAAAACTGGCATCTCTTAACTCAGGCGTTATAGTACCGAGCTACCCGTTGTTGGTATTTTGTGGTCTTAATATAGGCCAATTCATGGACTTCTTTTACCAAGTCGAGGTTAGTCCGCACTCATCGTCATTAGCCTCATCATATGTCTCGGACCACAAGGTCGGCACCTTGATCTCAGTTGGAATGACAAACTCAGTCTCATATGTTAGGTTGAAAGAAGTTTCCTCGATTCCCATCTTGATAGTAGTTCGATAGGCTCATAGGACATTGGATAGCTCGTCCACCCATAAACCCTTAGCTTGGGAGAGTCGAGCTTTGATTCTGCGGAGTATCACCCTGTTCGTCACTTTGACCTGACCATTTGCTTGGGGATGGGCCATTGAGGTGAAGGCTTATTGTATTCCTATCTTGGCACATTAGTTTTAGAATTTGATATCCTCGAACTGCTTCTTGTTGTCTGAAATCAATAGCTTGGGGAGCCTAAATTTGCGGGTGATGCTCTTCTAGAAGAAATTGTACACGTTCTGAGTTGTGATGGATACCAATGGCTCGACCTCCACCCACTTTGTGAAATAATCAACCACGACGACCAAGAACCTCCTCTGCTCGGCCACAGGTGGAAAGAGACCAAGGATATCTACCCCCCACTGTGTGAATGGTCACGAGCCGATAAGGTACCTCAGGTCGATAGCGGGCTAGTGTGGTATGTTAGTGTGTCGTTGGAGCTTATCGCACTTCTGAACCAACTCTAGTGTGTTCGCCTTCATCATGGGCCAATAATAGCCTTGTCACAACACTTTTTGAGAAAGCGCCTTGGCCCCCAAGTGTCCCCACAGAAACCTTCATAGATCTCGTGTAGCACTTGGTTCACTTCAGTTCGGCGAAAGTAGCACAGGTAGGGGAGCGTGAATGACCTGCGGTATAGTTGCTCACCTATGATTACATAGCGAGTTGACTACTGCTCTGCCCCCCGAGATACGTTACACTCTGTTGGTAGGGTCCCATGGCGCAAGTAGTCAACAAGCGAATCCATCCAGCTCGGCTTCGCAGCGAAAATAGGAGCGACCTCTTATACCACCCTTTCTATATTAGGGCATGCAGATCTTCAATGTAAATTGTTCTCCTCATAGTGTCTATTGTATCGGCCAGCTTCAAGAGCGCATTAGCTTCAGTGTTTTCGGATGTCAATACCTACTGGATATATCAATAGTGGAAATTGGGTAGGAGCTCTCTGACCTTGGCTAGGTATGCTAACATGGTGGGCTCTTGAGCCTCATACTCCACATTCACCTAGTTAACCACTAATTGTGAGTCATTGGACACCACAAGATGCTTCACATCGACCTCCTTTTCTAGTAATAGCCTGGTTGTCGGCACCTCATATTCAGTTTCATTGTTCGAAGCCCAAAATGCAAACCAAAGGGAGTATTCTAGCTTCACCTTGCTAGGTCCATAGAGGATTAGTCTAGCCTCGCTTCCATGTTGGTTGGGCGAATCGTCCACATGGAGGATCAAAGACTCCTCATCCTAAGTAAGGATGGGTGCCACACTGGTTGATGCTTCCGAAGTGGTCACGAGCTTGGAAACTTCAGGGGTCGGTGTGCTAAATGTATAGATGGTGAAGAAGTCATCCAGGACTTGCGCCTTAATCGTTGGGCGCAGCTCAAACCGGATACCGTACTTGCTGAGCTCGATTGCTCATTTTGTCAGTCTACCCAAGATCTGAGGCTTTTGGAGGACTTCCCTAAGGGGTTAATCGGTTAAGACCACAACGGTGTGGGCCTAAAAATAAGGTCGCAACTTATGGGCTGCTAGCACTAGTGATAAGGCCAACCTCTCGATGTTTAGATACTTTGCCTCTTCGGCATGTAGGACTTTGTTCACATAATAAACAGGTCACTACACCTTATCTACCTCTTGAATAAGGACTGAGCTGACTACCTCATCACTCGTAGAGAGGTAGAGTTTGAGCTCATCTCTGGGTTCTAGCTCGGTTAACATAGGTGGCGAACTGAGGTACCTCTTGAGATCATCAAATGTGAGCTAGCACTCTTCAATCCACTCAAGGTCTTAATTTTTCTTTATGGCTTTGAAGAACTGAAGGCACCGCCCAGCTAA
>NW_010729084.1:5843016-5865711 GCF_000365185.1 Nelumbo nucifera
CTGAAGGCACCGCCCAGCTAACTTAGACATAAATCGGTTCAAGGCGGCTACCCGATCGGTTAGTCTTTGTACCTCTTTTAAGAGGTCGCATGTCTAGGATGGCATGGATTTTGTCTGCGTTAGCTTCGATACCACGTTAGTTCACTATGTACCCAAGGAACTTGCCCAACCTGACCCCGAAGATGCACTTGTTCAGGTTGACTTTCATGTTATATTTCCTTAAAACATTAAAAACATAGTCTAGGTCAGAAATCAAAGAATTCAAAAACTGAGTTTTTACTACCATATCATCAACATAAGCTTCAATTTTATTTCCAATCAAATCAGCAAACATTTTATTTATAATAAGCTCATCTCGGTTACAAAGGTAGTTTTCTCCTCATTGACCAGATCCATCTGGATTTGATTGTAGCCAAAATATGCATCCATGAAACTCAGCAACTCGAACCCCAAGGTTGCGTCTACCAAACGGTCAATTCTAGGGAGTGGGAAGTTGTCTTTTGACTAGGCTCTATTGAGTCAGTGTAATTGGCGCACATGCACCACTTGCCGTTGGCTTTCCTCACGAGCACTGGGTTGGCAATCCAACTTGAATATTGGACCTCTTTAACGAAGTATGCTACAAGGAGTTTCTCAACCTCCTCATCTACTATCCTCCACCGCTCTTGGGCGAGGTTCCTTTTCCTCTGTCGGATTGGATTGACTAGAGGGCCAACGTTTAATTTATGAGTTATGACAGAGGGGTCTACGTTGGGCATTTTTTTGTTATGACCAAGCAAAAACATCTAAATTTTCAATTTAAAAACTTACCAGGTTAGAGCGCAATGGTTCGATGAGGTGAGCTCCAATATGCACTATCTTCTCGAGGTTGGTATCTGAGAATGGCACCAAGACAATGTCCTCTGTGGAGCGAGCTCTTTCATCGTCGTTCTCTAGGGGTGGCTCCAGGTCAATGTTGACAATCTACTTTCCTTTGCCCTTTAGCGCGGCCATGTAGCACTTGCAAGACTCGAGCTGGTTGCCTTGCACCACTCCTACTCCATAAGAGGTCAAAAATTCCATCACTAAATGGTAGGTTGACACCACTATTCAGAGGGCGTACAAGATAGGTCGGCCCAAAATGGCATTATAGGGCAAGGGGATCGCGACCACTAGAAAACCGTGATCGAATAGTACCAAGTTTGGCATTGAGTCCGCCATTACTAGCACCCTCACCCGTCCTAGGGGCCGGACCACCTCTCTACTAAAGCCAACCAAGGGGATGTTGGCCAGCTACAAGTCATTCCTTTTGAGCTCCATTCGCTCAAACGCCTCTAGAAAGATGATGTCGATCGAGCTTTTGGAGTTTACCATAATTCACTTTACATCGAAGTCATTTATTATCAATTTGACCACAACGGCGTCATCAAGTGAATACTGGACCCCATGAGTGTCATCCTCCTCAGTGAAGTAAATTACCCCCTCGACATGGGGTTGCTTTGGTGGGTTCTCGTCCTCGTGCTTGAGCTCTCGAACTGAGTTTTTGCTCACTAAGGTGATGCATCCTGCTACTATGGACCCACCCGTGATCATGTTGATGACACCACGGATGGGACGCTCTGCTAGTGGTGGATCTTGGGGAGGCTGGTCTCTATCTTGATCCCTACTTGGTTGTGGCACACCTCTAGGTTGTTCAATAGGTCGGCTTCGATCTTCCCTTTTGATGAACTTCTTCAGATACCCTCAGTTGATCAACTCCTCAATCTCATCCTTGAGGTTACGATAGTTCTTTATATCGCGGCAGATGTCTCAACAAAAGTGGCAGTTTATTTGGATTTCTGTTAGCAGGGTTTCCTCTCAGCCGGGGTGGCCATCTGACATACTTGGTCGTTTTGATCTGCATCAATATCTCCTCCCTCTTTGCATTCAGTGCAGTGTAGGTTCTTGTGGGGATATGCTTCTCCGCGGCGACCTACTGCGTTAGTTCCGGGGAGACCTACTACACCTTGGTGACTTGCTTTTTCCGGTGTTGCTTACTGCTTCCTGAGTCATCTTTTGTCCTCTTCCACTTGCCGCTTAGCTCTAACCGGGATCTGGGCACCTCTTCGACCTTCGTAAACTTGGCTGCTTGGTTAAGGAACATCTCCATCGAGGTTGAAGGGTTCAACTCAACCTCCCAATGCAAGTCCAGATGCCAGACGCCGTTGACTGCTGTGATGAGTTGGACAACTGGGTTGAGGTTAGGAATTTGTAACCGCCCCAGGTTGAATCTTTTGATGTAGTCTCAGAGCTTTTCATCTAGTTGTTGGATGACATTTAGTGGATAGGTCACCGACTTCAGACACCTCTTACTCATCATGAAGTGCGTGGTGAATAGGTTGGCGAACTGGTTCCAACTTCTTATCAAGCCCACAGCCAATCCAGAGCACCACATCTGGGTTGTGCCCCGGAAGGTGGTCGGAAAAGCCATGCAACGCTTGCATCGTTTGCCCCGTGTAGCTACATCAGGGCTTGGAAGGTGTTGAGGTGGTCAACAGGACTAGTTGTTCCATCGTAGGATTCCAGGGCCTTGAAGTCTTTAGGACGCGGTGCCATGAGGATCTCGGCAGCCAATGGCGATGTGTGGGACACTAGCTACACCGACAAGGTGTCGATCTGGTTGACCTCCTTCTTCTCTTCTCATTTCTTCTCCTCCTCATTCACATTCGAAGCGAGGTGGCTCCTTCCTGTGGCACGGTGTGTGCATCTATGGCATCTCGTCCGGGATCCCTCAGTTGAGCTGGTGGCCTCGGTCCCAATTGTTGTTGTGGATCAGCTTAGTTCTTCTATTGGAACCTAGTTTTGGCCATCGGTGGGTGGGATGATAAACGACTCTTCCAGCGTGACGTCATGATCCCAGTAAAGTCGGAAACGCTAACCCGCTTAATGTGGTCCCCTAGCACGTTAGATGGGCTGCTTAATCGAACTCAAGTCAGGTCGACAGAAATGGGTCACCTCACATGCCGACCTATCGACTTGCCGAGTTGGTCCTTAGTTCGACTGCCAAGACGGTGCCGAGATAGGGGTGATCATTTCAGCCTGACCCAAAAATTCCGGGCTTGGGCCTGGGTTTTGTGTATAGGCTTGGGTCCACATCAGGCCCGCAAAATTTAGGGCCGGGCTTGGACTTAATACTTCAAGCCCGACCCGGTCCGCATATATTTAAACTTACACATTCTGTGTATAATGTATACATATATATACATGTTGTTTTACATAATATTATATATTTTATATATAAATATTATAAGATGACATATATAATTTATATTATTTGTAATATTTTATATTATATAATGTATAAAATAAGTTTATAGGCATGTTATGTCATTTAATATATAGATATGCAATGTTTTATATAGAGTGACATTAGCCCGAAATTAGGCCTGGCCCAACCCGGGCCCGTATAGATATGGGCTAGAACTTATGTTTCAGGCCCGGAACCTCGGGCTGGGCCAGACCCGAGCCTAAACTATAACCCTTATCATAAATGCCATAATCACCCTATGCCGAGGTCATCACGCTGATTCAAAGTGTCCAGAACGCTTTCATGACTTACTTGCATGGTGCTAAGACTTTACTAATTGTATTGATGCCACGTGTCCTTATATCATTGGAGGGCCAAACCGCCCCTCCTCACATCAGATTCTTTATAACTGTGGCACATCTCGCTAATTATTAGTCAGAAATTACGTGCTATTAAAAGAACAATTTTTAATGCTGTGGAAAACTGATTATATGTGTTTTGTGTCGCTATTAAATGTGATTATGTGAGTACCAAAGAAAACTCGCTATTAATTGCGTACGGTTACTCAGTCCATAACGAATAATCGATGCCCAATTTTTAATGCTGTGGAAAACTGACTATTCAATAAACTTAAATGCATGATTTTCTTTGGAAAATGATATTCGTTTAGGCTCAATTGGAAAAAGTGCGAATATAAATATGTACAATATAAATACATATAAAATATAATATTTTTGTATTTTATATAATTGTATTTTCACTCTTTTCAAACTGAGCTTTATAGGAAAAAAATGAAAATTTTCCTAATATTTCTGATGTTTGGTTCAATTTAAAAACAAGAGGATGGACTTATAGAAATCAAAAGGAATGTTTTTTTTGTTCACTTCTACTCTCTTTGTTAGATAGCTTTTATTTGTTATGGCTTTTTTGCATATGCAACTAAAAACCAAATTTCAGAAAATCATTTATTTTATTTCATTTTACATCCAACTAAATGGAGCCTATCTAATTTAGATTTTCACCTTTTAATTAAACTGTAACTATATATTGCTTTTCTTATGTAGAATGCAAAAAGCAGGTTCATGATTAAATAAGGATCATTTCAAAACTTGTGCAAAATTTCAGCATATACACATAATTTTTAGATCTATATAGTTACTGTGTCCGCTTATTTAAATGTTTTGTACTTTTTGCTTTTAAAAAACGAGAAAGTAGGTAGCAAACGTTTTGTACTCTTTTTATTTAATAGATAGGCACCATTAGATGTCATTAGGCACCACATAAGCTTAACAAAAAATAAATGGTTAGGTATTGGGAGAAACATTAAAAATGATATTTCCCCCAAAGGTTAACTATCACATAAATCAAGAAAACGCTTATTTAATAAATCGTCTTACCAAATAATGATGTTTCTCTCAATGTCTATATTGCAATGAACTGATACTGTTTTTCAAATAAATGATCAAGAACCAAACAAATCAATGGTTCCTCTCAATATGTATTTTGTTATACATTTGAAAGGTCTTTTTTTTTTTGAAAAATAAGATAAAATTTATTAAAAAAATCCAAATTAGCCAACCAACCTGCAACATAATTGGTTTCTCTAAAACATGTGCATAGGATAGTGTTAAATAGTCTTGGTAGAAGACCACATCTCCGCCTCACAATGCCCTACAGAACTTCCCCGCCATGTATTGGGAATATCTCCCGATGATGTATCAGAACTGATGATGTTATTATCGGGAGATGCTCTCAATACATGGCGGGGATGTAGTGTGGGACATTGTGGGGTGGGACGTTATGGGGCGGAGATGTGAAATTTGTTGGTACACAGTGAAGCATTCTTCAAGATAGATTTAATATTCCAAGGCAGCCCCTTGATGCCTCTTAATCTGTTAATAACTGGTCTGAAATCCTCTTCAATAATGCAATTTTGCCTAAACGTAATTGAAACCATATGAGCTTCAAGAGTCGCATCATGCTTCCACCATGTTAATTGAACATGAACCAACACCCTTGCTTATGATAAACAGACTTGCCTTCATCTACCCATTCTCTTGATTCATCAAAATTGATTGTTACAGTAGACTTGAATGAATTTGTTTAACATGTTGACCTCAGCTGAAAAGTGTTTTTCACAAAGTTAAGAAAAAAAATCCAAAAAGTCCGTCTTAGCCTTTTTCAATTATCATCAAGGGAGATGAATCAATAAGAATTGTTAATTAAAGACATAATTATTTCTGTTTTATCATATCATATTTCATATAAACATGTTAATATTCTTAGGGCCTGTTCTTTTTTTGAATTTTGAGAGGGGGAAGTTGGTCAATGGGATTTTGGTTCTCATTGACCAATTTACCCATGTTCTTTTTTCATATTTATATGGGATTTATGAAAAATTTATTTTTCATGGTATCACTTACCCGAATAAATGATACCCATTTTCTAGATAAGTAAGTAACTTTTTTCACTTAGGAGAAAAGTTTTCAATACTTTAATAAGACAAAATTGCTCCTTTTTTATGGTTAAAATGGTCATTTTCGTATTTTCCTAAAAAATAAAAGAACATGAATAAATACACTTACCCAGGTAAATATTTCTTCAGAAACACTTACCCAAATAAATAACTTTTTAAAAAGCAAACTAGGCCTTAACAATCCTTTAAGAATAAATTTATCGATATCTGGGCCTCCCCTAGTCTTTATTCCGTTCCACCATTCAAGCATAGTCTCTCTCTTAGGTCTAGAAATAACTGGATACAAGGTCAGTCACACACACCTAAGTAGTAACCTGCTTTTTAAGAGGAGAAATGTAAGGTACCTCATTTTGCTTTTTAAATAAGGTTGCATTTGAGGATTTGTGCTTTTAAAGCTCAAAAGCATGAATCCCCAATTTCAGGCTTTCTGTTTTGGGATTCGAAAACGTTTCGGCTTCATAGTACAACGATTTTGTGTGCAACTTTTATCAAATGTCTAAAACTTTTTTTTTTTTTTTTCTCAATCTGATTGAGTTCCAGATCTAATATGATAGGCACACTCAAAGAACACACTGAGTAAGCACATACACAGAAAATTGACAGCTGTTTCTTAAATACCTTCCAGCCCATTTTAAACACATTTGCGGGATAGGTGTCAGCAAAATTATTATGTGTTTACTAGTGTGTTCACTGAGTGTGCCTACCAGGTCCGGGTCTCCAATTTGCTTTTCACAGCCCAAAGTTCAAAACTAATATGCACCTGAGTATTTCTCTCTAATTCTTTTAACATTTTAAAACCATTACAATGACAAGAATACCCTTCATACTCGTGTTTAAATAGAAAAAGAACAGAAATCATTGCCGTGATCAACAACAACAAACCTCCAAATTGATAGTTTAATCAAATTTCAGACATAAAAAACTCTTACCCTAATAAAATCTAAATAAGCTTTAAAAGTATCAGAGTTAAAACCTTAAACCATCACTTTGTCTTATATTTCCCATTTTTTTCTAAGGAATTTCAGACCTTTGATTGAGATTTTACCTTACCTGCATCAAGACATTCTCAATTCTACCCTTTAACCACTTTTTTTCTATAAAAAAACCATATGGAGCATTAAGATAGCCAAATTAATCCTACTACCTAACAATGCAAACCAATCCCTGCAAGGTGCTTAGCCGCGTGTCAAAATTCAAGTTAGGTGAATCCAGCCAAATATACAATCATAATTAGTCAGATCTTATGGTCCAAATGGGAGTTTATAAAAAACTTAAATCTGGAAAATGATCCATTTATTGTCCTCCATTCACCATAATATTCTCCATAATGACTCAGCCTTCTCCTCCTTTTTCTCTATTAATTATCATATTTTTTCAAATAATTTACAATAAATTTGTCTAAGAAGATAAATCAATTAACTTTTATTTTATACAAGCTAGAAATTGAAATAGTGTTTTTTTTCAAAATAAAAGGGATTCTTTTATTTATTTATATAGAGAACAGTCAAATTGAATTTTTTAAACTAGTAATGAGTAATTAATGTCATTTAAGATTACAACTAAGGTTTTTCAGGCTTTTTGACGACATATATTTTAGTGGTGGCCAAGAATAGCAACTTAGGCTGTGTTTGATTGCAATATAAATAAATTTGTACTAATGAAAAACTATGGTAGTGCAAATGATTTGAGTGTAAATTTTGACCTATTTTTGTTTCAAATTCTTGCTTAAATTTGACTTATTATTGTTTCAAATTAAGACATGAAGCAGAATAAAGTAAAATTCAAAACAAAATTAAACAAGAATTTACATTTTGCACTATTCTCATACATTTGTACTAATCAAATAAATTTTCACTGCAACCAAGGCTGTTAATTTGCTACTGTATTTTGTGGAAGAATGATTCTAAAACTTAGCTTAATATAATGCAAAAATGCAAAATTTTTTTAGGGTTTCACTGCATTGGTAATTAGGGGAACTACTTTAGTTTATTATATAAAGGGAAATTGTCAAAAAGCTCACCATGAGTTTTCAGCACTTCTCTTAAACTCACCACAACTTTTCAAAATGTCTAAAACTCACCATGTCACTAACTTGACGTTAAAGAGACTAATGGATGTTAATATATTACCATTTTAACTTTCATAGAAAAATATAAAATATATACATATATTTTAATATTTAGACATGAAAAAAGGAAAATTTTCAAAAAATATTTTCAAATATAAAATACATATAAAAACACAGAAATTACAAAAAATATAAAAAATTATAGAAATTGCACACAAAATAAAAAATTATTTTCAAATTATAGAAACTATAGAAATTGAAAAACAAAATCAAAAAATAAAAATTGTAGAAAAAACACCAAAAATTATAGAAAAACACAGAAATTGAAAATAAATAACAAAAAATTCAGGAAATTTTATAGATGGTAGAAAATAGAAAAATATAAAAAACAGAAATTATAAAAACATTAGAAATTATAACAAAACACTAAAAATGTAAACAAAATGAAAATTGAAAAATGAAAAAGACCTTTTTCCTCTAATTCACCATTCAAGGGCGATTTGGTCATAAAAATTGTTATTTATGCTGATGTGGATACCTCTGTTAAGAAACATTAACGGTGTACTAACAGAATGTGAGTTTTAAAAAATAAAAACTTACTAACATGATGAATTTTCAACGTTTTGAAAAATTGTGGTGAATTTAAAAAATGATAAAAAATCATAGTGAATTTTAGACAATTTCGCTTATATAAATGTATTTGAACTGTATCTACATTTGCCCAATAACTACATCTTTAATTAATTGAACCCTAAATTGTGAGGCCATTCTTGTAATTAAAAAACCAAAGTGTTTTGGGAGCAAGGTTGTGTTCATTTAATTAAACATAAATGTTATTCAAGGAAAGAAAAAAACATAAATCAGTCGTCCATATATAACCTAGCTCTAGCTAGAGATGATCAATTAGTCCATTTTGGAAATTAAACAATGGGGACCCAGATATACCTGTGGCTGCCGGTAAGAGCACACGGTGTTATCCAACCATGAAGGCGTGAAGGACGTCTCTACTGGGGATTCTGTATTCCTCGTTAACAACGTCTGTTTGCCACGTGGATAACGCTTTTGATCAATATAAATAGAGACACTTGCCCGACTAGCTTCTCACCAAATTGGAGAGGGAGAGAGAGAGAGAGAGAGAGAGAGATTTAGAGGCAGAAGGTTTTAGAGAGAAGAGATGGAACGTGGAGGTTTCCATGGCTACCAGAGGCAGCACCCAAAATCAAGCTCCGGTAAAGTATAAAAAACACAAGAAATATAAAGATGGAATGAAACTATATATCATCAACTATCCGTTTACGTCTCTTTCTCTCACCTTTTGTTTTTTTAATTTCTGTCTTCTCTTTATATATGGGATTTTTAAGCTTCCTTTTGTATCATAGCTTCTCACCATTGATTTATTTTATGCAGTAACCCATTTTAGGTAGGCTGGAAATATCATTTCTTCGCCTCCGATTTACTTGTCAGTCACACTGATTTTGCATTTCTTATCTGTTTGATGAGTTTTCCTCTTGCATGCAAACGTATCGTCCATTTCAGCCATCTCTGTGCCTCCCAAGAAGCTCATACTTGAACCTCCATGTCTCTCTAGTCCTATGGAGTTTTCACTTTTTAGGGGGTTTCTCTCTTTTTAAACCTTTGATAATCTAGGGTTTTCTCCATGCATGTTCTTTGCTTTTCAGTCTGGTTTTCTTTCTTCGATCCGTGCTTATATCCACCTTTTCTCTCACCGACGGATTTCTACCATGAACATCGAAAATATTCGTCTTCCCTCCTCCTCATTTTCCTTTTTACTGATCGAAAGAGATGCATGCGTGATGCGTTTGTACTCAAAAAAAAAAAAAAAAGCTTCTTTCGATCATGGGTCTCTGCATCTTTAGCTAGCTCTCTCCCTATTTCCTCACCACTCGATCAGTACCGAGTCATTCTACTAATCCGCAGACGTTGTTTAACATCGATCGCTCTTTCTTTCCCGATCCACATCTGTTTTGGGTGACGATCTACTTAATAGGTTTAATATTTTGATCTGATGACTTACTTCGATAGCTGCAGCGTGCAGCATGCAGCCTGCAGCCTGCAGAGGCTGCATATTTATATGACCCAATGTATGTAAATGTAATAGTGTTTATTTTCTTTGCAACAATTTTTCTTCCACCGAAAAATCAAAAAAGTAAATAAATAAATTTCGGGGCTAGCAATTTGCAATTTGCAAAGGGCTGTATCTGCTGTATGTGTGAACTCCAAAGTCCAACCTCCCCACATACACATTCATTTATAATCTGAGTTGTGGGACAGAGTTGCAAACATTAGAGACTGTGGTTAGCTTTTCATACTATAATCACCAGGCGGAACACGTGGCAACCATGCAGGGATGCCTCACCATTCGACGTTTCCTATCTTAGCTCCCTTCCAAAAGCAGGCAGCAGTAGGATTTCTGGGCTTCATATCTGGACCGTTTGAACGCTGCCCTGGGCCCCCCGTCACTATTCATGTCTGTTGAGACCTTCAAAGATTAAGATAGACACACACACACACTACGCAGACAGTGACACAGACAAGAGTCAGAGATGAATATCTTCTCTTGTACTCCAACCAAGTACATGTCCTAGGGTTTTCTTTTCTTTTCTTTTCTCTTCTGTTCCCATTTCCGTGTCGCCGTTCCGTTTCCGTTAGCCTCTGGTTCCCGAGTTTTTAGAATCTCGATTTATCGCTCGCGTGGTGTTATGATTTATGAATGTATAAAGTTGAGAACAGCTGCAACGGTTCGTTTTTGTTTCCTTTTGACGTTTTGACTTGTCGTTTTCTTTTAATTTTTTATTGTTTATTCAGCAAAGCAACCATAAACCATTAAACCTCTTCTAGTTTTTTTTTTTTTTTTTTTTTTACTTTACTTTTAGTTAACTAGTTAATTAAATTAAATTTGTCTGCTCGATATAATGCGCCCAGTGCTTAATGCGCATCCTTTTCCTTGCCTTACCACTTACGTGGATTAACTAAAACGGCAATTGCTTTCTGTTGCGGAAGCCGGAAAGGGGTTAGAGAAGAAAGAAGCAGACTTTCTTCTGAAAGCATTTAATAAAAAGTTGTGAAACTTTCTCTGCATGCGGGGCTCCAGATTCTCATGTAACGCCTGGTTCATCTGTACTTTTATCATTTCATAGAAGAAAAAATCGACTGGCCATGGTCAGCTATGAATTATCATCACATAGGTAATTGATCTTCGCCATCTGAGCTGACCACCAGACGTCCTTCATGTCTCTTAGTTCGTTTTTCGTTATTCCTTGTTTCTGTACTTTCTTTGGTAAGCTTTGTTTCTGTACTTTTTGTTGTTGTTGCTGTAGTTGTTGATGGGGAAGAAAACATGATTGTGAGCTTGCCTTCTATTACATTTAATGAATTCTGTATCAATTAATTAATGACAGGAATGATGTTGTCGAACATCAGCAACACCTCCAACGGACAGGGACAGTCGACCGGAGGAGACGAAACCTCAGAGCGAGACACCGCGTGTACGGTCCGCGAGCAGGACCGATTCATGCCCATCGCCAACGTGATCCGTATCATGCGCAAGGTCCTCCCAACCCACGCGAAGATCTCCGATGACGCCAAGGAGACAATCCAGGAGTGTGTGTCCGAGTACATCAGCTTCATCACCAGCGAAGCGAACGACCGGTGCCAGCGCGAGCAGCGCAAGACCATAACTGCGGAGGACGTGCTCTGGGCCATGAGCAAGCTGGGGTTCGACGACTACATCGAACCGCTAACGGTGTACCTCCAGCGCTACCGCGAGCTTGAGGGTGAGCGGGGCTCCATACGAGGAGAGCCATTGGTGAAGAGGACTATGGACCTGGGTGCGCTTGGGGTGGCGGCTTTTGCACCTGCGTTTCACATGAGCCACCACCAGGGACTCTTCGGAGCACCCATCGGAGGATTCTTCAGGGACGTCGGATCCAGCGCTAGCTCATCCCAAGCTGCAATGGCTAGCTTTGATCCTTACGCCCAATACAAATGACTGCACCTCCGCACTCTCGTCCCAGCAACCAACTTATAAGCGTATATATAGATTGGTGGTATATACACTAATGACGTGGCGAGGAGAGATGGATTTCCTGTTGTTAGTATGGTCTGATTAAAGAACGTAACTATGAAGATAAGGAGCTAGGCCGACGTACGTGCTTCTTTCTCTTTTTCTCTGTTTCTCTCTCTCTCTCTTTCTCTGTTTGGGCATTTAGGTTTCCTCTGCTTATCTACTGTAGTAAGAGATGGGAAGGATTAATGGTTTCTGGTTTTGCTTTTTAACATCTTCTCTTCTCAGTGTATGGAAAGAAAGTCTGGAAATGTAGTTAGTGTTTCCAAAGGGAGGTGATGATGATCAAGTGTGTTTATTTATGCATTTCATTTGTTTGAATATTATAGGGAATAGCCTCGTACTGAATATATATATACTTGATCATAGCCAAAAGGCCGAGAAAGGTATTCCCCGTACTGAATACTGATACATATGTTATACGGTATATATGTTCATCGAATTACTGGCAAATTTCGTAATTTGCTTATACCAATCGAAAGGCCAATTTATATCAAGTGCTGGGCCAATCCCTGTGAGTTGAGTCCTCACTCCTCATCTCTCAAACACAATTTTTGATATTTTTTTGCATACATATCATCAGGAGCTAGTATAAACGAGATTTCTGCCCTATATCTATAGGCAGGTGCCATGAACGTAGTGTATAAATAAAAATAAAAAAGGATAAAAATCTACAAGGTGAAAAGACATTTCATTTTTATTTTTAATTAAAATATATTTGGACAAGCTGCCCGTTTGTAACCTGTAAGCATGGTTTTCAAACCCGGACTGGACGGTTGGACTAGAAAAAGGAAACTGGTCACGAACCGGGTTCAACGGTTTTTGATCATTTTTATTTTTTTGCCAGAACGGGCTGTCCCCTGAATGATTTGTGTTGTCCGGTTAGATTTTAAAAACCTTGCCTCTAAGTATATTTATGCCAATAAAATACTGTTATTATTATTTAGGCCGAGTTTGAGAGTGCTTATTAAATAATTTTTTAAAAACAAAGTGATTATTCTATTCTAAGCATTTAGTGAAAAAACACTTATTTAAATATGGATAGTAATAGTATAGGTATTTTCAAAATGATGTGGCAGGTTAATATAGGCCAGAAAGGAAATAAGTACTTATTGAATAAATACCTGAAAATAAGTCTAAAATTTTTTATGAATCAATTTTTTGGGTTAAGTATCAATTTTTGGTGTTAAGTACCTCGTCATTTGGTCTGCTTCCAAGTGGCCGATGACTCAGAAGCCAAAGTGAACTTTTGCTGGATGAGGACCTGGATGCCAAGCTGGGGGCAGATTAGGTACCGAGTTAGCTGGGCCGAGCTGGGCAGGTTAGGTGCCGAACTGACTGGGCCGAGCTAGGCAGGTTATGTGACGAGCTGACTGGGCCGAGCTAGGTAGGTTAGGTAACAAGCTGACTAGAGGGCCGAGCTGCCTGGTGGCGAAATGGATTGGTTGTTGAGCTTCGTAGTTCTTTAGAGACCTGCAAGGAATCAATGTCAGAGGACCTGGAGTGCGAGCTAAAAATCATAGTAGACTGCGAGCTAAAAATCACAAAGTATGAGAGCTAGAATATGCTTACTTGCCCCCTCATGTCATTGGGGTTGGTGCCTTTATATAGGCATTGTTTGGCGTGGGCTTCACGCACCACATCCGATATTTCCAAGAAGTCATCTAAGTGGTCTGAGATTCCCTAAGGTAACCGCCATGCACGTTGACCACCCTCCGAATCGTTCGGCACGTGGGCCAACTTCCAATGATCGTGGGAGTGTTTGGATATGCATGCCGAATTTATTGGCGATCACGTCTTGTAGGTCGCCAAGTTGGCGCCTATGCCAGGCCGCCAGTTCGCACCTGGGCCAGGCCGCTAGGTCGGCGCCTGGGCTAGGCCGCCAGTTTGTGCCTATGCTAGGCCGCCAGTTCGCGCTTGGGCCAGGCCATCAGGTCACGCCTAGGCCAGGCCGCCAGGTGGGACACCATCAAGTTGACTAAGGCAAGTTGTTGCCAAAGTGATTCCGAGTGTCACCTATTTGTTGCGAGGTGGCATGTGTCACAATATCATTGGAGGGCCAAATCCACCCTCATCGATTTTTATTGAATAAACACTTAAAAATAAGTTAAAAAAAAGTCCAAAATTTGGGCTTCTCAAAATAAGCACTTACTTCCCAGTCCAAAATAAGTGCTTATTAAATAAGCACCTATTTTTACGTATTGATTATTGAGTATATTCACGTGCTTTGCACATGGCACATGTATATGTCTTAACTAACATTTTGGGGTTGTTTGGTTTCGTTATCATTTATTTAATAAACATTTTATATTTTATTTATCTTGAAAAATGAAAAAAAAATAATTAAAAAACATTTTTAATATTATTTGACAGTTAGATGCCATTAGGCACCACATAAGCCGAATAGTGAAAAAATGCTTTATGTTGGGGGAAATATTGAAAAAAAAAACTTCCCAACAGCCGGCTCACACAAACCAAGACATATATTTATTTAATAAACAATTTAACCAAACACCATTTAAGAAGAAACACCAATGTGGCACTGGTGCCATTTTTCAATAATTGACAACCAGACCAAACAACATCCTAATAAACATATAAATAGATATTTCATAAGTTGGTATAGATTATAAATAACTTTTAAAAAAGACTTACAGGTTGCAGCTAAAAAAACTATGTACTATCCAGGTTTGATTCATGCAGTTAAGCCTCTCTTATTGTTTTTAGAACAATAAGCTGAGAGTCACTATAAAATGATAATAGCCTGCTTATATTTGTTCAAATAATTATGTATTATGTCAAATGTAGCCCAAAATTTGAGCAGGATTGGACGGTTGAAAAGGGTTATAATTAACAAATGTTGGAGGAAAAGGGAAATAGAAAAAAAATGAGAAAAAGAGGCAAGAATTATCTTTTAAACATACAATAACTATAATGAACTTTCTCAGCAAAGAATTTTTTTTTTCGCAATTACTTAAATTAATTGATTGTTTTTTAGTGCAAATTAATTAACTGTTTTAAACTAATATAATAATATTATATTATATGATTTGTGTAAATGTTATATATATAACATATATATAATCACAAAATATATAAATATGTCAATCAGAATAGACCTTCCCACATGTTCCATATAACCATTTTCCATAGATATATTTTGGACAAGAAAACTGCAATAGGAGTCTGGGAGATGGGTCCGGATCTGCTCCTCACAGAATGCGTCTCACACTGATCTCGCAGTATGTCTTGGTCATATATCGAGAATATCTCTTATATTTATATTTATTATTCATGGGAAAATGTTCTTCATACATGATAGGATGAAGTTGTAAGATCAGTGTGAGTAGACATGTTCATGGGCCGGGCTGGGTCGGGCTCGGGTCGGGCTTTCACTTATCACTAATAAAAATATACTAGGCCCGAGCCCGGCCCGACCAACGGGCCTACAACTTGAGCCCGAGCCTGGCCCTGATAAAAAGCCCGAAGCCCGACCTAATTGAAAAAAAAAAACAATTTTTCCTATTCAAATTAGAATTAAAAATTCATATAGTACTTTTTTTTTCTATTTAAATGAACAATGTGCCTACAATATGGTATTTTTTCCCTTTCTTTTATATTTTAAAACACAATTTTACATTATTAAATCAAAAAATTTATTCAAATGGACATAAATCACATAACTCATTTTAAGTTTAATATTAGGTCGGGCCGGGCCGGGCTCGGGTCGGGCTCGGGTCGGGCTATTTTGGCAAAGCCTAAACCCAGCTCGAATTTTATGCAGGCTGGGTTTTTTGGCCCGAACTTAAGCCCACGGGCCAAAAAACCTGTTCAAGCCCGTCCGGGAGCCGGGCTGGGCCGAACCAGCCCGTCGGGCCACCAGCCCATGAACAAGTCTAAGTGTGAGGCACACTATGTGAGTAACAGATCCCAATTCGTGAAGGAACGGAAACATGGCCAATCAAGAATCAAGAAGGTTTTCTTTGAGATGTACAATCTAGATTGACCACTCATTTAGGTCCCAACTATCAGTCACAACAGCCTTAGAAAATCAGCAGTCGTGCATTGGGAACATCTCCCTTCCCTTGCCCTCCCAATGTACAGCTGTAATGACGGTTGGGACTAGATCCCATCTACACTATGACAGTAGTCACCAGAGTCAGTGGTCCTGATTTCTAAAGACAACTTTCTCCATCCAATTTAATAATATAATTATTTGTTTTTTAATATATTTTACCATTTATGAAATTCACAAACAACATACCACATTATTTATTAGTATAGTATAATAATTGTTTTTTTTTTTTTCATGTTATCATACAATTTTGCCCTTCAAATAAATAGCACATGTAATGTCTTTTATTCCCTTTTTCTCTTTAAAATTTAGATTCTATACACCTTTTTAAAATGGATATCTATGATTTAGCTCCCTTGATTTTTTGGATTTTGAAAGGGCAGAAAGTTGGTCAATTGGGTTTTGGTTCCCATTGATCAAGATACTTATGTTTTTCTTAGATTTATGTGGGATTCATGAAAATTTTATTTTTTCTAAGTATCACTTACCCGGATAAGTGATATCCATCTCCCAAGAGGGCAAAGTTATTAATACTTGGATGGGACAAAATTGTCCCTTTTAATAATGAATTTTTATGGTTAAAATGGTTAATATCTTATTTACTGAGAACTAAAAGAACATTAATAAATGAATTTGCCCAAATAAGTATTTCCTAGAAATACTTATCTAGATAAATGTATTTATTAGAATAAATAATTTTTCAAAAAATGAACAGTCTTAATATACAAATTTATAATGAAAAAAAAAAGAATATGAGGCCCTCCACATGCCATAAAGCTTAATTAATACGCAGAAATATTCTCTAAAATATCAGTTTTAAACCATACTTGAGACGGTTCATGCAAGTACCGTATAATTTATGAATACTTTTGATAACGAAGTCTTCAGTTTTAGTCTCAATATTGTGTATTTTTGACGCATCCAAATCAGTCAGTTATCATCTAACAAACATTTGATCAAATGTCAATGGTGATATGCATCAATGAAGCATTTTCTTTTTCCTTTTTAGAACTAATAAATCTCCGAAATAGCATATAGGAAAATCACAATATACCATCCAAGAAGATGAGGAGAAAGTGCACTTGTCTCTTATTTCGAAGTTCATGTCAGGGTTGAACACGCAAGCGCGAGAGAGTCGCCCATGAAATGGAAGGCCGACAAACTTTTAGGTCTGCATTCCAACACTATTTGAAATGGCGTAAGCTTTACTATGCGTTCGGCTCATTAACATTTATGCAGGATCAAGGTTCCCACAGTTACGAACTAGGCCATGTTTGGGAGACTAAAAATAAATGTTTATTTAAAATAAGTGTTTATTTAGGGCATTAAGCATTTATTGGTATTAAGGAAATAAGTTCAAAACAAGTGTTTATTTTAAAAACAAGGATTTATTTTTTAAATCTAAATTTCCAGCTTTTTTAAATGTTTATATAATAATCACTTACTCAAAATTTTCTTTTAAAATTATCCTTATTTGAATTTTATAAAAATAGTTTTGTAAAAGTACTTTTATAAGTGCTCCATAAAAGCACTTTCATATTATAATTTATAAAAGTGCTTTCATCAAAATGTTTTTTTTATGAAAATGTTTTCATAAAAGTACTTTTTTATAAAAATGCTTTCATAAAAGTACTTTTATAAAAGTACTTTCATAAAAGTGTTTTTATAAAACTAATTTAATAAAAATACTTCCGTAAAATGAAGTATAAAATAATCACAAATGCTTATTTAAATGCTTATCAGAGAACAAAATATTATCAAATGCCTAATATAAAACAGGGCAATTTCCTTAAACTACCCCTACTGTTTAACTATTTGACTAACTCCACCCTTACTGTTTAGCTATTATCACAAAGTACCCTTAAGTGTTCTTACAATTGTCTAAAACCTTCCTTACATTAATTTTCTATCACATTTCATTTACATATGACCACGTGAATGGTAATTATTTTAAAATTTCTAAAATACTCTTATTGTTCAATGACCTCCCGGAAGTCAGTTCAACAGAAGCCTCAATGACCTCCCAGTGTGATGATCAAGAACGGGCTCTGGGTCATGAGCGTTTATGGCACAAAGAAGGAAGAACCCTTATTTCAAAGTTAAATTGCGGATCTGCCCTCCTCTACTCCATCCGCCGCTACCCTCCTTTGACAAAAGTTGAACCCTTGTTTCAATTAAAGCAAATCATTTTTACTAGATCTACCATGAACTCAGATCACCTCCATCGCCACCAATACGAAAATGCTGACAAGATATTCGTCATTCACAAACCATACAGTGGGATATAAGTTCTCTCTGCACTTGCCGGAGCAGCCACTCAAAAGAAATCGGGCGGTCTGTTCAGCTAGAGCGTGGACAGAGTCGGTTAAACGATCGATGGACAGTCCATCAGCTCTACATAGTCTGCTAAAGCCGCTTGCTTTCTTTGGTCATTTAGCTGAGAGTTGATACTGTGGGCCATCTCAGTGGTGTATCGTGTGCTTGACACGGATTTTGTTAAGAGCAACTCGAGGACAGCTTTCCAACATTTCATGACTTGCCTATGGGCGCCATTTAATGACTTCCCTGTACCAGTAGCGCAACAGCAGCACCGCTTTCCAACATTTCATTCCCACCTCTTGTTCTTCTTCTTCTTCCACTGAAATCGAAGACAACCAGGTAAGGTGAACCCGCCAGAGTACCGATGAAATTGAAGACAACTCAGTAAGGTGAGCCCGTGAGAGCACCAACTGGTCACCGCCTGAGCAACAATGGAGGACGACGAGTACTGGTACTACCATCTCCTTCTTCGTTGTTGTCCAGGTCCAATTACCCATCACTGTCATTAATCCTAAGTTCCGAAGCTTATTATCCCTCTCCCATGTCTGCCAGAGCACTGACTGGCCACCCCCTAAGCAACAATGGAGGACACCGAGGCTTTCTATCTAAAATGAAGCACTTTTTGGTTTTATAATTCTTACTGATCGCTAAATTGGCTTCTACCATTTCTCAAATCTTACCATGGAGCAGCCATACAGATGGGTTGATAAGGCGGATAGAAACAGACGAGACGAGAGGAAGAGGGGGAGTTAATCGCACAAAAAAAATGAAAGCTTCTGTATAGACGAGACGAGAGGAAGAGGGGGAGTTAATCACACAAAAAAAAAGATGAAAGCTTCTATACAGACAAGACGAGAGGGAGAGGTGGAGTGGGGGAGCAATTGAAGGAAAGAGAGAGCAAGGCAATCAGGCAGGGGATAAAAGAGGAATCAAATGTTGAATAGCCTTTTTTTTTCCTATTAGTTATTGTTTGAATTCGTAAAATTATCATCGGAACTGCTCATCACTCTTTTGTAAACTTGGTGACCAGATCGGCGTATCTGGGCGCACGTCAGGGGGGTCTTCAAAGGGCAAATTGGATATTTGCCGTTAGTATTAAAGGGTGATGTCAATTTTTAGAAATAGTAAGAGTATTTTTAAGATAAAACGTAAACATCAAGGGTATAGTTAGTCAATTTTGCAAACAGTAGCGATAATTTAAAAAATTTGTCCTACTTTTTAAAATAAGCACTTGAAAAATTGGATGTCAAATGTAAATAACTGATTATTCAAATAAACACTTATTTTGAAATACTTATTTTTAACTTAAGCACTCCCAAATGTGGCGCAAGTGTTCCAAGGGCTTTCGGGTAAAGTTATCAGAAGTAACTTCTGAAAAGTGGCCCTGTCACCACAGTTCAATCACCATAGGAGCTCTCCAAAACATACTCTAAAACTTACAAAAAAACACCATTAGCTTAAAAGTGTAATGGTCATTGCTCCTTGGCTCCATGTGTGGGTGACAACTAGGGGTGTTCACGGGTTGATTAACTGAATCATGAGGATTTTTTAAAAATCGAACCGGTCCTACCAGTTTTTTCATATCTCTAAACCAAAACCAAATCGATACCACCAGTTAACTATCAAATTTTTTTAGATTAATCAAAAACCAAACCCATCCTTTAATTTTTCAGAAGTACCCAACCGATTGATTCGATTAACTGCAGTTTGGTTTTTCAGTTTTTCACGAGCACCCCTGGTGACAACTGCTCCTGTTGCTTTAGGGGAAGGGATTTGTTCAGGTTTCGTGAGACTAGCCGTCCAATTCAGGAGATGTGGATTCTCTACAAAAACCCGGAGCAAGTCAGGTTAAGGAGTCATGGTTCATATATAAGTCATAAGGGACCTACCTCGAGTTGAACCCACTGGTAAATTTGTGGGCTTATGAACGATGGGTTGATGTTATTATTATCTAGTAAATGAATTCCCTATGATTGGTTATCATGTTTATGATACCAGTTTATTGGTTACATATTTTTCAGATATTATGTCTTTCAAACCCTTTGCATAAGAAAATCAAGGTTTTTAAAACTGAACCGGACAACAAACCGTTCAGGATCTAGTTCCTAGGTGAACGGTCCAACCGTTCAAACCAAATAGACGGTCTATTCTGACAAAAAAATAAAAACAGCCAAAATCGTTGGACAGTTCGACCGCCCAAGTCAGTGGTTTGCTGACCAAATAAACAGTTTTTGGCCAAAAAACAGTTCTGGGGTAAAACGGAACCGGTCAGGTGACCGGTTCCCGGTTTTTCCAGTCCAGTCCAGTTTTGAAAACCATGAGAAAAATATATAATGCCAAAAAGATATTATACAAGAGTTTTGATCAATCAAAATCCACCCGTGAATTTTGATAAGTTCCACCTGATTGGTTAACACATTTATGATACCAGTTGATTGGTCACAAATTTTTCCGATAATGTCTTTCCAGTATCATATTCAGCCGTTTGCATAAAGTTGGAGAAGGGTGTTTTAGTAATAAGCCAAAGCCTTTATTGGCATTCAGGAAGCAGATTAGAAGAGGATAAAAGCTGTTTCTAATTTTTCCTTACAAGAACACGATAAGAATTCTTTGCCATTATCTCAATGCAGAGAAATATCAGCTAAGACAATAACATCCTAATGCATGTTCATCAATCCACAATTTCAAATGCAAACAGCACCATTTAAATCTAATTCATCCCAGCAAGAAGTTGCAAAAGCAACCTACTGGCCACACTGAAGATAAATGAACTTTTTCATGGATGTATGCATCATCATCATCCAAGCATTATCCCACCTCTATGGGGTCATCCGGCTACATGAATCCTGTTTCACCATTCTATTCTGTTTAATGCCATACTCATTGTTAAACTATGGGCGCTTAAATCATTGATGCATGTATTTATACACATAATATGTGCAGACATGTATATAGATATACATTTTACTAGATTGCAAAGAGATCTTACCAACATTTATGACACCCTTGATAGTGTGCTCAATTGCAAAAACGAGTTTTTGTCTATACATATTAAGCTCGAGAAGCTATTCCACAGAACAGCTCTGATAGGCCTAAACCATCATTCTTCGCTTGACTTTGAGTACAGATTTTGTTGCCTGATATAATCAATCACTTCATCTGCAGTAAGGTATTTCACTGAAAGTCCTTTCGATATGCATTCCCTGAAATGAATAAACAGAAAAGGTAAATATCCCACTATTTGGAATGTATTCTTCCCAGTATACCATAAAAATGCGTACCTTAGTCTTGTTGAACTGATTTGATTAGGTACATGCTCATCTACAATTTTAATGTTGGCCTGAAAGAGCAAAAGAGACCAACTTAAGAGTCGTCCTTCCTATGGCATAAGCCAACCCATATTTTACCCAAAAATATAAAAAGAAAAGAAAAAGCCCACCCATTGATGGTCTAATTTCTCATCCAAGACAAACCCAATAGATTGGTCAAAGATAAGCTCCAGAACTAAATTGACAGTGAAAAAATTCCTAAGTCAAAATAATTTGAGTTCACCCAATCAATTAAAAGTTTTATTCAATTGTTCAATCAAAGTGACTGATCAAGGACATATATTCTTGAGCAGTATGAAATTCTATGAACAAAACTGCTCTGTATATCCATGCGCTGATTTGCCACCTTCACCATGCAGCCTAAAAATTATGGAAAGTTCATTTGTTTATGGGGTGCATCCAAAGGTTTCTATTACCTTGTTTTCATTCAATATTTCATCCTCAGAGATGATCTTCTCAATGTCCTTTCCTTCCCTTCGTATGCATACAACACCATAATCTCTGCAGATGGTCCTGACCTGAAAAATGAATTGACTTCACTTGCAATGGTTTCTTAGCCAACCCAAGTAAGAAAAGTATAAGACAGGCCATAATCTACTTGGTACTTTTAATAGAAAATAAAGTATGCAGCAATTTCATTGAAAGGTGTACAAACAGAACCTGCATGCGGGGAACCAGGATCTCAATGAATCACCAAAGTACACAAAACATGGAACATCCATAAGAGAATCCAAGATCATTCTTTCCTTTTCTCTAAAAATTAGTGGTAGAAGGAATGGGTCATGCTGTGCCAGCAAATATACCTGCTCACTGATCCAAACTCCAGGAATGCAAATAGATTCGAGTAGGTCAGAACCACAGACCAGCATGACTTTAAGGGATTCTGTGAGAAAAAGAAAAGAACTTCACAGCAGAATAGACCCAAAAAAAAATTTGAGATAAAGCATACGTGAAGACACAAGAAGGATAATTGGTAACCATTGTTAGACAGTTTTGTATGCCCTTAGCTTCAATCAGAATGATGTACTTTATGAGTTTATTGTAAATGAATAAAGATACATATTTGATTCATGTTCCCT
>NW_010729084.1:5901574-5951149 GCF_000365185.1 Nelumbo nucifera
GAAATTCTTAGACTTACTTGGCAAGCTAAACATGACTGACATCCATGCTTAGCTTGAGGAGGAGTGTTGGTTCAATTGGTTTAGTGTTTATGTTAGTCTTATTTATGTTTTAAGTTCTTAATTATTGGGCCTTAGTTATCGGGCCTAAACTTCTTCTTCTTTTTCTTCTAAATTCTAAAGAACTTCAATACTCAAATCCAATTCAATCCAATTATGACTTGACAGATATCCAAGTCCAACTTGAATGAGTCAGATTTGAATTCAAATTAGATTAAGTCCAATTTTTTGCAGTCCTAAGCTGGGATTCAGACTGTAAGGATTCCATGTTAGCCATCTACTCCAGGTCCATAGATCATGAGGATCTACAAGGACTAAGATGCTATCCTGTTACAAGCCTTGTGGCTGGGAAGATCACTCAATATTATAGATCACTGAAGGTGGAAGAGGGCTCTAAAGTGGTAGGGGTTTGCTCTATACAAAAATCATGGCAAAATCAGAGCATAACAAGGGAGATAAAAACCATGGCAAAAGGAATCAAATATTAGCTTTTCTTCAACCAATAGATCAGCAAACAATGTAGCTGATGCCTTATCTAAACAAGGGATTAGAGGGGATCAGCTATTTTGGGGGCAATTATTGAAGGATGTAATGTACATAGATAATGCTAGCCTATAAATGTGAATTGTCTGGCATACTTTAACATATTTCATTATTTTCTGATATCTAATAAAAGTTCACAGTTACTAATAGTAGAAAGGTTTGGATAACCTGTTTTGATATAAAAACTGTAAAAGAAAGAAGAAAAGAAAGAGGAGAAAAGGTTTCAGCTAAGAAAGAGAGAGATGAGAAATAGATGAGAATGGTAGAAGCTCAGAATTAGGTTTGGTCGCCCCTTTAGAATTAGGTTTGGCCGCTCAGAATTATTTATTTATACTCATAAATAAAAGAGAGTATAAAGACAAGTATGCCCTTAGTAAGTCGGCTACTTGTGAGAATTTAAAAACACTCTTAACTTAAAGCATAAACTAATGGGCCTAAGGCCCAATAACTCTCTAACTATGCTATGCAAATAAAAAACATGTTATATCAGCCCAAAACTCAACATTGCCCCTCAAGTTGGGAATAAATGTCACACATTCCCAACTTGCGTAGATCATGTTCCAGCTTGTTTCTTGCAACTCCTTTTGTAAGAACATCAGCAAGCTGCAAGTCAGATGCAAAATATGGCAAGCAAACTTCTCCAAATGTCACATTTTCCCTTATAAAGTGTTTGTCCAATTCTATATGCTTCGTCCTATCATGCTTAACTGGGTTGTGGGCAATGTGAATTGTTGCCTGATTGTCACAACATAGCATCATATTCTTCGGCCTCAATTCCAATCTCCCCTGACAATGGATCCAGAGGAGCTCTGAAACACCATGTGCCTTCATTTCTACCTTCATTGCATCCTTCCACTCAGGGACTGACAAGGCTTCCTCCACTGTTATGGGAATGGGAATAGCAGCAATGTATGCCAAAAAGGACTTGTAAGAGAGAGACAAATGATCATAAGACAAGAACTGGGAAATACAATAAGTCATAGATGACGTACAACGATGTTTCCCTTTACGGATTGCAATGGGAAGATCAAGGTCATCTAATGGAGGTGAAGGCTCAACAATGGAAGGTATCTCATCTGTAATGGAAGATAAAGGAACTGTAGTACCTAGATCTGGACCCGTAGAAGGAACTGGAGCTGGCCTGGACTGCTGATGACCAAAATAAATCTGCCTCCACTGTCCGTGATAAACACTCAAATCTTGACACCTCTAACAACCCTCCTCACTACACTCCCCTTCAGTGATTGGGACAGATAATGGAATTTCTGATGAATGAACCCCCACCTCACTACTCTCCCCCTGAGAAGAAACCCTAGGAAAATAAGGTACATCCTCAAAGAAAGTGACATCCATAGAGACAAACCTCCTCCCAGAAGTAGGTTCATAACAGCAATATCCCTTTTGAGTTTATGCATAACTAAGGAAAATGCATTTTGAGGCTTTAGGATCAAATTTGGAACGATGAGGTCCAAGGGTCTGAACAAAGCAAGTACATCCAAAGGTCTTAAGGGGAATAGTGAACAACTCTTTATCAGGATATAAGAGGGTGAATGGAACTTTCATGTCTAGAACCCATGAAGGAACTCGGTTGATGAGATATACAGTTGTATGAATGGCATCTCCCCATAATCGTATAGGCACATTAGAGTTAAACATAATGCTTCTAGCCACCTGATATAGCTTGTGGGAAAATTGATATATCTATCTCTTACCCGACCTGATATAGCTTATGCAGTGCATGTTGTCAGCCAGTTCATGCACTCTCCCAAGATTCCTCATATGAAAGCAGTTGAAAGGATCCTTAGGTATTTGAAGACATGTCTAGGGAAAGGAATTTTGTTCAAAAAGCACAATAAAATTGAAACTGAGGCATATACTGATGCATTGGGATGGATTAATTGGAGATAGGAAGTCTACTTTCGGATATTGCACATTTGTTAGAGGGAATTTGGTTACTTGGAGAAGTAAAAAGCAAAATGTGGTTGCAAGATCAAGTGCAGAAGCTAAACATCGGGCTATGGCACATGGTGTTGTAGAACTATTGTGGCTTAGGACCCTCCTTGGTGAGCTCGGGATGATGATGGTCCTCCCAAGCTGTATTGTGACAACAAGGGTGCCATCAACGTTGCAAATAACCTAGTACAACATGATAAGACTAAGCATATTGAGATTGACCTACACTTTGTAAGAGAGAGAATTGTCTCGGGTGAACTTTGCATTCCTTATACACACTCTGATATGCAAATTGCTGATGTTTTGACAAAAGGATTGTCTTCAGTGAAGTTCCTAGGCTTACTTGGCAAGCTAAACATGACTGGCATCCATACTTAGCTTGAGGGGGAGTGTTGGATCAAGTGGTTAAGTGTTGGTGGGCTTATTTATCTTTTATGTTCCAGTTCTATAGTTTGTTATGGGCCTTTAGTTATTGGGCCTAAACCTGTTTTATTTTATTATGTCTAGGTGTCACATCACTAATCAGGGGCATTCTAGTCTATTCCTATAATATCTTATTGTTAATAACTTAATATATATAATAGGTTCTAGGGCTGGCTGAGAATACATTGCCGCCCATTCACAAGCTTCTTCTCTTCTCTCCTCTTCTCCTTCTTCTTCTTCTACTGCTGTACTTCAGCAAACAGACATCATCAGAGGTTGGCAGATCATTGTTGTCATCCTAATCAACTAAGGTACCAAGGAATAACCTTTGATTGCCTCCTATACATGAAGGAGTGCTTGGAACATTCATCACTGTACATCATTCTTTTTGACATCATCATGTAAGCCTTGTCTCAACTCAACTGCATGGGGTTGGCTATATGAATCCTATTCCACCATTCTATCCAGATATCATATCCATTGTAAAATCACGGGCCCTTAAATCATTTCTGGCTACTTCAATCCATGTCCTTTTTGGCCTGCCCAGCTCTTCTAGCCCCTTCAACTTGTAATAGATCATTTCTTCTTACCGGTGCTGTAGATGATCTCTGCACATGCCCAAACCATCAGTCTACTTTCCTTCATTTGATCACCTATTGGAGCTACTCTTAGTCTGCATCATTCTTTTTAACAAATTAATAAAATTCTTGCATGCTACCAATACAAAACATTTAATTTAAATCAACATGTCCAGCAGAACTTAGAACATGAAATGAATTTGATGGCACTATAATGTTACTCATTAGGAGAAAGAAAAGTTAACTGTGTAATATGATATACATGTTAATGTATCTGATTCTCTTTAAACATTGCCATGTAGCAACGAGGTCTACATAGACGTACATACCCTTTTCTTGTATGTATCATTGACAGGTGACATGTAACCTCCAATAACACAATAACCTTCTGAATTCAATGCATCTCTTGCCAACTCTAAACATGAAATAGAATTGGAAAAAAAAGGACATTAGAAATAGGTTCAAACAAAATGTTAAACCATGTATACATACACAGTTGTCTATGAAAAAGCAGATTAGATATATAGTCATTCAGAGATTCAAATAATGACAACATTGTTAGTTGTTGTCATATAAATAAATAAAAGCACACTCCTATTCAAATTCAAATACTTCTCAATTCCAATAAAAGAAAACAACATATTTCAACACAAAGAAAGGATGATTTACAGAAAAGAGGATAAGTAGTTGGTGTTTCAAAATATTAATCAGGAACACAATGCTGCCACCAATTAAAGAATAGGAAAAGGTACAAAAGAGTTCACCAAACATGCGTAGGTGCATATAAGTAGGAGGGTTGAAACTTCCAGTTGATACAAGAACAACATAAATTCGATCCCTAGTAATATGAACAAAGAAACCAAGTTAGCATGACTTGAACAAAGAAATTTCAATCATGGAGGGAAGCTGCAATGTCAAAGACCCATAATAGATATGTTGGATCAAAAATGTTATCCATTAAGGTCTGTTTGAAAGAAACTCAATTTGTCAGAGTCAGAAATCAGAATAACTAAGACGTGTAATGGTAAATTAAAGGAGAAGCCTGAAGCACCAGGATTTTTTTATAAGCAACAGCAATAAATTTCATTTCATCATTCTATTGTCTAAAAATCTGAACAATAGGGAAAGGTTAAAGGACAATCAGAAAACCTCCATAAACATTACAGCACATCCATAATTACAAAGAAAATTCCAACCTTGCTGTTCACCAAACCAATCTTTCCCTGTTTACCCCTAACTTGGCTATTACATCATCTTGTGAATTTGCTGCTCTGGGAACCCATCTGAATGAGCCCATTCAGGTTGTGTCCCATAGCTTGCACTTTTCTGAGCAGGCTTCTATATCTCCAGGGAATTTCCTCCTCATGCCTAATCTAGTTAAGGATGACTTGTTTCAGCCCTTGCAGAACTGCCAATATCTCAGCCTTCAAGGAATTACTAAACCCAATTGGCCCTCAATAAGAAGGATACTAGATATACATTATTAGTTATAAGTTATAACTCATTTCCGAGCATAGAAAGCCAATCATGGTGAAAGAGATTATATACATATTATAGAAGTATAAGTTACAAGTAGTTCTATAGAAATTAAATGTAAACTACCAAAGAAATACATATTAAAACAGCCACCCTAATTACAAAAAGAATGCTGACCCAGGATACAAAGAGGCTTTGTATTTTTCTCTACATAAGTCAAAGCAACTTGTAGCTCTTGATGTTTTTCTGAATAAATGATGTTTGATCTCATCGGGGATTCTCCACATTCTTTCTTTAAGTTTCATTAAAGAATAAAGATCAATGATTAGTTCACCCATAGCAACCAAGATAGGTTCCCCACCCAATCTGATTGGTCCATGTAGCAAAGTGGTATGTGTTGCAGGATAACCCCATCTTTTTTCTTTTGATAGATAATAATGATTTTATTAATAAGAACATAAAGGATACATATTACAAAACCCCACAAAGAGGAGTGAGGTGCCGCTTCTAAACTACATCTTTTTTTTGGTAAAACTCTAAACTATATCATAAAGCTTAGAACCGAGCCCAAAAAAGCTGATTCCAATGTACCCCTTGTTTAGCTAAAGAATCTGCCAACCCATTTTCCGATCTTCTTTCCCAATGAGCTGTGACTGATATATTTGATGTTAACCATCTGAACCTTCTCAAAGCCCCTCTATAGAACCAGGCTACAGTCTCCAGCTCTTTTAACCACCCAATAACCAATTTAGAGTTGCCTTCAATGATTAAGTGTTCCATCCCAGCTCCTTAGCAATCTCTACTCCTTTTAGAACAGCTTGGAGTTCTGCATTAACTGAATCTCCCACACCAATAGGAGCAGAATATAAAACTATGATCTGGACCTCAGCATTTTTGAATACTCCTCCAATTCCGGACAGCCCTTGGGTTACCTAGGCTGCTGCCATCAAAATTTAATTTAAAAATACCTTCTCCAGGAGGCTTCCACTCCACCAAAGGCTTAATTATAACAATGGAACTTCTAGTAATTTGCTCCCAATTCCTCCATATATCATCAAAGGAAAAAGGTTGAAACAAGTCCAGTGACTTTGCCCAACTTATGGCCTTATTTAGGATGCTTTCCCATATACTAGTCTCATCACTCTCCTTATCATTGAAGATTTTGGCATTCCTTTCCTCCCAAACAGTCCTCACCAAAGCAGCTCTCACACACCTCTACAAAACTCTACCTCTTTTCTTTGGCCACCTTAAGGTTGTCAGGTCAAAGAGATTGCAGATCTGCATTGGTTCTATCCACCTGCACCCAAAAAGATTAACAAGCTTCTTCCAGAGGCCTACAGCAAAGGGCAAGAGATGAGTAAGTGGTAACAACTTTGTTCATTTGCTTTGCAAAAGGTACATCAGTTTAGGGAGATGCAAAGACCAGGTCTTATTTTTTGCAAGACAAAAGTGTTTATTTTCCCAAGAGACACTTCCCAACAAAGGGCTCCCACTTTCGAAGGGATAGGCTTGGACCAAACCTCCTTGCTATGAAATGGCTGAGGATTAGGATTTGAGAACAGAGACAAGAAAAAAGAGGCACAAGACAAGGAACCCAAGGAATTAGGCAACCAAATGCGACTATCAAGAAAGGAGGAGTCAAAACAAATAGGTTCAATAGTTTTAAGGAGCAAGGAAACCTGGTCAAGCTCAAAAGATCTCTCCTAAAGCCCAAATTCCAATTTAGACTGAACGAAACAGAGAAGGATGTGAACCTCTGAATTGACTCATTTCTAAAACACGAAAGGGAATAAAAAGAAGGAAAAAGGTCCTTAAGGGTAGAGTTACCAACCCAAACGTTCGCCCAAAACAAAACCTTATCTCTAGTACAAGCATCATACATGATCATGTTCAAGAAAAGAAGAAGAATATTATGAATAGCCTTCCAAGGGGAGTTGATCGTAGCCCGCCAAGACACACCAGCATCTCAACTATTACCTACCACACCATGAACACTTCTTATGACTTTGGGCCAGAGTCTTTTCCTCTCCAGAGGCCACCTCCACAACCATTTACCCAGCAAAGTTGTGTTATTCTTCCTTAAATTACCTAAACCCAAACCCCTTTGTTCCTTACTTTTGCATACTAGTTCCCACCTAACCACATGATCCTTTCGTCTCCCAGCTCCCACAAGAAATCCCTCATAATTTTCTCTACCTTTAAAACATCCCTTTGGGGCATTCTAAAGACCGAGAGAAAGTAGACTAGAAGATTTTCTAAAGAAGCCTTTATTTAGGTAATACAACCTCCAAGGGAGATATAGCTTCTCTTCCAGATTGTCAACTTCTTTGTACACTTTTCTACAATCAGAATCCAAAATCTACCTTCCCTTGGATTATCTCCTAATGGCATTCTCAAGTAAGTCAAAGGCTAGCTAGAGCCTAGAGGTAGGGCAACCTAAGGATCTCCAGTCTCACAGAAGATGATCGTGTCATCTGCAAATTGCAAATGTATTACCACTGTACCCCCTCTACCTACCCTCCAACCTCTAATCAAGCCCAGTCTATCAGCTCTCAAAATAAGCCTATTAACTAAACAAATCTACTATCAAAGTAAAGAGGAAGGGAGAGAGGGGTTCCCCTGCCTCAAACCTCTAGAGGTTGGAAAGAAATCCCTAACAACTCCATTAACTATAATCGAGTAATAGCAGGTTTGCAAGCAACCTTCAATCCAACCACACCACCTCTCTCCATACCCGTAACCTTTCAAAGAATCCGACAAGAAGGACAATCTACCATATCATAAGCTTTTTTCAAATCCAATTTACACACAAAACCTTTCTCTCCCCTTCTCTTGAAGTCCTCAACACATTCATTTGCTACCAAAATTTGATCTATGATTTGTCTTCTTTGAATGAATGCTCCTTGCAACTGGCTAATTAGATTGGGTAGAACTAGTTTCAGCCTTAAGGATAAATTTTATCCAAAATCTTATAAATACTGGTCACTAGGCTGATGAGTCTAAAATCTCTCGGTTGAATTGTATCTCCCCTTTTAGGTATCAAGGACAAAAAAGTGGAGTTGACCCCATCTTTTTTCATTGATATTTTTGGAAAGGCTTCCATTTAAAAAATAAATACAGGTGCTTCTTCATGTCTCAACTCCAGAATTTGCTTCACTTGCAACCAAACCTTCCATAATCGTAGATCCCTTCCAGCTGGTAAGATCACATATCATCTCCATTTAATCAAACCACTGGCCTCCTTTTCCTTTGTCAAACTACTCTGCACTTACCCATCTTGCCCATGAAACTAATCCCCTAAAAACCCTTGAGTAGTTGCTTTCAAACTAATCCTTTTGACTGGATTTTCTTCCTTTTGTCAACAGCCAACTAAGACACCCAAATCTCTCTTTTTCTACTACTACTAAAGCAGTCCATATTGGACCGAAACCCTTTTGCAGTCATTGTTAAAGTAGTCACTTTAATTGGTATTTTTGTCCTTTTATTGCTCACTGAAACATCCATCACTCTCTTGTCTTCAACTTCCATCAGTGAGTAAAAGTAGAATTGTATATAGTATGTCAAAAAATAAAATAAAATAGTTGGACAGTTTTTTACTATTAATGGAGAGAGTTAGAGGGTCGAGATTCAATATGGATGAGCACATGAAGATGAACGAACAACTAGACAAAAAATGAGGAAGAAAGATGGTAAGCTTTTGGAAACTTGACCTTGAATATTGATGTACCTCATTTAGATGGAAATTTGAAGGATAGGAATAATGAGCAAGAGGTTGAAAACTTTTCCCATCCCTTTAACATTCCAAAGTAGGATCTCCTGCCATGTGTTTTGTGTAGATAGTGGGTTAATGACTTGTACTTTTTTTCTCAATCTAAACTGAGGAAATCACTCCACAGTCCACATATTCATGTATATTGACTGTACCTAGAGAGGCAAATATACCAAGATATATAAGAGTTGTCATTGTTTATAACATGTGTTCCCAGTAATGCTTTAAAAAAACGTAGTAATGTTATGGTGATTCCTTTTTCTTTTAGTGAGTAATCAGAAGTATTTCATTAAGCGTAACGATGTACAAAGGAAAGCCAGAAGTTCACCAAAATCATAGCATTGTGCTGAACTATATTACATCTTATGTGGTATTGGCACATAAACTTAACATATTGTCAAAGCATGTATTTGCGGCAATAACAGAATAATGCTTCAATCAATTAACATAACATTTTTGGTCACTAATCAATTAGCAGTAGCAGAGAAGAGGAAATGATAATAATCAAACCAAAAAAACAAAATAAACTCACTTGGTTACAGAATTTGGTGAGACACCTTGATCCAAAGATCCCAAAGATAATTTATCCAATGGTAATGGAATATCCATTATCCCTGGAAGAGGAAAGGGGGAATATAAATTTCTTAGAAGATGCAGGATGCAGATAATTATAGTTACTTCTTAACAAAAAGGAAGAAGAGAACTAAAAGCGCTGACCTGCTTTTCTTCTTATATATGGGTGGGTGGTGGCAAAAGATGGGCGGCAGTGGTGGTGATGGGTTTCCTATTATACGGCTACCTCATCGCTGGTGAATAAACGATGGCCTGTTGGTAGTGGGTCACTGGGATGTTCTCGTTAATGTTCATGGGAACTCATTTCACATACCTCAACTTGGATTTGATTTCAAGACCACTAAGTTCAGTGGAAAGAGATGAGAGACTTTTACCCAAAAAAAGACGACGGAACAGAGAAGCGAACTCGCGAGGATCGAACTCGTTAATGTTGCCACTTGCCGAATGCCGATGAAAATATAAAACGGAGGTAAGCTCCCAGCGAGGATCGAACTCGCGACCTTTCGCTTACGAAGCGAACGCACTACCACTATGCTATGGAAGCTTTCAATTGAACGTTAGATATATTAACTAACATGTAGAGTTTTATAATTATGCTGCCCACGCCGCCCACTTTCCTACTCTATAATAAAAAAAAAAGTACAAGGAAGAATGACCGATAACCCCAGGGTTAGAATTTACAGGCTCAAAGTACATTTGGGGTAGGTGCTCGAAATTGTTACCAATTTACAGGCGGATATGAGTGCATAGAGTGTGGTTTTTGGACCTTCTGAATGTTTATAGCTTTGCATTGGGAATCAAAAATCTACATTAGGCCTATCCATACTTTTCTGGAAAAAAATGCCTCAATTTACTATTTTTTTAGTTATAGTATGAACTAGCGCAACATTTAAAATGATGCTACAAGTTAGTTCAAAAACCAACAAAAATCTAACAACCAGTTATACATTTCAAATTATAACCCCCCCCATCATATCATCAGAGGCTTATGTGGTTGTTGCCAACATGGGGCTCTTAATTTATGTTGGATACAACACAAAAAGCCTATACTAAAATTGCCCTTAATGCTAGGTTATTTGAAAATTAAAAAAAAAAGGGGGGTTTAGTTTCTCTCCCACTCCTATCTCTAGATCTCCCTTCCACTCTCTCATTCTCATAGACGTCGCTCTTTGCTCAATGACTGTATGAAAAATGATTTTACATTCTCTTGTTCTCTCTTTCTTTATCAAACTACCGTTCTCCCTTAGGCTATGTTTGGTTCGAAGGAAAATGTAGGGAAAGGAAGGGAAATGTAGGAAAACCTTTACAAACCTTGTATAGGTTTCCTTTCCTTTCCTTACTTTTTCCTTCAAACCAAACACAACCTTAATCTCTCTCATTATGTTTTTCGGTTAATCTCTCCACCTCTCTCTCTCTCTCTCTCTCTCTCTTAGTCAATATCTCCTTCTCCCTCAATCTCTATTGTTCTCTCTCAGTTTCTCTCTCCGCTCTTTCTCTCGTTCTTTTTTTTTATTATTTTTCTTACACACTTATACAATATTAACCAGACCGTATTAAAGAACATAAGAAAGAATGGTAGAGATTTGATATGGTTCTAACTTACTCAGTCCAATTTGATAAAAATTCACAGGAAACTCTTGGTTATAAAATTTACACCAATTTGATAGGTGTTTATAACTTGATTGTACAAGTGATTGGTTGTTATATAGTCTCATTAATACATATAAGTGTGTAAGAAAAAAAAAAGAATGAGAAAGACCAAGAAAGAATGGTAGAGATTAAGAGAATGAAAAATCAACCAAGTGATAGAGAGAATGAGAAGTTGACGAAGAAATAAACTGGGAGAGATCGAGGGAGAACAATAGATTGACACACATGCAGAGAGAGAGAGAGAGAGAGAGAGAGAGAGAAAGGGGACATAAACATAGAAGTTGAAAACTATTTTTGTTTATTTTCAAATCATACAATCGTTGAATGGAGAGAGATGACTAGGAGAGTGAAAGAGTGGGAGGGAGATCGAAATATAGGAGTGGGAGAGAAACTAAGAATCCTATTTTTTATTATTTCAAATAACCCAGTATTAAGGGCAATTTCGGTATAGGCTTTTTGTTATGTCCAATATGGGTTAAAAGTCCCATATTAGCAACAAGTTAACAACCACATAAGCTTCTGATGACATGGTAGAGGTTTTCATAATTTGAAATGTAGAACTAATTGTCAGACTTTTATTGATTTCTAAATTAACGTACAGCTTAATTTTAAATATTGAATTGGCTCATACTATAATTTTCCCTTTTATCATTATAAAAGATTATAAGACTAGAGGGGCTAATTTATCTTTTCACTAAGATTCCCTGTTCACAAAATGGAGATTGTACCAATGTCATTTCGAATTTTCTATTCTTTCATATTAAAACAATTCCTCTAAATCAGGGGAAAAGTTTAAAGCAGGTTAAAACAATTCTTTCAGGTTTTGTTTTTCGATGATTCACGTGGATGACGAATCCATTTCTCTGGTAGAATGAGACCAATCCATTTATCCTGCTTGGAAATCTCTCAAGCAATAGTTCATATCATATTTCATATCCATCTGATTTCTGTATTTTTGGTAATAATATTCATTATTCACACATTAATTAGGCTTATGGAAACGATTTCTGTCTGCAAATCAGATTTATTAAAACATTAATTAAGCCAGATTCTATCACCACCACTCGAGATTGAAATTAATTATTTTCTATACCAGAGCTTTGATATTCGAGGATTTTAACCCTGTTATCAACTTATCATCAGTCATCACGTGGTGTCGTTGGTTCACACTTTATGTTGCTTCAATTTCCAAAGCCCGGGCCCATCATCATAGAAAGCTGAATCTTTTATTCAAACACAGCCCGATGATGGGGGTGGGTTATTATATGGCTCCAAACGGATCGGATCAGATCGAATCGGATATAGGTACATCCAAACTTGATTAATTTGTATTTGAATTCGAATCAGATCATGTTCATCAAATATTTAACAGATTCGAATTGAATTCAGATTATAATCGAATATTAAATATTTTAATAAATTAGATTAAACATGATTAAAATGTTATATATTTTATGAACAAAATGAATTGAAATTTATTTATATAAAACTTGAACTTATGATAATTTAGTAAAAACACTAACATTCAAATCGACTTCAGTGCTAGACATAATATAAATATGGTTTGTACTCTCCAACCCCGGAACTATTAAGATCGATTTTGATGTTTCATGCTCTAAAAATGGTTTGTGCTCTATTACGGCTATTGATTAAAGAATATCATCAAGGAATGTAGAGATGAAAGGTTAGTTTGAGAATGGCTTGTGGTACAGGCATGTTCTCAGGGAAGCCAACCAAGCTGCTGATTGGAATGCAAATGGAGCTCTTTGATCCCCTTGTGGATAGGGGTGAGCATTTGGTTTATTCAATTAAAAACAGAATTGAATGAATTAAATTTTTTAAAACCAAAATTAAAAAATGAAAATTGAATTGAAAACTGAATTATAATAAAACCGAAATAATCGAATTGAAATTTTTGGTTCGATTTTTGTTATTTCAGTTAAAACCGAATTTAATTAATATATACATAATATTATATATTATAACCTATAATATATATATATATTATGAAATTTAATTTCATTATAATACATTATATATAATATATTAATATATAAATATATAACATATTATATATTATATAATAAATCGTAGTTAATTTGATTTTTTTCAATTAACCAAATTTCTAAATCTAAAAACCGAATTACATAAAAACCAAAAAACCGAATAAAAAGTAATCAAAACCGAAACCAAATTTCTAAATCTAAAAGCCAAAACTGAAAACCAAATTACATAAAAAACAAAAAACCGAATAAAAAGTAATCAAAACCGAAATTTTCAATTCGATAATTTGATTTTAACCGAATAATGCTCACCCCTACGTATGGATCTATTTCTTTAGTCTTTGTAAGTCCCGTGGTCTTTAGATTTTATCTGTCTCAGTGAATTGTGGGGACGTGCTACCCCGTCTTGTGTACCCCATTTTGTTTTCATAAAAATATATAAATTTTACATATACCTAAATGAAATTAAATCAAAATATATAGGATCCAATCGGGATAGATACATATTTGATCCAAGGGATCGAATCCGGATAACCCTTAATAGCATCGAATTCGAATTTGGATAGTCGGATACCGTTTGTAGCATAGGTGGGTTTGTCACACTAGGCAGACATAAGAACAAGTAGGGTCCAATTCCAATACAGACCCATAAGCATCCACGTGGCGCGCGTCAAAACAATAGGGATTGCTCCCAAAGGATCAGACATTGGAGGTTGTTCACGTGCTTCGTAGTTGTGCATAATTGTCGCGATACTCTAAATTCTGTGGCTTCCTCATCATTGATGAATCAAGAATATACCCCAGTCCTACACAGTACTCGCTTTCTCACCAAAAAAAATATTCTTATGACCGTTACAATTTACAAACCCTAATTTTCAAACCAAACCACGCGCCCATTTCTAACCGTTTAAACCCCATTTCATACTCTAAACTCTGAAGATAACGTTTTCCCTCTTCTTCTTTCAGTTGTTCTTCTTGACTTCTCAAACTCCACCAACATGAATACATTCCTTGAAAAAGAACCTCGCTTATCTGCGCCATGAATCACCTCCAAGAGAGCATATTGTCATCTTCTGCTGCCCCTCCCCTTACCTATATTGTTTATTTCTTCTTTTTCCTGTTCATCTATTCTTAGCAATCTCGTGCTAACTTAAGCTCCCACCATGAATTTTCTTCCAAGAAAGTTTCTTGTTTTATTCTCTCTCTTCGTTTTCTTTGAGTTTTCAATTGTTGCGATGGCGTCTGCGGAGAATTTGAAGTTTGATTTCCGTTCTTTCACTCTCCGGAATCTCACTCTCCTCGGCGACTCTTACCTCAGGAACGGTGTCCTCGGTCTTACACGGGAGATTGGTGTCCCCTCGTCGAGCTCTGGTAGCGTCATCTGCAATTCCCCCGTTTCTTTCTTCGATCCTGTAACGAACATCACAGCTTCTTTTTCGACGAGGTTCTCCTTCTCAATTACCAACGTCAGTTCAGGCTCATATGGTGATGGGTTGACGTTCTTTTTGTCCCCAAATAACCGGACCCTCGGAAGTTCAGGAGGGTTTTTGGGTCTTGTTAATTCGTCCCAACTGACCAAGAACAGATTTGTCGCGGTTGAATTTGATACCCGTTTAGACTCCCATTTCAACGATCCTAATGATAACCACATTGGGTTGGATATTGATACTTTGAATTCAATCAAGACGGCAGACCCCACGTTGCTGGGCATAGATCTCAAGAGCGGCAACCTGATAACAACGTGGATTGATTACAAAGACGATCAGAAGAAATTGAACGTTTGGATGAGTTACTCAAATTCCAAGCCAGAGAAGCCAGTTTTGTCAGCTGATACGGACCTCTCGGACTATCTCAAAGGAGTTATATATGCGGGGTTCTCTGCGTCCACTGAAGGGAGCACCGAGCTCCACCTGATTCAAGATTGGACCTTTCAGACGTTTGGGTTTCAACCTGTGAAACCATGGTATCAGCCACACAATGTGTCTGATAACTCTGTCACTGTAACGCCACTAATTCCCGCCTCTAATTCTACCAGCAAAAGACGTAAGAAACTTGGTTTAGGCTTTGGAATTGCTGGGCCGGCCTTCTTCTGCGTGGTTCTTTTGGTATTTGGTTGGATTTCTCTTAAGAAATGGAAGGAAATTAGAACAGATAAGAGCTTCAAATCAGAGCTTCTGAAAGGCCCAAGAGAATTTAGTTATAAAGAGCTAAGATCTGCCACAAAAGGGTTTCATTCCAGCCGAATCCTAGGTCACGGAGCGTTTGGGACTGTTTACAAAGCCATTTTTCCTGAGTCCGGCGTCATTTGTGCAGTTAAACGATCGAAACATACCCACGAAGGCCAAACTGAATTTCTTGCTGAACTGTCCATAATAGCTTGTCTGAGACACAAAAATCTAGTCCAACTTCAAGGTTGGTGTGCTGAGAAGGGTGAGTTACTGCTCGTGTATGAATTTATGCCCAATGGAAGCCTTGATAAAGTCCTCTACCAAGAAACTGAGGGGATCTCACTAAAATGGCCTCAGAGGTACAACATTGCTTTGGGGATAGCCTCTGTTCTTTGTTATCTACACCAAGAATGTGAACAGCAAGTTATCCACAGAGACATAAAGGCCAGTAATATAATGTTGGACAGGAATGTTAATCCAAGGCTGGGGGATTTTGGTTTGGCGAGGCTCACGGAGCATGATAAGAGCCCTGTTTCAACCTTAACTGCCGGAACAATGGGGTATCTCGCCCCTGAGTATCTCCAATATGGGAAAGCAACTGAAAAGACCGATGTTTTCAGCTATGGTGTGGTTATTCTCGAAGTGGCTTGTGGAAGGAGGCCTATAGAGAAAGAAACAAATAGCCAGAAGATGGTTAATTTGGTGGATTGGGTTTGGAGTTTGTACTCCAGGGGCAAACTCACTGAAGCGGCAGACAGTAGGTTGAATGGGGAGTTTGAGAAGGAGGAAATGAGAAAGTTGTTGCTTGTGGGCCTGAGCTGTGCAAACCCAGATTGCACTGAAAGACCTTCAATGAGGAGGGTCCTCCAGATCCTAAACAATGAAGCAGAGCTTCCAATTGTACCAAAGACAAAACCTAGTCTAACATTCTCTAACAGCTTGCCGTTGAGTCTCGAGGATATTGTCTTTGACTGTGAAGACTCTAAGGCACCCAGCCCTTTCTATGAGATCAAACCCAACTGAGGTAAGTTCCAGTTGCCTCTGTGTGTATGTGGGGGTGTTCTATTTATTTATTTATCCTTTTTTTTGAAGGGGGGATTCTAGTAAATCTATTTATTTCTTTACTGTTCGATTAAATTTATGGTCCAAGTCCGAAGCCAGTGTCCTTGCTACAAGAGAACTCCCTGTCTTCTATTTTGTTGAACTATCATAATCTTTGTTGATCAAACAATTATTTTGACATGTTTATTGAGTCTCAGTTTCCAATTTAGGTGGTTCCCTGATTCATGACCAGTAATTAGCAAAGGTTAACCATTAATACAAGTTCAGATTTAACATATTTCCTGTAAACACACCAGAATATAGATAAAAATTAAATATTGTACATTTGTCACAGAAAAGTGATTAGTTACTTGTTTTTTAATTTACAGGAAAACAGAAAAGAATTTGCAGACCATGGTGACTTTGTATTGAAGAGAAGTATTTGTATTATAGTTGAGAAGATGGAAAATTCTTAGAGCCAATTGACTTGGCAGAATGTCTAAGGGAGTAATCTGTTGGTGTCCAATTTAATCTACTGAACCTACTGCCGTCATCAAAGGAATTTTGAATAAACTGAGCAAAAGAGATGAGGAGTGCACTGTTCTTTTTTCCTTTTTCTTTTATCTTATGTTTAGTTCTTTCATTTAGCTTTAAATGTATATCAACACAAGTGTGGTAATCAAAGCACTTGCAATGATTGTTTCTCTGATTTTTTTTCTCTTTCTGGATAACTGATTCTTTCTGTAGTGAGTAGATTGGTATGTTGCTTCTTTAGCAATGACACATGGAAATACAGTGATATCCCACATGTAATTAGTATCATTTGCAGGGTGAATAACTTGATGAGAAATCAATGTTTCTTTCTTTCTTTCTTTCTTTCTTTCTTTCTTTTTTCTTTTTTTATTTTTTGTGTGTGTGTGTGTAACAGATGAGAAATCAATGTATTTCCTGGTTAGTGATAGTGTTTCATCAATCAACATTAGAAAAATTAACCTTGATTGCACTGCAAATGCAACTGTGCTATTATTGTCTGCTTACTACTATAATGAGACAGCATTTCATGACTGGTGCCTATTGTGGCATATTCAGTAAAGCTCCATCACAATGGTTAATAGCACGGTTGTAATGCCTATGATGTTATTTCTTCTTTTTTTTCGAGGCTAATTTCACCTTTATTTCATATATGGGAAGAGATTTCAAATTAGGCTGGCTTGCTTGGAGGCTTAAAATTTCAGATAATCTAACTAAAGAGAGTAAGTTTGTAGAACCCAAATACTGAAGCAGACCGATTAAATAGATTGAAACATTACCTTAGTTGATTAAAATGGTGTAGAACTACTAAAAATTATAAACAATGAAAGATAGATTATCTAGCAGCCATTGGCATTGCAGTGTCTGCCTTTTTCATCAGGTGTTCTCACGTTAATACTTTCAATAAACATCCACTTCAAATATTTTGGATTTCCTCCCTCTATTATTTGATGGTTGAATTGTCTACTGAAGTTCAGTCCGTACACATCACCACCCTTTAAATGTTCGGGATTTCTTTGCATCATCATGGAAATCATGATCTTCCTATGACATTGTAGATCTTTCAATCCCTATAATTGCAGATACTATTTTCAAATTTGCAAAAATGTCACCAACATTTCAAGGCATTTAATACATACAGCATCACCATCTCTTTAGATGTTGGATCATCATGAAAACCACTAGCTTTCTATTAATTGGTAGAGAATCCAATCCCTATAATCAGTAAAGCAATGGGGTCTCCTTAAGAAGCTAAAATGCCTGCAGCCCCATTGATCTCTCTTCCAAACATGTGCACGTAGAGAAATATCTTGCAACTTCCACAGCAGATCCTCCGAATGATGTAATGTCTAGCAAGACTCAAGTCCTTGGCAGCAAGAAGAATTTGGATACCCAACTACCCTTAAGGCCTTACCAAGTTCCATAGTCCAAACCTTGGGCTTATACGTGTTTAGCTTCTGAAGGTCTCAAGCACATAAATACTTCTCCAAGAAGGCCTCAAACCAGCTCACCTTAACCTTCACTCTCCTCAGGGCCCTGTCAAGTTGAGCATAAAGGTCCTTACCTACCTCAGGTGGAGTTCACATGCAAAGAACTTGGGGTTGAGGACAAACAGTTGGCAAGCTAATCTCCAATGACCTTAGGAATTCCTTCATGCACTGTGTCATCTATGATAGGACATATGACCACCAGAAGGAACTAATTATTTGAATATTTGCCTTTTTGGTTCCTGCCAAACTCTTAATACAAAAAATAGCTACAAAAAGTAGTCTAATTTATTTCAACTATGCCTCCCATAAAAACTGACTCCACACCAGCATACACCAAAGAGATTCCTCCACGGTCTTCAGAACTCCCAGGTAGATTTAACGAGGCTTTCGTTGACGGAGTCAGTTTTCAGATCACCCCATCCCCATTCCCATTAGCTATTGTTGCATTGGGATAGATACAAACTGCTCCATACTCCATACCAAGTCACCAACTTAAGTTCAAAATATATCCTATCCTACCCTATCAACACGATTAAAAAAATGGGGGTTTTATTGTTCAGTCCGCCTCAACAAATCTTAACTCCACCCTACAGGTGGGATGAATCCTGACTGTGGATCGATGCCAAATCCAGGGGTAGGATGTGGTTTATAGGGGGGCTACTAGTAGACTAGGAGGGGGCTGCAATTTCATATTTCTGAGGTGGAGAACAGTCTACTTAACAATCTTCCATTAGAAAAACACCACTTGCAAGCCATATATAACAACTAAAATAGTTGTTTCACAATGCCCAGGTCAATTTGGTTAGTTTAATCAGTTTAATGAACATCCTTAACTAAAATTAATTATTGTTATTTTTGTATTATAAAAAATATTAAATTTCTTTTTTGTAAAGGTAAGGTAAATTTATTAGATTAAAACTTTAGTACAAAACAGGAACCTGCCAACAACAAGGCAAGCCTGAGCAAACACCAAATTGACTGATTTCTCAGTAACTGAGCTGCATTTACATGTTTGAATTCTGGGGTGACTGAAATCCAGGATATCAGTTTACAAACAGCCATTTGACATATTTCCTCTGGCCCTCTCACTCTTTGAATAAAAATTCTGTTGTTTCTCTCAGATCAAATAGCCCAGAGCACTGCTGCTGGGATGGAAGTATAGACCAACTTCCCTCTTTTCTTCATATTACTGATCTTCCAGCTACAGAGCATATCCTTAACGGATTTTGGCATGACCCAACATATCCCCACAGCCTTCAATAAGTGGCACCACACCTGGGCAGCAAACGGGTAGTGAATGCAAATATGATCCATAGACTCAAGATGTGCATCACAAAGGGCACAAGACTTATCTGGGATCTACAAGCCTCTTCTTTCTAGATTAGTTCTAGACAGGCATTTATTTAAGGCCATCATCCAGACAAGGAAATTTACTTTTGATGGACTAACTGAATTCCAAACCAACTTAGAAGGAAAGTCCCCCACTACCACTCTACTACTGAGTCTACTGGCCATAGATTTTATGGAGAAATTACCCTCTTTGAACCAAGTCCAAATCCATTGATCATCTTGATTATAGTCAAGGTTCTAAACCTATAAAGTTTCCAACAAACTCATAGCTTCTTGAACTTCCCAATCAAAAAGGCCTATTCTAAATTGGGGAACCCATGTCACCTCATTACTAGAGACTATATAAATTAGCCACCGAAGCATTCTAATTGGAGGCACACTGATAGATAAGGGGAAACTCTTCAACCAAGGGATGATCCAAGCACCAATGATCTTTTCAGAATCTAACCCTATCCCCTTTACCAACTTTGAGATTGATTCCCCCCTCAAACAAGGGGAAGAGCTTCATGATGCTTTTCCATAAAGAGCAGCCCCAATTAGGAGGATGATCTCTTGTTCTCTAGTTTCCCCAATCAACCCCGAATTTAGAAGCTATTAGGCTTCTCCACCAGGCTCCCCTTTTCAATGGCAAATCTCTAGATCCATTGCTAAGCAGAGCCAAACTAGTCACCTTAAGTCTTCTTAAGCCTAGGTCCCCTTTCTCCCTAGGGAGACAAATTTGATTCCAATTCACAAGGTGGATCTTCTTTTCTTCCTCCCAACCCCTCCACAAGAAATTCTATTGGAGAGTCTCTATTCTTTTTGCCACTTTTGATGGGATAGGGAAAAGGGAGAGAAAATAAGTAGGAAGGTTGGAGAGAGTACTTTTTTAGAAGAATCACCCTACCTTCAAAGGAAAGGTATTTTGCCTTCCATGAAGACAGTTTCTTTTCCAATCTTTCAATTATTGGATCCCAAATGGCTAAATTGGCTGAAGAAGAGAATTTAGCCCCCAATGGAAGGCCTAGATATTTCACAGGAAACTGTTCCACCCGACAAGCCATAATATTGGCACACCCTCCCAGGTTAGGAACCTAACCCACTGGGATGATTTGGCTTTTATTGAGGTTTACTTTCAAACCTGTCACTACTTCAAACCAGTTGAGAATCCCAAGAAGATTTTCCAATTGCTCCTGAGTGGCATCAATGAAACATAAGGTATCATCTGCAAACTGAAGGATATTAACTTTTTCCCCTTTGGGGAGATTGCAAACCCTTTCCACAAGCCCGAGTCAGTTGCCTTCTAACTAAAGAGAATTAGAATTTCAGTAATACAAATAAAAAGAAGTTGAGAGAGGGGGTCTCCCTGCCTGAGCCCTCTAGAACAAAGAAACCTGCTGATTGGCCATTTATCAGAATGGAAAATTTAGGAGAGGGCACACAAACTTTCATCTAGTTTCTCCATTTTTGCCCAAAACTCTATCTAAGCATCTCCAGTTAACATGATCGTAAGCTTTTTCTATATCCAACTTATACACCAAACCAAGAATCCCCTCTCTCTTCCTAGAGTCTATCAACTCATTTGCCTACCCGACACAAAGGCATTTTGATTGTTTGAGATCACACAATCTAACACCCCCTTCATCCTCTCAGCTAAGACCTTGGCCAAAATCTTGTAGAAGTTGTTCAAAAGGCTTATTGGCCTAAAATCTTTTAAATGTACGGCCCCTTCGATCTTGGAAATGAGAGTGATAAATACATTGTTCAAACTCCTTTGTAGAGAAGCACTTGAATGGAAGGTATGAAAATCATTTAGAATATCTTGCTTCACAAAATCCATTACTCAGAGAAAGGTTTTTCAAGGAAATATCTTTGATCTTCACTCAACCTTTTAAAAGGAAGGTTTATGGGGAAAGGTCTGCATTTCCAATTTTCCTTATAAAGGTTTTTATAGAAAGACGTTGCAATTGCTTTGATTTTTGCAACCGATTCACCCACCTTATCATCCCAAATAAGCTTGCTAATTGTAGAAATTCTACTTTTTTCATTTGCCAACTTATGGAAATAGTGACTATTCCTATCCCCTGCTTTCAGCCATTCTAATTTGGCCCTCTGTCTCCACTTTAATTCCTCTTTGACTGCCAATTTGTCAAATACTGCCTTTGCTTGAATTCTTTTCAATTTAACTCTTCTGAAATTGGGCATGTTTCCTCTACTCTGCCAATTTCATCAATTAGGCTAAGAAAAGCTCTCTTTTCTATTTTTGAGTTCAAATTATTTTCCGTTTTCCATATTTTTAATTTTTCCTTTACTGCCCCCAACTTTTTCGCTAAAACAAATGAACTAGACCATCCACCTACACTTCACACCAAAATGATCTTAATAACGGCAGGAAGTCAACCTCTTCAAACCATGCATTCTCGAACTTAAAAGGAGCTTTGATTCTATTCCTACTACCACAGATCAGCTGGATTGGAGCGTGGTCTAAGACAAGTCTCGGAAGTATCACTTGCTTGAAACCAGGGAAGAGCTCATCCCAATTTTCAGAAACCAGAAATCTACTAGCCTGACAAGAGTTGGATTATCCTGATTATTTGTCCAAGTAAAACTTCCTCCCACTAGAGGTAGGTCAATGAGCTCCAATTTGTTTACAAAATCAACAAATAAACTCATCCCCCTTGATCTCTTGCCTCTAACATTTTTTTCTTCAACTGGCAGAGTGATATTGAAATCCCCTCCAATTACCCACGGGTGAGAAATACAGCCTCTCATCACTTCTAATTCTTCAAAAAAAGAGTGCCTAAGGTTTGCTTCAGTAGGAACATACACATTAGTCACTTGACAAAGGCTTCCATTAGCAAGTTCCATTATAAAAGAGGTGGAAAAAGAACCCACCCTGTATGAAATCATTCTACATACAGTCCCAAAGGATGACCAAGCCCCCAGCACTGCCCCTTATCGACTTAGCTCTCCATCTCACCTGACCCTCCCCCCAAATGCTCCGGACAATCCCTACATCCATAGATTCCAGCTTAGTCTCCTGAAGCATAAGAATCTAAATTTTGGCTTTTCTAACAACCTCACACACGACTAACCTCCTTCTGCCCAACCCCAACCCTCTAACATTCCAAGACATTATTTTCAAATCCATTAACTACTTGAGAGATAGAAAAACCAACCAACCACCTCCCTTTCTACTTCTTACTTCCTCTCACCCCTTTTGTAGCTCCCCACCCTATCGTTCAAACCCCAGTTTAATCTCATCAGTTCCCTGTTCTTTTTTGAAGTAGTGCCCCCTTTTTTTGCTGCTAATTTTCCCCTTTCCATGAGAATTCTATGCTCAGCTCCCTCCATATATTTTGTTGTTTCTTCCTCCAGCCATTCTAACGAAACTCCCAGAAATTTCCTTAACCCCAATAATTTTGAGGAAACCCAAGAGGAAGAAGAAGAAGTTTTAGAGAACTTGTCTTCCTGTGTCGCCAAAACTACACATTTTCCTTTGTTGACGATGGGTGAGGTATTTCCATTCACGTGCAAAGTTTCTTATGGTTAAATCCCAGATTAGCCATCCTCTCTTGCACAGCAGGTTGGTTCATCTTCTGGATTGATGACTCGACCACTGCTATCAGCCTCACCTCCATTGGTTCCTCTTCCACCTAAATAATAGAAAATTAATTTGGAGTTGACCTTGAATCCACTGAGTCTTGCCGCAACGGTTGGTTAGGAGTCGAGGCTAACCCATAGTCTTCATCTGTGTTCTCCAAAGTGAAGGAGAGAGGGTTGGACCTTCGCTCAAGTGGAGAAGAGTGAAAGCCTGACCTACTCTGGGGTTGGCTAAGCCACTGGGGCCCGAGATGAACCTGGTTGCTCTTGACTTGCTCTTGCCAAGGTGGTCTGGGCTCACTTAGGGCTTTCCTAGCTTGAATGTTTTCATTAACCCGCTTCGGCTGAGAAACTGGACCGTTTTGATGTGGGTTTCGGGTTTGGATCTGCTCCATTGGGACCGAGTGAACTCAGAGGTTCTCCATCAACACCTTTCTCCTCTCCTCTGTGGCTGTAAGACTGTCCCTTGCTACCTTACCTCTTTGAATTTCCTCTATGCATTAAAATCTTCAATTGGTCCACCGCCAAAACTCCCCTCTCATGTGAAAAGTTTAAAATTTGAATCTCCCCCTCTTTTGGATTTCCCAAGGCACCATCTCTATCGTCCATCTGCTTACAGATCTGACGGTTTGTATTCCCCACCTCTTCGTCTTCTTCCTCTTCCCTTTCACCGGTCTCCGACAGCCGAGGCCTCTACGGCTTCCCCTGTTGTGGTGTGGGATGGCTGGTCACTGCTTCTCTTTCATTTTCTTTTGAAGACAAGCTCTCCTCCACGTCTTCAATGTCTACTCATGTATTTTTATTAAACTTTCACTTAATAAAATCCATGCATGGCACGGGTCCCTACTAGTATAACAAATAATTGCTTCACAATAGAGCCACTCCTAGTGAAGTATTTCATTCATAACCTAGCTACAAGTTAAATCTCTCGGAACCTTTTATTTCATCATTGATGCATATATCTTTGTGTGTGTAGTTTTCCGTAGAGGTGTAAAGTGGGCCGTGTTGGGCCGGCATCGCACGGCCCGTGGGCAGGCCCATGCAAAGTGCAAGTCGTGCCGTCGCAGGTCATCACGGGCCGTGCCTCCCTCCCCGATGAAAATTTTGGGAATCAGCCCAGTATGCCACACGACCCAGGCTCGTGCCGTGCCACAGGCCGGACTGGCCCGTGGGCTGAGCCTTGGGCCAGGTCGGGCCGTGCATCGGGCCATAGCTATTTATTTTAAAAAAATTAACAAAATACTTAAAATTTTAATTTTATATAAATTTTGTGTATAAAATTGCTTATATATGCAATAATTAAATAAATTAATATAATAAAATTAAAAAATATTTATTTTGTTAGTATATTATATACTATATATTATTATATAATTATAATATATATATATATATATATGGGCCATGTCGCGGGTTGTGCTGGGCTGAACCATACCGGCCTGCAGGCCACGGGCGGCACGGCCCGCTCAATCATGCCGTGTCGTTCTGACCCGTGGACTTAAAACCCCAGGCCCAACACGGCCCGCTTGGTCGTGCCAAGCCTGACACGGCTCACAGACCGTCATGCCGGGCCACGGGCGATACGACCCCATTTACACCTTTAGTTTTCCAAACTTCCTCCCAACGTACACCGAAGTTTCAGCTAATTCTTCTCTTAGAAAAATTAGCTAAAACTATTAGAAATATCTGATTTTTTTCTTATGTTTACCTGAACGAAACTGAAATTTCACAAAAAAATTCATTAAACTTCGGCAGCATTAAAAGCCACACATGGGAATTGAAATGTGAGAAATTCTCCTGAGTCCTGATTGCCTGATACGGACCAAGACAAACCAGATCGAGGTTTGTCTCAACAGGATTTGGACTTGAAGCGTCCAAATATACCCAAAAGAACATGATCGAGGTTCCTTCCATGTATGCTGAAGGTTGGTTGTACTTGTACCACTACGTAACAACGCAGTGACGCACAGCACCGTTTCCATTTCAAAAAATATATATATATAATAGTAAAATACAAATATGTAGCACACAAACACCTATAACGAACCATCACTATCAACTCGAACGAAGTCTTACTGGGAATTGATATGAAAAACAACTTTTTCCTGTTAAAGTTCACGCACAGTTAACCCATTAAACAAAAATGTATTGACTACTCTGAAAATAACCCTACTTCTAACCAAATTCTACTTTCTCCCACCAATGAAAGTATTCCTCTTACATTTTCACTTTTGGGGGGATCAACTTCCTGTATACATGTTGCACCAAGTTGAGAGGACCAAATGATAGTTAGGAAATATGTTTCATTGCACAACGTAAGCAAAGGATCATGTTAGCAAATTTCCTCTCCATGAGAGGATTGTTCTATACACTTCTTTTTTCTCTCACTGCACCCATCTTTGCCAGTGTCTTCTTTTACCCAAACTTCTGCTTCAGCTTCACATCTTTTCCTCTGGGGAACTACCTGAAAGAATGACATCTTCCAATCTCTCGTTTCCAAGAATTTGAGCAGTATCTCAACCACTTGGTTCACAGTAAGCACCTGCTTCATCCACATAAATGGGAAAAAATTACTGATGAAACTATATTGAGATAACAGCAAACAAATTCCTAGTCTGGCAACAGCCAAGTATAGAACCCCGGTTAAATAACACAATTTTTAAGTTTTAACAAGATAAAAATTCGTGGGCTATTTGTTTGGATGGATTTGGTAGTGGAATCATGTACAAAGAGATTGAGCCTAGGAAGCAAATTTACTCACCCCAAAGAACTTTCTGGACTTGCTTGTAATGGAAATTTTAAAATTCAATAGCTTGCAATTAAAAAGAAATCCGATGTTGTGTATTATACAGCTGACATGGAAGGTCAAACAAAGCAACCAATCCAGGAAGGTCAACTATCTGATGGACGACCACATTGGGTATGCCATTCTGCCAAAATTACAATGAGGTTGCCTTAGCAAAGGAACATGGATGACCACCAGGAAAAGTTTTTCTATTTAGCATAGGTTAGCAAATAGAAAGCTTAACAACCTTTTCATGGATATTTTAAAATTAAGAAAGAATATAAAGAAAGGCCAATGTAGCTTTTATTGTGTTCATTAAAACTCTAAATAACTATCATTCAATAAATTAACAAGAAACCTTAGGTAGATCTATCCAATAAAAGTGTCCTCAACAACCAAAAAAAGAAATATATATGAGATTTTAAAATAGTCAACTTCTATGAGGGAAAGGACTGACTGGATCAGTACCTGGGAACTTGACATCTTCAAGTAACTCCCAATAGGAAGTTTTGCAGTCTGAATTCCCTGCTCCTGTGCTTTTTTCAGGGTAATGCCTTTCCATCTGTTTCGATCCACCAAACCACCAATAATGTATATTTTCTTTGGATCAAGTTCATCCAGCACAGTTTCTGCATCTGCAGTGAGATAGATAAGATTTTCTTTCTGATCTTGCAGGGCTTCAATATATGACCTAGTCTCCTTCTCAATTACCCACTTATCGAATCCTGGGAGCCTTTGTAGTTGGGTCTCCATTTCTCCTCTACATCCAGTCAGCCAGAGATGACATGGCAAAGGACATTTTCCATTCACTGCATAACAATACATGATCTGCAAGTTTCTTCAGTCAATTAATTATGTCTAAAAATAATTAGAGTAGATGCTTACAACAATTGGTTAACTAATGATAGATATTTTATTTACTAGTTTAGTCAACAAAAGAAAAGTTGATAACATCCATGATAACTAGTCCACAAATAGGATATGGGACCACAGATTCCTACTGATGGCATATACCAGTGATACCAATGTCTATCCATTAAAGGGGGAAAAAAAAGAAGGCATGGTAATGCAATATAAGAAACACATTAATCCCTGCCTATTCAATGCAAACCAGCATATGAAACACATCCAAAGTGATAAGGTTCACCAATCATAGATAGAAAAGCTATATCAGGTAAAGTAACCTATCTCAAGCATGACATGAGAAAATGAGCAGTGTTGTGATCAAAGCATGGTTTCAGAACATGAAAAGACCAGAGTCAGTGTTGCAGAGCATAATTTCAGATAATCAAGGAGATTTTGTGGAAGAACAATTATAGTGGATGGGGTTTTGGTTTTGCAGACAAGCTAATTGACTCTAGACTAAGAAGTGGAAAGGCTGCCTTATTGTGCAAAGTTGACTTTGAGAAAGCTTACGATCATGTTAACTAGCAGTTCCTTTGCTATGTACTGAAAAAGAATGAATTTTGGTTCAAAATGGAGAAACTGGATGAAGGTATGTACCTCCACCCCAACCTTTTCAATCTTGGTGAATGGAACTTATTGTGGGAGATAAGAGTTCAAGGGGATTAAGGCAAGGGGGGGGCCCTCTCTCCCCTTTTTTGTTCATTTGTGTAAGTAACAGAAGCCCTTAATTGAATGATGAGAAGGGCTGTCTCCGGGGGTTTTGTTGAAGATTTTGCGGTGGGGGTGAACGGGTGGAGCCGTGGAGGTTCCTTTATTACAGTTTGCTGATGATACTTTGATTTTTGGTGATGCGTCTCATGAGCAGATTGGTTACATTTTGGTAGTCCTTGGATGATTTGAGGTAGTATCAGGTTTACATGTGAACATTCATAAAAGTGAGCTGGTGGCTGTGGGAGAAGTACCAGAGCTAGAGCATTGGGTGGAGGAGTGGGGTTGCAAAATGGGGAAGCTTCCTAAAAGTATTTGGGATGCCGCTAGGAGAAAGGTGTAATTACAAGGCAATATGGGAGCCCATTGTGGAGAGAATAGAAAAGAGGTTGGCATCTTGGAAAGCAAAATACCTCTCATATGGAGGTAAAATAACTCTGCAGAAAAGTGTTCTTTCCTCCTTACCACTTTACTTATTGTCTCTGTATCCAACTCCGGCTGGTGTGGCAAATGTTATAGATGAGAGATTTTTTGTGGAGAGGGTGGAAGGATGAGAAAAAAAAGTACAACCTGGTCAACCGGATTAAGGTATGCAAATCCAAATTTCAAGGAGGTTTAGTTGTGTGAAGGGTGAGAGATGTCAACATTGCCCTCTTGGGCAAATGGTTTTGGAGGTTTGGTAATAACCAGGGAGGTCTTTGGAGAAGAGTGGTGGTGGCAAAAGTATGGCATTAGCAGCTCAAGGTGGGAGCCGGGTGCTTCAAATCAAAATTATGGGTGCTCGGTGTGGAAAGGGGTTGAGAAAGCGCATCATATTTTCTCAAAAGGGGCAAGGTCCAAAACCGGAGATGGACTTAGACTAAAATTCCGGGAAGAACATGTGGTGTGGAGACAGACCATTGAAGGAGATCTACAATTTCCTTTATGAGGTAGCATCAAACAAAGAAGCAGGTGCAAAATGGAAGAGTGGTTAGGGTTCCTTAATTCAGAAGGCATTTGAATGACTGGGAAGTAGAGGCAATGGTGGAATTGCTGCAGAGGCTGTATAGCATTCAAGTGGACTTGGAAGAGATGATAGAAGATTATGGGTTGGGGACAATTCTGGAATTTTTTCAGTTAAGTCCTTCAATTTTTTATCCAGACAGAGGAGCAGAAAATTCCAATCAAGATTGTTTGGCGCAAAAATGTGTCCACAAAGGTCTCCTTCATGTGGACTTCCTACTTGAATAAAACCTTAACCAGGGATAATTTGGTGAGGAAAGGTATGCAGTTGAACTCCACTAACTGTGTCCTCTGTGATGAGCACTAGGAGTCTGTGAGTCACTTGCTGCTACATAGTAGATTTTCTTTTGAGGTTTAGTCTGAAGCCTGGAATCTTTTTGAGGTGAAAAGCTTCTGTCCAGAATCGATAACTGATTTTGTGAAAGGCTGGTATATAGGGGAGCTATCCAAGAAAAGAAGACTGGCATGGAAAATGACTCCTGCAGCAGTTATTTGGTGCATCTGGCAGGAGAGAAACACAAGAATCTGCAAGCTTAAAAAAAGTTCTTCAGATTCAGTTTTTCAGAAAATAGTGGGCAAAATTTTTTCTTGGCTTTCTGTAAAAAAGGTGTTTAGGGATAGAAATTTCAGTTCTCATTTTAATTATTATGATAATCTTTTTTGTAAATCAGGGTTAGAAGGTATAGGGCTGCTTCGGCAGTGTGCTGTAAATCCCTGTGTACAGCTTCTTGTTGTACATGTTTTCTTATTTTAATGATATTTTACTTGACCTGTTCTAAAAAAAAAAGTTGCAAAACTTTTGATGACCATTGACCATGAACAAAGAACACATTCTGCAGATCTGAGGAGATATGCATCGGTGGTGGATTTTTTTTTCTTTTTTTGAAAAATCTGTGGTTGATTTTTCTTGATAAACCTTATAGGTATCTTGCCGAAGCAGGTAAGCAGATAATATATGTATGTATGTATACCATAGGGGGAACCCAGAAAACTGAAGCTTCTTTTCTAAGAAGGTCTGGCTAGAGGGTTTGGATACTACAGCATTAAAGAAGGATTTGGAGGGAAAGAGAGCAGTTGAATTGGGGGACCAGATGCAGTATCTTAGGTGTCAGGGAGGGGAGATGTATACATAGTTAAGATAAGGCAAAGGTAGGTGACAGTGGCTGGTATCCTATTCACACCAAGGGGAGGTGCTCAGTTTCTGTTATTCATCAAAAAAAAAAAGCAACACTAAGGGGTCTGTTTACCCCAACACACATTGAGAAACAAATCAACAATTTAATGTAGTTTCCATTATCTGAATCGCATATAATAAAAGGAAATGGAAGACTAAAAACAGATTTTGCAATGCCTCTCCAGACTCTTTTAAGGAATATCTACTGGATTAAGATTTTTTTTAATCAGCTATCTATTGGATTAAGATTGTAGTTCCAACTATTGGTGTGTCTCCATGCTTGTTGGTTATGATCACAGTCAAGAGGATTTCTTTATTTTAGAGAGAACCTCCACAACCACTTTCCTAAGAGAGTTGTTTTCCTATGAAATATATGTCCCAGCCCCTAGCCAGCCTCCTTGGGCTTGCAAATAATGTTCCAACTCTAAGAGAGTTGGTTCATAGATTTTTTTAATATAAGTTTGAGGACACGAAGAGTGGCTGACTCGTTCCAGAAAACAGAACACAAACCCCATAGATTAGATGAAAAGTTTAAACATCTAGAAACCATAGCTCTAAGGTCTGAACTTGAAATTTTTCGTTATTTATCAAACAAAAAAAAGATACATATATCCCCAGCAAAACTACTACATTCAAAGGATCCCCATGCATCTAGAATGCATATTTTGGGTATAAAAATGGTTTTGGAACAATGACCAATCAAAAATTGGTTTTGGATGAGGATGAGGGGTGAGAGCAGACCAGTACACGTAATGTATTGCTTTTGAGACTTCACTGGCCTGAAAAAGATGGCCTAATTGATCATATCTTCCACATCACATAAAAAAAAAAAATACAATAGTGGATACAGCTAACCTTCGCAATATCATTATCCTGCGACTTGTAGTGCTATTGGCATACCACCCACATAGACAGTTTTGCATGTATATGCTTCCACTATCAACATATTTTCAACCACAGATGCACAAAAAAATGTACATCCGCATATGCGTGGAAATGCACATGTTAGTGTTATGTCCTCGTAGAGAGACAGTAACAGGCAACAAAGGGAACTGCAGTGATACGTGCAAAAACACAACCACATAAAAAACTATGGGAAGTATGCGTTTGAAATGTGATATATAATATGCATGCAGTGACACACCGAACAACAATGGGTGATAAACTTTAGCATTAAAGAAGTCACGAGTTCAATTGAATTCTTATCCTGCGGATAAATCATCCGTACTAAGATGTAGAAATAGCATAAACTCTGATACAATCCTATAATTCCATCGAGAACTAAATCTAAAAATAGCAGAATTAGGGCAAACAACCACACCTGTTGAACAAGACTGTGAATTTCATTAGGCGCCATTAGATCGGAAAACTCAAGATCAACGACAATCTTCTGACCTTCTTCTTTGGCTCTCCTCAATCTCTCGATCTTCATCTCCCTCTCTCCCGATACTTTCTCTATCCTCTCTTTTCTGAGCTCTCTTCGAGACTCTATTAGCTTTGTTTTCTCCTCTTCGGATAGGGTCGCAAGCTTCTCCTCCCATTCCCGACGCTTGCGTTCCGCTTCCCTCTGCTTATGCTCTTTAATAGCGGCTTTCTTCTCTGCCTTCTTTGCTTCAAACCTCTGCTGCTTCAAAAGCTTTTTCCGAGCATTTTTCGACAGATGTGGAGGAACAGAAGACTGAGGAGGGTTGTCGTCCGATTGACCGTCAAGGGTGTTTTGTTCATTTTCGACTGGTTCCAGCATTTGCTTATGCAGTGTAATAACAGGATTCTGCGAAAGGGAAAAGGTGTTCGCCTATGTTATCAAAACTGAGGAATGGAGGGAGTCAAGGGGGATAACGGAGAAACCTATCAGGTTATCACGGCCTCACGGGTGAACTTGGGCCGGGTTAGCCCGATTCCAACCCGAAATGTGGGTTGGCTTTTTCTGGTAGGTACATGTGGGTTGGGCTGGAGTTTGTGTTAGAGCATTAGCGGGGATCCGTGTGATGTACGAGATTTATCAAGGAAAGTGAAATAATCAAAACCTATAATTAAAAAAGAATGCAATATTGGTTAAAATAATTAAATCTTTATTTTAGCAATTTGTTATAAAAATATTTTAGTAATTTAGTAATTTTGATTAATTATATTAATTTTTTAATCAAAATAATAAATTATTGCTAATTACTTGATAAAATAATTATTTTTCCATATTATTTGTTAGTATTCTATTTTATTTATTTTACTTTATTAATGATTAAATGTTCCAATTTTTTTGTAAATACCACTTAAATATTTAAAACATTTAAAGATTAATAAATATACAAAATTATGCTATAGTCACAATTAAATTAACCTATAGTTAACTTTTTTAGTCATAATTAAATTAATCTAAGTTCAAACTTAAGGTTTAAGAATTTGGATTAAGTTTTGATTGATCCTCATCCTAACCCAATCCAACCAAGTTGCATGCATCGTAACATTCAAATTGGACTAAACCAAATTGAGTGCAACCTAGCCTACACCTTAAGTGTAATAATATTTGTCTGGGCCTACAAACTTGCTTGTGTTAATTATAAAACTATGGTATTTTTTTAAATTAAAATTTGTATTTAATCCTAGTTTGGTATAAAAAGTATATAGCATTTCTAGATATATTAATATAAAATTTGTTATCTAAATATTATATAATAATATTTACCATATATGCATATAACTTCCAAGTTGAGCTTATTAGGAGTTGCTTAGCTTGAGCCCTACCATCATTGAACTCAAAGAATTCCACACCCAATTAGATTTCAAATTCGATTAACCATTTGATTAATAATTCGATTCGATGTGGATTTAACCCCATCCAATTTAACACATAGGTAGCGCCCGGTAAATCTGAAGTCTGAAATCTAAAGAGCAAAAAAAATCTTTGAGAAAGCTCTGAAGGCATTCCAAATAAAATTTGTTTTTCTACTTTTGCAGATATCTGAATGTGACAGAGTTATTCGACAATCTGAATGATCTAACATCTGAACAAAATGTGCATTTTACAAATTTACCCCTCAAATGTCACTTAAATTATTAAATAACAATGATAGAAATTATTAAAATTTGATAATATTATAAAATTATAAAATTATAAAATTATAAAAATAATAAATAATAAATAAGATTTACAATATATTTTTCTATAGAGATTTACAATATTAATAAAAATATTGAAATTATCAAAATAGTATTCATTAATAATATTATAAAGTAACATTTATTATTTTAATTTGTCTTCAAAATATTAATATTTGCCTTCAAATATTAACATTGTAAAATAATTTTAATATTAATGTTAATATAAAATAATATTTATAAAATGTTAATAATATTATAAAAAATAAAACTAATCTGCTCTCTGCTCTCTTTCTCTCTCTCTCTCTCTCTCTCTCTCTCTCTCTCTCATCCTCGTCCTCCTCCACATATTATCGGTGAGCACGGCTATGCCCAATGCCCTCTTTCTCCTCCTCTATTGCCAGTGGGCTTTTAGCACCAACTTTCTTCAAGTCCCCACTCCCTTGTACATCCTATTGCAGAAACATAGTTGTTGCATCCCCTGTTCAAGATGCTTCATCTGGGTCGTGACCATGTGCAAGCTCGAACCAATGTTCCTATTCGTTCTCCATCACACATCAGTGGGAAGGGGCGTCGATGGAAAACAGTTTATTATTTTTAGTTATCTTATAAATACTAATTCTTATTAATTTCCTAGTTTATAATAGTTTCTAGATAGAAGCTGCAAAAAAAAATAATGTTTTTTATTAAATTTAGTAATTTTTTATTAATTTTACAGCCCTATTACCTACAATATGTGTAGGCATAGTGTAGATCTTAGCTAGACCTGACTTAGAAGAAAATATTTGCTTGAGCACAAGGTTGGACTAAGTTATAAATTGTCATTCCTAAGTAGAAGGAACCTAATGACATTGTTTTAATTAATTTTTCATAATTTTCTACTTTCTATGCTTAATTTTAATTATCCTATTAATATTAATTATATTTAAATAGAATTGAATTGTATTTTAGCTTTTTATTTATGTATTACTCATTTTTATTAATTTTTTAACGTTTGATAGTTGCTAGATAAAAAGTTGCTAAATTTTAATATTTTTATTAACTTTAGTATTTTTTATTAATTATAGCTATTAGGTTTCAAATTATTATTATTATTATTATTATTATTATTATTATTATTATTATTATATGTCGTGTATATGTAAATAAATCGCGAATATGGTCCAAGTAATAAATGCCCAAGTTTCCTTCGGGTCTCAATTCCAATACGACCCCCATGCCTCATTAGCCGATAAACCCTAGACTAATGACTCGATAACTCCAATGATCCAATTGCTGAATCAATTGATGCCTGTGATAGTTTCTAAAAGTAAAAGAAGTGTTTTGTAAAACATTGTTTTTTTTATTCACGTATTGGATCTCACAAAAGTAAAATGACCCAATTAATAATCCATTATTTTTGTTCTTTTGAGACCTTTAGAAACCATTTTTTTCTTCTTTTAAAAATCTTAGAACTAAAAAACTTTTATTCTTCACGTTTCAAATTTTTTTGTTGAGTTCTTTCCAAATGGGTTCAAAAAAAGACAGTCGTTTGCGGGGAGAACCAAAAAGGAGTTTCGCTTCCATTCCAAAAACTGTTTAAAAACAAAAATTTTATTTTTTTCCTTTATTTTTTATTGTTAWTGTATTTTTATGATGGGATCGCAGTTTAGATCTATGCCAAGGTTTCAAACGGAAAGAAATAGGATCTTTATCTGAATACCGTCTGTTAACCAGTTATTTGGAAATTCTTTTTATGATAATTGAATACCATTATAGGTGCATTTAATATGTATTTCTCTATTCAATTCCTTCAAATCCTCATTCCACTCGGGGAATTGAAATAATAACATACGACTGAGATTTTTAGCTATTATCAATGAAAACAATACAATATATTTTCTAAGAGTTAATTGGGTTATTAACATAAAACCTCTTATTGCTTGCGTAAATATAAAAGTATCCCAGGCTTCTGCTATTCTTATCCATTTGTTCTCCTCTTTTTTCTCTTTCTTTCTTTTTTCTTTTGCCTTTCTTTCTCTACAGAATCTAAAATTGTGAATTCCGTATTTTTCTCTATCCAATTCCTCAGCATAATCTTCAGACAGAAGAAGATTATGTAAACACTTACTCGAAATCTCACTTATTAGATTCCATTGTGGAAGATACCATTTTTTCTGAGGAATTGGCCATGATATATCTGATCCATGCATAATATCATGAAAAATGGATACAAATTTGTGACTDCTACTTAGTATCGGCAATAGGTCTRAAAAAGTATCTAAAAGGGTGAAATTTAGATATTTGCACCCTGTCGAAGTAAGGAACCATGGCATATATGTTTGGAACATATTCCATTTTGAGCACACATTATGGGTTTCTAGTCGAATTGAACTATTTTCGAAAATGGGTCAACACAAATGATAAAACAGGTTTTACATTTTAAATTTTCATTAATTTTTTTTATTTTTATATCATGGGAGCTATGCACAATAAAGGTCTAGACTCATACAAATTATAAATTTTAACAATATTACACAAATTAATTAAAATGCATTAATATAAAGTTATCTAATAAAATAAAAAGAACAAACAAAACAAAATACAACACTAGAACATGGGTTCTATTTGCAATATATCAAACCCATCTTAAAATCATAATATTATTAAAACTATCAATTAATATTTTTTTGTATTTAAATTTCTTATTTTATTAGTGTTTATTAAGTTTGATTTTTATGTAGAACTGATGTTTTTAATTTTTACTAATTTTTGTTAACATTGTTACATTTAAGTGGAAGTTTAGTAGATTTTTAAATTACTATTTTTTAAAATAGTATTTTTATTTTTATTGTTTTATGTTTGATTGTTTAACCTCAACCAATTTATATTATTTGACTTATTAATATTTAGTTTATTTTATTGTACTAGTATGGACCCATGCAATGCACAAGATTTATCAAGGGAAGTAAAATAACCAAAACATATAAGTAAGGAAAGAATGCAATGTTGTTTAAAATAATTAAATCTTTATTTTCATAATTTGTTATAAAAAAGGTTTTACTAATTTAGTAATCTAGTATTTTGATTAATTATATTGATATTTTTCTAACAAAAATAATAATTTATTGTTAATTTATTAATAAAATAATTATTTTATCCATATTATTTCTCAGTGTTCTATTTTATTTATTTTACCTTATTAATGATTAATGTTTCGATTTTTTGCAAATATCACTTAAATTTTAGTAAATATGAAAATTTAGGCTATAATCATATTTAAATTAATCTAATCTCAAAGTCAAGGTTTAAGACTTTGGATTAAGCATGCATTGATTCCCATCCTGACCTAACCCACACAATTTGCACGCATTATAATTAACATTCGTAATTGGGCTAAACTAAACCGAGTGCAACCCATGCATGCCTTATTTTTTATTTTTTAAACTATTTAGATAATATAGAAGACAAATGATCTATGAGGGATGGGATAACCCATTGTGTAGCCTAATAAACCAAAAAATTAAAAATTTAGCGTCACTTGGCTTAGCCCAGCCCAACAACTTAAGTGTAATAAGATTTGCTTGGGCCTATAGGCTTGCCTGTGTTAATTATAAAACTATGGTTTTTTTTTTACAATTTAAAATTTTTATTTAATCCTAGTTTAGGATAAAAATATACATACCATTGCTATATATTAATATAATTTTTTTATCTAAATATTATATAATAACATTTACCATATATGCATATAACTTCTAAGTTGAGCTTATTAGGAATTGCTTAGCTTGGGCTCTATCCAATAGGATCCTCATTGGACTCCAAAAGTTCGATGCTCAATTAGACTTTGGATTCAATTATCCCATATTTTTTTTGGTTATTAATCATTGCCTGACACCCCCTTAGGTGTTGTAACTCTTTTAAGTGAACAGTACAACATCACATCAATAGTTATTTTCTTTGATAATAATGGGATAACTATACAGCCATTAGGGTTAATTTTAACTCATAAAATGATTAATTTTAACAATATTATTAATTAAAATGCATTAATATAAAGTAATCCAATAAAATAAAAATAATAAACAAAATAAAATGCAACTTAGAACACATGTTCTGTTTGCAGTATATCAAACCCATGTTTAAATAATAATATTATTAAAACTATCAACTAATAATTTTTGTATTTAATTTTTTTTATTTTTATTAGTGTTTTTTAAGTGGAATTGAAACGATTTTAAGTGGAAGTTTACTTAGATTTTTAAATTAATAATTTTTTGAAATAATGTTATTTATTTTTGTTGTTTTATGTTTGATTGTTTAACCTCAACTTATCTATATTATTTGATTTATTAATAGTAAATTACAAAGACCTTCCTGTACTATGGAGTCTGTGACAAAGACCTCCCATGTACTTTGTTTTCCAACAAAGACCCCCCTGTACTATGACCATGAGACAAAGACCCCCCTTGATCGTTAAGTTAGATGACGAAATGCGTTAAATTACCAAAATACCCCACTAAACTTTTTTTATTTTCTTTTTTTTTTGTTTTTTTCTCTTAAAACCTATTTAACTATTATTTTCCCTTTCTTTCATTCCCTCTATAAATCTATCAGCGCGAGATATGAATTTCTATAACTAGCTCACAGACTCCGATTGACTCAAGGCAATTTTGCTGCAATCTGAGACAAAAATCGGCGAGCGAAGATGTCGTTGAAGCAGGACTGTGGTTACCACCACCATCACAAGTGGAAGAAGCTATTTTCCCGGTGAGTATTCGTCGTGATTTGAGTATTCGTCATTGTAGCTTTGTTGTTGATGGTCATGATTCATGGACAAACCTTGGACCGGTTCTACAGTAAATCTTCTGGGCCATCAATTACTTCATGCCATTGGTTTGTTGTAATTTTGTTGTTGATGATCATGGAAATGCAAATAGAAAACCTGCAGAACAGAATTACATGTGGAAAGATCAACTTAAGGTGAATGGGTAGATGATGGAATGGAGTACATTCTTCACACTTGATACAAGTTCTAGCTGATCTTTGAGTCTATAAGTGTGAAAATGTGAATGGAAGAATATGAATTTATAGGATTTGAGAGATCCAGGTCAGTCATTTTATGGGTAGTAATTGTCCAAATTATTACAATGGAATATGATCACTAAAAAGCAAGTAGTTCTCGTGGCCCAAAAGTTTGAACTTTGAAAAATAGAGGACAATAGTTCTCATCACCCCATAGTACCGGGGGGGGGTTGTAATTTACCCTTTATTTTATTATGTTGTATTACTATTCTCTCTCTCTCTCTCACACACATACACCCTCTCTTAAATGTAATAATAACATGCATTAAAATAAGAGACCTTGGAAAACCAAAGGTCTCTTTCTTTCTCTCTAATAGTATACATCTTTATTAATCCAATCAAAATAGACAATGATTACTTTTTATATTTTTAAGACAAAAGAAAATAGGAAAATTGCAAAAAATGGAGAAAATAGATAAATAGCTTCTCTTAAAAGAGATACGTGCATCGTCCAATTTTATTATGTATATATATAGATGTTCATTTTTATCACATAATTATCATAATTTTTTTTTGTAGATAATATAGTATATATTATCCATCGAAAGAGATCGCGTAAAAAAAAAAAAGAACATCCCCCAGTCAAGTAGGTTGGTGATCAACCCAAAACAAATTGTCCTAATGATAAATTTTATCCACATAAATTAAACAATTATCATTTTTACCATAAATTTCATTATTAAAATGAACAAATTTGTTTGGTAATATTTTGACAACTTTTTTGCACGTGGAAAAGTTTTTTAAATCCATGGAAAAATTATTTTATCATTTGATTCATCACTGTCAATACACAAACATGAGTAGATTGATCAATTTTCTTTTATCGAAAAATGAATATGCCCATAGTGTTTGGGTTGAAAAGTACCTAATTTACCTAACTTTCGTTGTGTTGGGGTTAATTGAGATCTCAAGCAATCCAGTCCCAACATGTGGTGTTGCAAATAAGTTGGATCAAGCCCGATTTGAATCTAAATTCAATTTGGCAGGAGTCAGATTTGGATACCTCCCATATCCTAATAAATTGTATCAAATTGGAAAAGTCGATCTATTTAGTTAATGGATTGGTTTCAAATATACACCGATCTGATTTGTCATAACCTTATCCAATCCATTAATTATGAAATATAATAATATATATATATATTACTTATATAATTCTATATTATTATATTATAGTACATTATTGTATTATGAAAAAAATACAATATATTATTTACATTATACCATCAATGTTTTATTACAATTTGAATCGGATATGCATAGGTGGTGTTTGATAAATCTGAAATATAAAGTCTGAAAAGTTAAAAAAGATATTAAAAGTGTCTGAAATATGAAAAAAGGGCATAGATGTTTTTCTACTTTTTAGCGTTTTTCTACATAGATAAGGTTGTTTGTGTTGGATCAAACCATTAACATATGAAATTCCCCGATTTTACTATTTTATCCCTATAATAGACTATTTGGTAATTTTGAGTTTAATTTGTACTATTTCATATAAAATAAATATCAAATTCAAAATAATATTTAATAATTAATATAAATAAAATTTTAATAATTAAAAATAATAATTACTAATTCATAAATAACACAAATAAAAACTAATAAAAATAGTTAATAACTAATTAAAATATTGAAATAATTAACAACAATAAAAATTAAAATAATTAATAAAATTTAGTGAAATTAATAATTAATAATTAATAATTAAAAAAACTTAAACAAACCAATTAACAAGTAATAAAAATATAAATAACACTTATTATTAATTACTAATTAATAATTAATAATGCCAGTGATTAAAAATTAATAATTAAGTTAAAATAGTTAAAAAGTATTAAAATAATCAATATTAATAAAAATTTAAATAATAAATAAATAATAAAAAAATCATAAAAAGTAATTTATTCAATTCAAATAATTGATTAAAATAAAAAATATGTATACTTTCAATTAATTTCACTTGAAAAATTAAAAAAAAATGAAAATAAATTATTAAAAAAATAATGTTGAAAATACAAATAAGTTTCAGAAGATTCTATTATTCCCGAAGTAAAGTACTTACATAGCTAAGCAATATAATATGGTTGTCCATAAGTACATATTAAAGTGATTGTTATGTTCTATATGTTTGTATGTCGTACATATAATTATCCTAACTGTCTCATAAGTACCCTATGCAATTTTCACAACAATAATAAATAAAATGACAATAATGACAAACTGAATAACATTGCATATAAGAGATGCATCTGGCATTCAAGTGCCATCTCCTCATCGAGTGGTTGCAATTCGGGGTTTCTATAGGCCATGAAGTGGGTTGATTGAACCCCCTTAGCTCAACCACTAGGTCGGCAATCAATTCATCAACCCAATAAAAAGAGTGTATGATTTTCCTGTAGTGGGCAACGTAAGAAAACTCTTCCCGATTTTCATCTGTCCCAACCTTGCAGAGTTTCATATAGCCAGCCATGCATGCATACATGATTAGAAAATACCTAAACCATTTTTCCCTACCTAAAAAAAGTGTGTTCATGTATATAACCATAACAGTACACTACAAACAAACAAGAAGTTATAGTAATGGTTCAAGTACACAACTAATAAAAAACAAATAGTTCAATGCATATTCCTATCTAATAAGTCTTGTGCAATTTCCTTTCACAACGTGGCCATAAACTATGCATCAACTTGCCCATGAGGTGTCTCTCCATTGTTGTCATTTTTTGTTGATTCCCTTCTTAGATAGTTGTGAATAGAGAAGCATGAAATAACTATGTGCTGTTAGACATGGAGATTGAATGGTGCCATCCATTTAAGAATTGGAAACTGAGCTTTCAGGATACCAAACGATCTCTCAATTACATTTCTTAGCTTTGCATGTGCTTGTTGAATCGTTCTTCTTTAATCCTAGCATGTACATGTTGAAAGTCTACTGCCATTATCGTACATTTCGATAGGGTGCTATCAAGTGTCTTGTATTAGTGTGTGTAGCATCGCATAGGGGGTACTTGTATGTGTCAATCAAGTTTATCTATAAAAAAAATGAATTTACCAAAAAATAATGAACACCGCTAGAACACCATTCTACTAGCAAGTGGAAATGGAAAGTTGTTGTTATGGTTGTGTGCAACCCCATGTAAAGCCTAGACGTCATGATATGTTCCTTCCCAACTAGCATAAACAATATTTAAACAACATGTTAAAATCACAAACAACTAGCACATTTTGGAAACATTCTTTCCCTCCTCTTCCTCGATATGCTAGTTGTTTCTCTAGTGGCACCACAACACGAACAAGTGTTCCATCTAAAACACCAATAACACCCTTCAAAAATAAATGAAAACAAATAAATAAAACTCGTTCTGAGCGCAACCCCTATCCTAATCAAAATTATGAACCCTATGTGACATTATTAGTTATTTACCTTGAATACTTGTTGGAGTCGTTTGTGGTGCCTTGGGATGTTTGTGTTTGAGTCAAATGTAGTTGGGCGGATCATCTCTCATGCAAATTCCATAATAGCAGCTAACACTTTATGGAAGTATCTTTGCGCTGTTTGTGTAAAGTGATTGAATCATCTCTTCAGAATAGATAACTTTTCATTATGACTCAAACACAAAAGAAACATGGCCATTTTCCCCTCCATTAATATGTATCGGCTATCATGCAACCATCTGCAATCTTGAAGTGGCTACATATACAGTAAGAAGCAACGTGAGAAATAAGATGTGTGACAATGAAGGGCCTGCTCGTTTCCTCTTAACTCTTATTTCTTAAAAGGAATATTTTAACTTTAAGAGAAAATTGGTTGTTTGTTTCTTCTTATCTCTTATCTCTTAAAGTGCAATTATACAACTTTTTGTTGTTCAATGATACCTCCAAAAAGATATAAAAAAACTCTCATATATGGGTCAAAATAGATATTTGATACTTTTCAGAATTCAGAGTTCAGAACTTAGAACAACATTCTCTGCATTTAGAGTTCAGAGGAAAGAAAAATTCACCAATACCAATATAGCTCTTAATGTAATTATTACACTTTCAAATGCCAAACTTCAGAACAAACGAACAGGCCCAAAGAAGCATATGGAGAGAAAATAAAGAATTGCGGCCATGAAACCTGGAGCAATCTTCAGACCCGCAAGCAGCAATCTTCTTTCTCATTCGTTCGAGAGAGAAAACGCAAATGAGTTAGGCTTTTAGGTTTGGGGTTAAACATGGGCAAATCGCATCATTTCAAAATTTTGAAAGGGTATTTCCAACTTTGTGCTAGCTTTAAAATGCATTAAGAGACATGCCGTGAACCTAAAATTTTAGATTTGAAAACAAATTTTAAACCACTCTTTAGATGCAACATCAAACGAATTGGTGTCTGAAAAGCGTTATCGGACACCAAACCTCTTAAAAGCGTTATCAAATGCCAACAGTGACAACCTGCCTTTTCACTCCCATATGGCCCCTTAAACATGTATCTACCCAATACTAAACAAAAGTGAGAATAGTTAACTCAACTATTAGGGAAAAAAAAGGTGTTAACTTTATGCACACGGCTATAATCGAATCAAATTCAACAAAATCTGAATCCAATCCAACTACTGAAATTTTGCATCCGAATTTGATTCAAAATCCAATCAGATTTGAAGACCTTGGATTCAAATTCAAATCCTAATAGACTCATATTGGATTCAGATTTAATCCGCTTTTTCTTTAATTTGTTAAAATATCAACAAAAAAAATTAATTGCTTCCCAACTTTTATATATAATAAACTAATGTAATTATAACATACTAAATTTATTATATATATATAACATAATAAATATGATATCTTTTATTATTTTAGATATAATTATATAAAAATTATGTATTAAATTCAATAAATATTATAATATAATCATATCCGACTTTTAATCAGATCCGATGGGTCAAATTCGAATCTAGTCCGATTATTAATCGAATGTAGATTGTAACATTCAAATCTGACCCGATTATGTAAATGCATAATTTAATTCCAAGATAATTGAATTGGACGCAAGACCGGGCCTCATATTTTCATGTATCATTGATAGGCCTAGTAGGACTTGTATTTTTTTATTCAATTTCCTAATTCAAATAAAAGTCTCATTATAAAGATTTCCAATAGCGTATATTCCATTCTTCTATATGAAATAGATTGCTAATTATAAATTAAGCCTAATTTAATTTTTTAAAGTAAATAAGAGACTCGGTTTATATATTTCATATAATAGTGCATATCAAATAAAGTAAGTTATTGTTTATAAATAAAACCTAATTTGATCTCTTAATTCAAATAAAAACCTAAAATGAATTGATTTAGTGTTAAGCAAAAATAGGTCAAAATAGTAGCCTCGTACAAGGCTTTTACATCAAACAAGTGTTACCCTATCTATATGTGAATAGGTGTTATTGACTTACAAAATTTTTATTGGACAACAAATGCCCCCTATAGAGGTGTAAAACGGATCGTTCCGCCCTCCACAGGGATAACTTAGGGGGTCGGCCTGACACGACCCACGACCCAAGCTTGTGCGGGCCCGTGTTGTGCCTTGGGCCTGGGCCGTGTTGAGCTAGGCCTTGGGCGTAGACCAAAAAGGGTAAGACTGTTTTTTTACCTTTTTTTTGTTTTTCTTTTGTTTTTTTGAAAATTTTGATTTTTTTCTTTGTTAAGTAAAAGTGTAAAAGCAAAATATTTAACTTTCCTTTGGGCTTTGGGAACTATTTGAAAAAAATAAGAAATAAGAAATCTAACAAATAAATGAAAAATACAATACTTAACCAAATAAGAATGGAATAACAAATTGGAATTTTATTTCATTTAAATTTGAATGATACAAATTACAAAGAATACAATGGTTAGATACTTGGATGAATGAAATATGAAAATTGGAAAATGGAATAAATTAATAAAATATAAAAATATAATATAGTTATAAATTGAAAATACAAAGTTCCATTGTTAACAAAATAGCCAAATAATTAAATAAAATTAAAACAGAATTTATAATAATTAAAAAATGCTATACAATTATTGTTCATGACTTTCATCATCTGCTTCAGGTGAAATATCGAGTATAGTGTCATGCCCTTTGTCTTGTAATTTGTTTTCAGCATCCAACCAATCTTTAAAGCAAATGCACATCTCTATACTTTCACCATTCATACTTTTCTTGTCGTCCGACACCCTAGTACCTGCACTAAAACAAGGCTCTAATGGAACTGTAGACACTAGAGGGGTTAGTAGATCACGTGCCATAGTGGTGAGAATTGGAAAATTTTTTGAATGTTCACTCCACCAGGCTAAAATATCAAAATGATTTGTTCTCTCACCTAAACTAGAAAAATTTACTTGTAAATAAAAATTAAGTTCAGTAAATGAACTTGTTGTTAAGGTAGGAAAGTTTTGCCTTCTACTTATTAAATAAAAAAGTTTTTCTCTTCTACTACTACGCTCAAATTCAGAATAGAAGATGCAGTTATAGAACTTATAGAATTATTTCCTATTACTTCAGTTTCATATAAACTTAACATTTCAAATAATAAACTCACTACAAGAAGCCTAATTTTAGCCACAATTGTTTAGCACTGTTGCTAAAACCCTGGATTGGCAACAGATTTTATCCAATTGTTGCTAGTTACGTATCCAACTGTCGCAGATAGCACCTTTTTTTAACAACAATTGATTATCATTGTTGATAAACCAATGTATTGACAACAGGCCTTATCCAATAGTTGCTAATTGTAGACCAATCGTTGCTAATTTCTTTCAACATGTAGCAACAATCATAAAAAAGTTGTAGTTATAGTGATTTAAAACATTCAACAACTAGATTAAAGGATGATTAATATGGAAGCCACAAAAAGAAAAAGGTTCACCTTAACTTATTTTATATTTTTATTGGGGTAGCTTAAATGGGAGAAGTGATTTCAATGGGTCAAGTTTGGTTAAAATACAGAAAAATACAAAAACAAAAAAAAAGAAAAAATTTCAAACTTTTATGACATTAATATAATTTTTAATTTCTAATTTCTAATTTCTATTTTTAATTTTTAATTTTTGATTATAATATAGAAAGACATGATAAGGAAACAACTTTTAACCAAAATCAATCAGTATCATATAATAAAATGGTAACAAATTAGTAGTCTATGTATCAAATCATAGAGGGGTTTTGATTGGCCAAAGTCCTACACCATGTCTTTCCAAGAACATAGTTATTTCCCTATTTTAGAGTTATTTGTCATTTCAATAATTTTTTTCCTATAACATTATGCTATAGTGTAATTGGAACAAAAATTGTGACAAGTTTTGGGTTGGATGGTTCAACCGTTTGCATCAAGCAATGGTTTGAAAACATTGATACACGGTACCTTTACTCAATTAATCTCAAATATACAAAGATTTCAATGTTGAAATATCAATAATACATTCTTTCGAGAATTGTAACGACTAACTAGTTTGTAGACTTGTTCATGGGTCGGGTAGCCTGATGGCCCTGTCTGGCCCAGCCCGCACCCCGGTCGGGCTTGGACATGTAGTTAGGTCCGCGGGCATAATTGTGTTTTGGGCCGGGCTCGGGATTTATCAAAAAATCACGGCCTGAGCCAGGCCTGGCCCGACTAATTTATATAATATAAAATCAGCGACAACAAGTTGAGCTTTAGAATTCGGGCTCGGGCCTTAAAAAAATATGTTAATGAAGAGTGAAACCCGGCCCGGCCCAAAACAGGTCTATTGGTTTGATAAAAAAAACATTGTAAGCTAGTCCACTAACCAATTTGTTGTTTAGGCACCAAACACTAGGTGATTAGAAAAATCTGCCATAATTGGGCAATTCAAGAATTTTGATTTCATAAAACTGGTTCTTTTTTATTCATATATATTTTTTAACTTTTATCTCAACTTACTAGGTCATAACTTTGCACTCAATGATTGGATATTATGGTGATTTTTTTTTTTAAATTGAGTAACTTTTTTGTGATCTATATGCATTAATTACCAATGGGCCCAAAGGCGCCTTGTCCCACTATTTTTTTTTTTCAAAAATGCGTTTTTTTATTGATTTGATTCGGGCAGTTGAACTGACCCCCACTAGATGTGTTCATGGGCCAGGTTGGGTTGGGTTTTGTCTCTATATCAATAAAACTTGTTTAAACTTTAGCTTAACTCGACCATCGGGCATAAATCTTTAGGTTGAGAATAACCATCATATAAATTCCAAAGCTCAACCAAGTAATTGGGAAAGAAGATTTTTTTTTATTCAACAATAAAACTGATTTATTTATATTAAATAAATAAACCCGACTCGTCATTGAGCAACTGGGCCCATAAAGAGGTTTACCTGCCACTTACATGGAAATAACCATTCACGATTAAAATAGGGTTAGGGTCTCATATTTAGCTACCTGAATTTGAGAATGACCCAACCCAAACCAACCCGGAAAAAACTGGATTAGGTTATGTGTCAACCCACTGACCCAATTGTCAAGTCTAATTGGGATTATTTATGTATTTTTAGAAGTTTCCACTATTTAATCTTTATTTTTTATTGTTTACTCCTTGAATTGTTAAATGTTCAAGTTTTTATTGTATTTATGGAATTTTAAGGTTAATTCCTTTAATTTTGACATTTTCAGCTATTTTTTCTTTATTTTTTAAGATTTCAATTATATTTTGGGATGACTTAAATTGACCGGTAGGTCAACCCTAACTCGAACATTTAGGTTAGAGTCTAGCATTTATCGACCCAACCCAAAACTCAATCTGACCCGAAATCAACCTAAAGTGTCTTGACCCAACCCAAACCCGACCCACCCAACCCAATTGCCAGGTCTAATGCTTAACATAATTATTTCTAATAATTTAAAGGAAAAAATATTTATTTATAATTAATTACTCATTACAATTTTTCTTACCAAAATTAATTCTTTAATTACGTAACCCAACAAACAATTAGAAAGTTACCACTTCCTGCCACATCTAATTCTATTCCCTCCATCGAATATCCCAAGTTTTAATTTTCCATCATGGCAAGTAAAACTGCAAAACCTCACGATTTTGAGTTTGACTAGCCTCAACAACTTCGAGTTTGACTTGAACCTGAAAGAGCATTGATGGAGCGCAATCCGGCTGGTCCTAACTGTCAACGATCTTGTCTTTGGTTGGAGCAAAAGGTGCCTGAAACGGAGAAGAAAGCGAGTAATCTCCGGGGAGGAACCCGGTGAAAGTCCTCCGAAGCTCAAGTTAGTATTTCCTCAAAGGCAAGATAAAAAACCAGATGACGCAAAGTTATCACATACCTCCTTCTTGGAGGGGGGGGGGGAAGATAACCTTTTATAACCACTTCACGCACTCACTCCCAAGCTCCTGTCAGGTCGGGTATCATTACCTCTGCACTTCTGCCAGTTCGGGTGTCATCACCTCTGTTGGGGCAGACAACCGCCATTGCTCTCTTTGTCGGAGCCGTCTCTGTGACTGGAGGTGGTGGTGGCAATTGGCCGTTGAAGTGCGGCTGTCAAGTGTCAGATCCTAAGTCAGTCAGGTGCGCCGCCTCAGGATACGGACTCCTTTGGTGTCAGATCAGGTACGGTCATTCAGTTCGACGTCCTGGAGACGAAGTGCTAGAGTGGTGTGCGAGGTGAAGTCTTGAGTTCAGATAGAGGTGTGGCCCGAACTGCCCTGGGTCGGGCCAGTTTGGGTCGTTGCCCTTTGCGCTCCTCATAAGGCTCGGGGTCAAAGGGAGAGTTCGGGCTCCTTTTGGGGAGCTCGGACCACTAGTTCCTCCTCTCGGAGCTCGCGCCTTGAGCGTACTGCCGTGCCAAGCTATTGCCTCTGCCACGTGTTGAGTGGTCAAGAGGTTGGGACAAATCTTCCTTCATCAATTGCCCCCCACTCCTCGCGCTAAGGGGCTTGCCCTGGCGCGAGGAGTTCGCGAGGTGGCGGGTGATTTTGACCCGTACTTCGAACTGGTTTGACTGATAGCGCGAAGTGCGCGTTTGTCAGGAGATTTCTGGGTTTCTCGAGTGCCAAAAAGTCAGGAAACGCGCCAATCTATCTTTAAATGCTGGGAGACATGACAGCGCGCGTTTATTTCAAAATTTAAAAAACGCGTCGCTGGGAGACGTGACAGTGGGCGTTATTTCAAATTTGAAAAATGCGCCGCTGTCGCCTTTAATGCGGGGAGACGTGCGCCGAAGCTGCTTCAATTTCAAAAGACATACGGCTAGTCACGTCTCGGTCTTAGGAGGCGTGCGGTCAGCTTGATCATGGGCCGTTGGATTTGCCTCAATCAGAATCATCGGTTTTCGGTCACTGTGGGTATAAATAGTGGGGGACCCCAGTCGCTTTTCATTGCCATTCTCCTGCGTTTGCTTCTTGAGCTCGCGTCCAAGTTTTTAGCTCGTGTCAACCTTCCGTAGTCCGTTTGCTTTTTCCGGGTGAGTCAGTACTTTCTTCCCAGTATTCTTTTCCTCCCGATGTCTAGCTCGGACAACTTAGACAGTTCTTCGAGGGGGTCAGATGCAGGTTCTACGAACCGAGCTGCATCCCCCGACAGCCTTAGTGAACCCGAGGTAGAGCTCGAGGAAGAGTTCGAACTCGTAGGCCGAGTCGCCTCGGGTAGTTTGGCGTCCTCCCGTCGAGGTCGGACGTTAGACAAGTTTGGGCCCTCAACCAAGACGCCTGAGGGGCTTTACTCCCTTATCACCCAGTTCAACCTGCATAGGGAGTACACTTACTTTATACCCTCAGGCAACTTCCCTTGGAAACACAGTCCCGACGAGATCGTGATATTCCGGGAGCAGCTCGTCGCTGGGTTGCGCCTACCTTTCCACCCCCTCATCATCAAGGTTATGAACCACTTCGACGTTACCGTCGGCCAGCTCCACCCGAATTCTATCCGTAATTTGGTGGGGACTATCTCCCTCTTTTGCGAATAGATTTTGCCTTTTGACCTGGAGATCTTTTCTTCCATTCTAATGCTTAGAAAGCAAGCGGGTCCCCTTCCCGGGATAGGCGGACATACTACCTGTCTCCTCGCCCAGGGTTCAAGCTTTTACACGATCTTCCCAACAAGGTCCCGGCGTGGAAACGAGACTACTTCGGGGTGTGAAGTGCAATGGGGTGGCCGTTCCAAACCGGGTGGGGGATGGCTGCCCCCGATGCCGGTGTTACGCTTGATAGGGAGACGGCGAAGGGCCTCCGGGAATGGGCACGGCTTGCGCTAAAATGCCACCATTATCTGACGGAGGCCAAGCTCATCCAGGTCGGCCTGAGTTCGGGTAGGTTTCTTGCTCAGAGGCTTGCCTTTTGTTTTGCTTTCCGTTCTTTCATTTTCCTGATGCCGAGCTCTCTTTGCAGGTGTGATGGACACAGAAAAGACTCGTGGTGGGAACCTGTTTCATGCCATGAAGAGGAGGAAGCGAGTTGTCAAACGGACTCGTGTCGAACTGCCCCGAGATGCGAAGCCCGAGGTATCGGGCTACCCGCTAGTGGATCCGACCAGGGAGCCCAAGATGGCCCCTCCAGTACAAGAAGCGGCAGGGGCCCCTTACGCCGAGGCTGCTTATACAGGGGCTCCTCCTTACACTGAGACTGCTTATACGCGAGCTGGGCCTTCAGGCTCGGGAGGCCAAGG
>NW_010729084.1:5961654-5986501 GCF_000365185.1 Nelumbo nucifera
GGCATCGATGTGATCGTTGGGGTCGAAGGACCCATCATACTTGTCTAAAGGGGGGAGTTTGAAATCTCTGGGCATGGGGACTGCAAGGAGTTCTGATGAGAGGGGGGAAGGGACTGAGAGAATAGGGGCACCTTTTACCTCGTCCGAGCTTGTCTCTTCTTTACCTCAGAGCTCGGGCAGGACACGGGTGGCAGTTCGGCGACTTCGCCGGTGTCTTCGTTGCTGGGTGGGCCTAGTACTGGCGCTGCTGGCCTCTATGTTGCCGAGCTCGATGGGCCCGGATTGTTGGTAGTCCACTGCTAAGACGCTAAATCGGTTCTCTGTGGGTGGGAGCTCAGAGTTGGAGTGCCGAGGTGCTGACTTGGCAGGCGAGGTTCCCAACCCGCCGGCGAGCTGCGAGGCGGGGGTGATTTTTCTTTCCCCCGGCTATGGGGCGGGCCAGTTCGGGTTGTTGCCCTTTGCGCTCCTCGTAAGGCTCGGGGTCAAAGGGAGAGTTCGGGCTCCTTTTGGGGAGCTCGGATCGCTAGTTCCTCCTCTCGGAGCTCGCGCCTTGAGCGTACTGCCGTGCTGAGCTGTTGCCTCTGCCACGTGTTGAGTGGTCAAGAGGTCGGGACAAATCTTCCTTCATCAAGCATCACTAAGCTCTACTTCCCCCTCCACGATTTGTTCACTTCTACTGAAGTTATTGAGATTAGTCTCTCTCTATTTTTCTCTCTATTATTTTATTTGCTGGTTTCTATTAGGGTTTTCTACTTTTCTCATTATTTTAACATTAGGTTTGTAAATTTGTAGTGGTCGATCAAGCTAGACAGGGGGGCTGTAAGATAAAAATAGTGACTTGAAGACAAACAATCCATAAGATTCGCGGTTGTAGTGACTTGAGGTAAGATGTCGATTTTTGTGTTGAAAATTTCTTTGCGTCTCTTTCTTTCTTGGCCCATCTAACATTGTTTGTTTGTTTCTGGAAAACAGGGTCAAGCTTGGCCTTTCTCAATAGCATATAACATACCCAAAAGTGAGACTCAAACCCAGGTCAATCTCTATATATCATCTTCCTCTATATTTAATTCTTTTTAACACTGGAGTCAGAGAACTATATTCTCTTAGTAAGGGAATTGATGGAGATCAATATTCTTTTGATAAAATACAGTTGGATGCAATTTAAATATTTGACTTGATTTAATAATTTATGTGCTTTTGATAAAGCAATCCATTGAGAACTAGCACGACCATGGCATTCTAAGTGAAGGTTAACATGGTAGAAATGAGATGTAGAGGTTTTATATGCTGCAATTGCAATAGAAAAGAATCCAAAAACGAGGCTGCTTATTGGTTTTTGATACAATGTATGGAATGCTATCTATATAGGGATTGATGAGATATGTGGTGGAGAGTAGCACTTGGGCCAGATCCATTGCACTATTCCTAGGGGGTTTTTTGAATTCCTCATTCAACTAAAAACCTAAAAGTGCCAATTCGTTGGATGACAGTTTAGCTAGAGCAAGAGTATCAAAGGTTAATCTAGAGTGGGTCCAGGGCTGGGTTGTTCAGCTTCAGTTTGGTGCTTTGCCTCTTATTCCTTTGGGCCTATCTGTTGTATTATGGTTTTTTCAGCTCCTTAATGAATGGATTTTATCTGTTATTTATCAAAAAATAAAATATAAAATAACATCTATTTGATCATTCAAATGAAAGGTCAAACCATGAAATTCTTTTACATATAAATAAGCGTAAGGCTATAACCCTTAAAAATTTCATGGTTGTGGTTGGTTAGTTGGAAACTGTAACTTACCTGAACCAAGCCAAGTGGATTCATGGCGATTTCCACCATAGCGTTGAGCATATGGCATCGTATGAATGGATTATGAAAGAAGAACATAATATGAGTCATGAATAATTAACCCTTATCAAAGAAAAGGGAATTTTAAGGTATTAGAAAAGAGATGATAAACAACATGTTAAGACTTATAAAACTTATCCTGCCACCAAGGGGATGCCCTGAGAATACGAGTGGGAAGTTTGGCCTTTCAAATCTGAGATTCCAACATAAGCTGTTGTGTTATTCCCATATTTAATGATGTCTCATGCATGAGGGAGAATTAAACCACTCCATGGAAAATCTAAATAAATTCAAGATTAAACTATGAGGGTTACTAAATTGCCATTAGTTGTCAAGATCCACATAATTGTTAAAGATAGGAAGTACAAGCATGCTCTTTCTAGGGTGAAACATTAGCAGAACAAAATGGGATATCCATCTATAGTTGTCTTTTGATACACTTTTTAAAAAGAAGCAACAAATATTCGATGCAAAACCTAATTGCTATAATTGAATAACTGAAACCAAATTGGGACAGTTCGATTCAACACCTGAATGAGGTGTTCATCATGATGTAGCCAAACCATGGATTTCTCTATAGAGTAAAGGTATAACTATGGACTAGAGATATCTTCTTTCATCCACCTAATACCTACTAGGGAGTCTCCTATCTCCAGCCAGCATTTTAATCAATATGTGACAGTTCACTCCATCTCCTCATACTTTCTTTTCACTACATTCACTAACTTTATTTAACTTTTTATTTGTTATATTTTTAGTTTAGGATTTTAATGATGCATAAGTTATGTGTTAATATTATTTGTCAACAGAGGCATGTCCTTTTTGCAGGAGAGTTTGAGAGGCCATGACTGAGCTGGATCTTTCTGTAGAGGTGACTTAGTGAATACTTATAGAATGATTTCCAATTTACATTTTTATTTCATGTTTCAAAGTTTCTTATGTTGTTGCTACAGTTGATTATTCTTTCTTTTTTTTCTTAGATTTTTATGAGGTGGTTCTCTTGTAGTGGATGCTTTCTATGGGCATTCTCTAGGATTATATGCTTTTTATTATCATGAGACTCAAGAAAGTGTCTGGAGTTGGGTTCGATCCTAAATAATGTTAAATGAACCTAAAACTTGACATTGTGGATTGTTCCCAACTTATTCATAAAAAAGAAATAAATAAATAAAGAAAAGCTTCCATAGTTGACTTTCCTAATGAATAAAATAGTAAAATGCCATAGTCAATCTGTAACCTACTTTTTCCGTAATCTAGCAGTCACAAAAAACATAGTTTCCTTCATCTATAAGTTGAATTAAATTATCACTTTTACCTTCTTAGAATTGATTATAGAAAAACACTATTATGTGCTCTAGATTGGTTGCTTTATTTTTTTTTCTCTAAGTGTCCACCTGTGAAAGGAAGTTCCATAAACACCTATAGAATGAGAGAGAAATGAAAGATATCAAGTAGTGAGATATTTTAACAACAAGTAACTCATAAGGGACACCATGAGGACAATAAACCTTGCTAGACATGATAGGTTATCCAAATGAATGAACACACTAGAAATTTCCTAAGATAACTACTCAACTTGGTTTAACTTTTTATCATTTAGTTACAAAATTGTAATAAAATTGGGTAGGGACATGGAAAGCCTTCAAGCTTTCAAAAATATAACCTGAGACATGTTGAGGACTCCCCGAACAGAAAAAGGACAAACAAAATACTTGAGTTGCACTTGGGTTAGGTAGATTCGGATTTGGAGGCAGAATAGGAATTTTCAATTCCTTGTATAGAATTTCCATGTTTGGATCGATCCTTAGTGTAGTTGAACTCGATGAAAATGTTAGAACTCAAAATGAAAGGGGTGACAGTTATTTAATTTCTGCAGCATTGAGGTGGAATAATTCAAATTTAGTTCATTTCCACAATCAAACACATCCTTAGCAAAGGCAACAGAAGAAAAGTCTATAGCCAGATGCCATGCCACCCTGTTCACTCCTCAACCAGTTCTTTGACTAACATGTATACTTGTTTCAGTCCCTAGGAGAAAAAGAAAAAAATTTAACATTTTTACTCTTAGCATCTACATGGCGTGTATCTTGTTGGTAATACTCCCCAACCCCTATTGCCATTAGTTGCTTAGCTGATAAGTATTGCTAGAATTCCCTTGAGCCATGATATTGTGGGATCTTCTTTGAATTAGAATGACCAATAAGTCAAGGGGAGAGTTAGATAATGTCCTTTAAGGTCACTCACTATCTTTTTCTCTAGAGAAGCCCAGATTCCCCAAAGAGCAACTCTCAAGTTTTGCTTAATGAAACCAGGAAGTGGATCAATAGTCTAATCGTTAACTTTATAGGCTCAATCTGGAAGGAGTACAAGTGCAAATATGTAGAGTGCAAAACTATGCATTTTGTATTATTTTGTATACATTTGCACTATACATATTTGTATTTGTATTTGCACTGTACATATTTTTATTATCTATGTTTGCTATCTTCTTTTCAGAGTTGGTAAGATAATTGTTCTGTAGGTGAGGCTGAGTCTGGGTTAGAACGGCTTCATCAATGTGCTGAGAAGGAACTACAGTTTATCTAAATGCAGAGGGCCCATCAGAAGACTTCAATGAGTTCCGGACAAAGCTTGCTGGGCTGACTAGGTAACTACTAGAAACACATATATATTGCTGGAACTGAACATTGTGGGGATATTTGGTATTAAGGTGGGGGACATGATCTGTTTTTTCAAATATTAATCATCATTTGAGGGAGAAGCACCTTTTTAATATAAGCCCCTGGGAAGAAAGCCTTAATGGAATAAGAAAGGGAGAAGCACTTCATCAATCCTATCTTGCTTGTTATTCTCCAATTTCAGCAGTGATTTACAATAGAAATCTGAACTTTTAAAATTTAATAGCGTGTTTACTTTTGATGATAGTGTGACTCGAAACTACTTTGAGAATTTGGTACAAGCATTGAAGAACGATTTGTCAGATATGGACTCGCATGGTGCTTGTAGCAGAACAACAAGCTCTAAGAATTTGAGAGGAAACAAATCCAGAGGTGGAAGAGGCAAAGGAGCGGCCTCCCAAGCTCCCGATCAACTGGATGATTCAGGTCACTGGTCTTGTGACCATTGCACATATACTAATGTTGAGTTTGCAAATACTTGCCAAATATAGAGCAAAGTTAGAGCTCTTCGGGATGTGGAATCAACCTTTCATGAGCTATTTATCATTTTCAACAAACTAACAATCGTGGTTATGTAGCAAAAGGCACAACTCCAAATATGTGGATGGAGGCATTGGATCAAATTGTGTTAATTGTATTATGCATTAGATCAAAGTTTTTGTTAATTGTATTATTTATATGATATGAATTTGGAAATTGTAATATATTTTTAACATAGTTGCATATGAATTATAGTTGGAATGCAATTTTTATCTTTTATAATATCAATGGGCTCACATATTGATATTTTACATGTGTATTTTATTTAGATGATTGACAATAATTATTATAATATTTGCAACAATTTATTAAATTGAATATTAACAATTAAAATGATAATTGGCAACAATTGCTTGATTGTTGCTACTTCAACAATAGTTTGGAAAAACTGATGTCATAAATAAGCATAAGAAACAATTGTCCAGTTGTTACAATTGTTGATTGTTGCATATGAAACTTTGGGGCAACAACTGCTTGATTGTTGCCTATTCAGGGGAAGGGTTGTTGCCTAAGATGCTAATTAGAGACAAATTTTTAACTGTTGCAAATTTATAATTAACATCAGCAAGTATGATTGTTGCCTAAGGTACCATTGAGCAACAATTAAGCAGCTATTGCTAAAAATTTATATGGGCAATGATTTTTATTATTGTTGCTAAAACAAACATTTGGCAATAATCCCAATTGGTTGTGGCAAAACACTATTGCTGCCAACAGCTGGTCCAATTGTTGTGAATAGTATATTTTGCAACAATTGATTGTTGTTAAAAACTTCTAACAATTGCTTTGCTAGCCACAACAAGAGAGTTTTAAAAAATCTCTTATACAAATTGTCATTTCCTAATATTCCTCAAATATAATATCATTAGGCATTTTTGCATTATAAAAATTAATAAGAATTTATTTATGAGAAATGCAACTTTCTAACATAGCATAGGTAGAATTCTATTTATGTTTAACATCTAATATAAAATGTTTATTTTTAAAACCAAAATGTTGACATAAATATTTAAATTCTTGTTTTCTTGCTCTAGAACTTTTATTATACATAATACAATTTCTAATTTTAGAAATATAAGTAGAAGTAATATTTAAAGCATCCCGAATACATAAATTTAAGATGTGACATGCACATCATATATGAAATAATTTACCATTTAAACATGGTTTTAATTAAGATTTTAAAATATTTATTGCTGAATCATTGTTACTATCATTATCAAAACTAATAGAAAATAATTTATTCTCAATTCCATAAGCATGTAAAGTATTTAAAATGCTTGCAATAATAGTTGGGCCATTATGTGGCCATTCAAGCCTAGTAAACTTAAAATTCTTTTATTTAAAAGCCAACTTTCATCAATAAAATGACCGGTAACATAAATATAATTTATGTTAAATTTAGAAGTCCAAACATCAGAAGTAATTGCAACTTTAGAATTAAGATTTGATAACATATAATTAAATTTTGTTTATATGAATAAAAAAATTTTAAAGCATCTGATCTAGTAGTATTCCTAGAAACATTTTTATATTGTGGATTTACATAATTACATAACCATTTTTCAAGTTTAGTATCTTCAGCTAACAAAAATGGTTGTTCAGCATGTACAATGTACTTTGCTAATTTTTGCCTCATTTTTTCTTGAGAATATTTAAATGTACCAAACCCCCTTGCCAAATTTGTGTTTGTGTTGTTTCTCTTCATTCTTCTTCTTCTTCTTCTTCTTCTTCTTCTTCTTTCTCATGGGTGAGCAAATGTCTGCTCAAGTGGCCAGTACTACCGTTACTACAATAGCTAAAGTCTTTCCTACATTTTTGGCAGACAACTCTTTTTCTTTTCCCCTCAACATCTTCTACTTTAAATATTTTCTAAACCGGGTTAATCGACTTAGAGGCCCTCTTTTTCTTTCCCCTAGTATCAATACTAGGGGTGGAAGTTCCATCAATATCAATAACATCCATATCAGTGCTAACACTATCATGATGCGACTAAATATCGTCAACATTGAACATGTTGGGGAATTGGTTTCATGAGGAGCCAACCATTTTTTAAATTCTAAGAAAATAAAAATTAATTTAATTGGACTTACCTGGGTTGTCAATTCGGAATCCCAACTTGATTTCAATGGTTAAAGCCTTTCAACTCCAAGAGTCCAAGCCTCCCAAATTGCTAACTTGAGATACTCGAGCTGGTTAAGCCTTCTTATTGAAACTTCAATAAAGTTGAGAATTGGAGAATCAATTAATTAGAGTTCATATCACTTTAGAGTCTAGAGAATCTATGAGAGAAGAGATTAAGAGAATTGTTGAATTGGTGTGATGAAAACAGTGGGGGGGGGGGGTAGGGTTATTTATAGGAATTGAAAATAACTCAATTTCCCAAAATACCCTAAAGACTAGTTGTTTTTTAGTTGTTGGAAGGGGTATTTTGGTCATTATAAAGTTATCTACCACTTTACCCAAAATGCCCCATAAACCAGCTGTTATATAGCTGTTGGGGGCATTTGTGTCATTTTTCTCTCCTATAACCAAAATACATAAATACCCCCTAACAGATATAAAAATTCCCAAATACTTCCTAAAAATAGTTATATAGGGGGTATTTCTATAAAACAAAAACCCCAAAAGCTGAAGCTAGCCATTGAGGATTGGGTGGGCCAAGCGCGGCTGACTACGAGCCCGCTGGCCATGCTATGGGTTGGGCTATGCCGACTTGTGGGCCGCGGGCAGCACGACACACACAACCCGTGGATTCCGAACCCCAGCCCTAGCACGGCACGGACCATCATGCCGGGACTACCACAACCCGTGTGTCGTTGTTTCGTGTCGTGCTGGGCTTGGGGTTCGGAGTCCACGGGTTATGCGTGTCATGCTGCCTACAGCCCATAGGCCAACATGGCCCAACCTGCGGCATGGCCAGCAGGCACGTAGCGGGCCACGCTTGGCCCGTAGCATAGCCCGTGTGCCATCGTGTTGGGTCGTGGGCGGCACAACCCGATTTACACCTCTAGCCCCCTCTCTAAAGTTTGAATTGGAAAACAAGCTATAGACTTAATTTAGTCCTTGTCTAATTTTAATGATGGAAATGTAATTTGAAAACTAATTTTCTCTTCATTCAAATCACTCACATTAAGTCTCATATTTAAAGTATTAACTCTCATTAACATTCATTGAATCCTTTTTTTACTAGAATACCCTTATACTTTTTTATTTTGATCACTCTCTATTTGTGATGACACAAAATGCATTTTGAACTACTACATTTATCCTTGTTCAATTTCGTCACATTAAGTCTTATCTTATGATATTAACTTTCACTCTTTTATTGAATCCTATATTTAAGATATTATCTTGACAAAATAAAAGCAAAAAAAAAAATCTATCAATTAGATTTACATCCAATGATTATAACAATATAAAATACATTTTTTTTAAATTTACCCAAAAATGGAATAGTTTTTCCATCAAGGTGGCGAGTAAGCAATTCAATCATCAGAGTCAAGTGGACTAGGCACATCTCTCTCTCTCTCTCTCTCTATCTATCTATATATATATATATATATATATATATAATTTAAAACCAACCCAAAAATGAAATTATTTTCTAGTTGGTGAGTCAATAGTTAAACATTTCAAGTCATAGGTTTCAACCATTGATTTCATAATTTAATAATGAAAATTAAAAAATATAGAAAATATAAAAATGATAGTAACTCTATAAAAACATTTGGGTGCATCTTTAATCATATTAAAACTAGACACGATAAACAAGAATTAATTTTAACTTTTTTATTGATATATATTTATAATACAAAATTCAAAACTAACCTAAAAGTGAAATTGTTTTCCTATTTAGTGATAGATCAATTCAACATTTGAAGTCAAATGTGTCAACTCGTAAAGTAATAATTAAATAATAAAATTTTAAAAGGATAAAACACAAAAAATATACAAAAATATATAAAATTATATAGAAAACATTTGGACATATCTATATATTAATGAACTATATAAGTGTAACAAATAAGAATAGCTTTCATAAACAAAGAAACATAAAAAAAATCATAGAAAATTTTGGAAATACATTATATACTATTAACATCATCACAAAAAATTTCATGTAAAAACAAAGAAATAAATGAGTATCCAAAGAGTGGTTCTTTCTACTATAAAATAAAAACCTTAATATTCAAACATGCCTACCTATTCTTTAATAAAGTGAAGACATGTGGGTTCCCACTTCAAAAAATATGGGCCTATGATAATCTTTATAATTGAATTTCCCAATTTAAATAAAAAGACTAATTATAAATACTTTCAATGGTTTTGATCCCATTTCTTAGATGAAGTATAGGTTATTGGTTACAAATTTGATCTATTTTTTGAAGTATATAAGAAACTCAGATTATGTGTAGTAGATAAATTGTGAATTAAAAAAAAAAGTGGCTTATAAACAATAATTTAATTTCCCAATTCAAAATAAGAGATCCATTATGAATATTTTTAATGGTGTGGGTCTCATTAAATAGGTTATCAATTACGAACCTTATTTACTTTTTAAAATTAAACAATGAACTCAAATTAGATATACTAGGGAAATAGGGAAATTCAAATAATGTGGGTTATTATTTACAAATAAAACTTGATTAATCTATTGAACCAAACAATATTTTGATCTGTACTTGCCATGGAACAATTTGGCTGGAAAGTTTAAAAGAGTAAGTTGCATACACCTCTCTTATGGTTCTTATTCAAACATTAAGAGGGTGTTTGGTTCTGTTTACGTATATGGATGGTCGTTTATTTGTGCTTTTTCACTTGAAACGTTTATTTATACATTTTTACTTTGAATGTTTTTTACTTTAAATGTTTCTTGTTTTTGTTGTTTGGTTGGGCTTCACTTTAATAGTCTTTTTGCTCTACCTCAGATTAATACCCATTAAAGTGTGACACATCAGCATTTGGTTTCAAGAAACAGTGGGGTGTTGGGGGAAACAAGAATTTGGTGTTTTCCCAAATGCCCCGTGCACAAAAATCAAAGTGTTTAAGTTTTTTAATGTTTATTTGATATATGGTGAAACCAAACAATTGTTTCATTTTGCTTCATATGCAATAAACGCCAACGCCTATGTGGCACTGATGTAGCAGCGTTTTTTCAATAAATGCCAATGGAACCAAACACAAACTAAGAGGGTGTTTGGTTCCGTTTACGTTTATTGAAAACGTTGTGTACTTATGTGGCTGCAAAACCGAGAAAAGCTATTAATGAGGGTGTTTATGACACATAGGCGCCATTAGGCACCACATCAACAAAGTGCCAATAAACACTTACCCGTTTCAGGAATCTCCAAAATGAAGCTTCATGAAATGGGAGAGGCACACAAAATCAATGATTGCTTTTGCAAATACCAATACGTACGGATACAATTAATGAGGCTTTTGCTGATGGGGTGCCTATGTGGCACCGTTTACTGAATAAACGTAAACGGAACCAAACACATAGTAAGTCATCTCCTTGACTTTACCTCTTATTTGACTACAGAACCACAAGCAATTTGTTATTTTTTTTTAAGCAAAATCAAAGCATTCATTAATCACAAAAGGTCAGATACAATATTACAAAAGGATCATGGATGAAATGTGGCTCAAGTTACCACGTGTGAGTGCTTTGAATGCTACAACCATGCTTCGTTAGACAATGTGCTACTTTATTGCAAGATCTTGTTATCTAAAGAGATGGAATCAAGATAGAAATGTATTTTACCAAAAATAAATAAATAACTCTTGATAAAATATTATTTTTGCCTCTAAAATATGTATTTGAGATCGATAAGAGCACTGCCAATTATAAACACCAAATATAGATCCACCATGTAAAAAAACTTATTATTATCTTATCATATTTCTTAAACATATTTCAACTTTCCATTCCACTCTTAATTTTATAGAAACAACAAAAAATGTTCCTTAATAAGTACAAAATGAGGACATTTCCATTCATAAAACATATGAAAATGAAGATAAAACAAAACTTTAGTAAGTTTTAAATGCCATTTAAACATTTTCCAATATTAATATGGTGGGATTTTTGTTTTAAAGTATGAGGTTCTCTTTGGTAAGAGTATTTATGTCTCAAAAATAACAATAAATACATATTTCGATACATGTTTGCATTCAAGATAAGGGCAAAATTTTGCATCCAAAAAATGGATGTAAACTTTGCAATGAAAGTTGATAAATGTTAGAAAAGGGTATATTTCAATATTGGAACTCAAGTTTATAAATATTACAACTAAAAATCATTAGACAATACTACAAAACTAAACTGATGCTGCGCAATCCGGGCATTCCTATCTGGCAGCTAACTGGCTCCTGGCTGGCGACGGACGGTACCTGAGAAGAAGACGGTGAAGGATTCCCGGGGTACTTGCCCGGTGGGAATACTCCGATGCTTAAGTTAGAACGCTGGAGAAAGCAATAAAGAGTGCGAAGAAGGCTAAGAGTGCAGGTCGCGCTAGATCACTGAATGTTCGAGATTAGCTCGAGAGAGATATATTCAAGATGTTCAAGATACCTTTTCCCCTTCGACCATGGGGTTTCTTAAATATGGGCGTTCTTGTCAAATCGGGCGTAACCGCCACTGAGCCTCTGCCGCAGCCGTTATTTGCCAGGGCTGCATAGGTAACCGTTGCAGAGTACTACCCAATCGGATGAGTGACACGTCCCGGGAGGACTGACACGCCACCATCTGTCGAGAGACGTGGGTGCAGTCTGTCGGGATGGAAGGGACTGCGCCGCCAGTCAGGAGACGTGGTGCAGTATGATGGGTACGGTCTTGTCAGATAGAAGCTTCCTGAAAATGTCACGTCGCTTAGTAGCGAGCTGCCTTGTAACGAGCTCCCAGGGGTACTTCGAGGTAATTCCTCTTGAGATTGCCCTTAGGGCGGTTTTTCTGCCTAAGTGTTGGAGCGAGCTGGTTATCTTAGCTCACGAGCTGGGATAGACTTACCTTGGAGTATTCCCTTTCAGTGCATCGGGGGTCCTCGAGCTCGCACTGTAGCGAGCTCACCCTATGGCGAGTTGTGATGTAGCTAGCTGTCCGTGGGCTCGTTACTTAGTCGCAGTCAGGCTGTGGTGCTAAGCTGTTACTTGTGCTGAGTCATGTCCATGTGTCACCGTCTCAAGGGGTCGGGTCAAATCACCCTCCATCAATTGCCCCCCACTCCTCGGGCTAAGGGTGCTACCTTATCGTGAGGAGTTCATGAAGTGTGACGGGTGGATTTGACCCGAAGTTCAAACTTGATTGACTGATCGCATTAAATACGCACGCAGAAGTCAGGGGGTCTCTGGACCTTTTGAATGCCAAAAGACATGCCGAAGCGGCTCTCAGTTCCGGAAGATGTGCAGCTGTCATTACCTTAATCATGGGAGACGTGCAGCCAGTCACGTTTTAGCTTCAGGAGGCATGCGGTCAGCTTGACAGTGAACCGTCAGATCCGTTTTAATTTAAGCTGTCGATTTGAGGGCACAATGGCTATAAATAGGAGGGCCCCAGGCCTCATTTCTTTTACGCTAACTTGCCTTGTTTTCGGATTCTGAGGTCGCGTCTTCATCTAGCTGCCCGAGCTCTTCTTCTGCTCACACCGTCTTTTCGGTTCATTTCTTCCCTGGTGAGTCTTATCATTTTGTCAGTATGTCTGGGTATCCGTACCATGTCTTTTCCCGGGGTGACGACCAAGATGACGCCCCCTTGAGCTCAGGGTGAGCTTGGGGGCAGGCCCTGGAAGCTCGGGAGGCTTATGGCGAGACTGCTTCTACCTCTCGGGGTAGGGAGCCAGATAGCTTTGGTCCTTCCTACATGTCGATGGAGAGACAAAGGACCTTGGTTCTCCGATTTAACCTCCCTAGAGACCTTGTCTATAGTCTCCCTTCCGGTGACTATCCCTGGGAGCATGGTTCTGATGAGATAGTGATCTTCCAGGAGCAGCTCATCACTGGCTTCCGTCTTCCTCTACATCCTCTGATAGTGAAGGTTTTGAATCACTTCAACGTCACTATTGACCAGCTTCACCCCAACTTCATCCGAAATGTGGTTGGGACTATCTCTTTATTTTACGAGTACTGTCTTCCCCTTAACCTTGACATCCTTTCCACCATTCTGTGCATTAAGAATGCTTTTCCCGGAGCGCCTCCAGAAAGGCATTCCTACTATTTTTCTCCCCGCCGCGGCTTCAAGCTCTTATACGAGCTGCCGAATAGGATCTCGACCTAGAAGCGGGACTATTTTGTAGTTTGTAACCCTGAAGGGTGGCCCTTCCCAACTCACTGGAGGGCCGCCATCCAGGATTCAGGGGTTGACTTGGACCCCAAAGTTCGGGAAACGCTGCAGTCCTGGGCAGCAGTTGGCTTTCATTGGTCGGACTACTTGACCGAGGACAAGCTCGCGCAGGCTAGCCTGAGCCCGGGTAGATGCCTTTTAGGTCGTGTAGTGCCTTGTAATTTTTTTTTTACTGGACAAATACCTTGTGATTTTTGGCAGCCATCCTGTCTGGTGTTGACACACGCTGCCTTCTATCCAGCAACCAGAAACGCAAGGCAAAGAGGTCGCGTCCTGACCGAGCTTCCACTTATGGGGGTGCTAATTTCGAGTCTGCTGACCTGGTCTTTGCTTCTCCACCGCCTGAGGTCCCACCGGTCCCATCCGAGGGAGTTTCCACAGAAGGTGGCCTTGAGGAGGGCGAGCTCCCGGGGCAAGGGCCATTTCCTCCGTCTGGGCCATCCCGCCCATTCCCCTTCCCGCAGTTCCCTACCGGAAACTGGGAGGGTGTTAATGACTACATCGTGGCTCCACGAAAGAGCCTAAGGGCGGTCTGCCACGAGGAGGTCGCCCGCTAGGGAGAGATGGACCCCAAAGAGCTCGCCAAGCTAGCCTCCGCTCACTGCATGGTGGTAAGTGGCCTTTTCCTTCCTTCTCTTTCTTTTCTCTCCTTTTCTCTTTTCTGACCTTAGTCTTTTGTTGGCAGGTGAACTCCGCCATCCACGCCATGGCCCTCCAGACCAACATTCACTCTAGCGATGCTCGTGCTCAGAGGTCAACCGTGCAGAAGCTCCAGGGCGAGCTCGACTGGGCCCGAGGTGAAGTCTTTCAGGCTCGAAAGGGGAGCGAGGCCCAGGAACTGCTCGTCCGGGACCAGGAGACGCAGATCGCCCGGCTATCTGAGGAGAGTACTCGCTACCGGGAGGAGTCGTCGAGGGTGGCAGTGGAGAGGGTGCTTCTTCGCCAACAGGTTCGAGACTTGGAGTCCACGCTTCAGAACCGAACTCGGAACTTCGACACCATGGTGGAGGCTGAGCAGGCTAAGGCGGTGTGGGACTTCAAGGACTCCCAGGAGTACCACGACCTCCAAGTGGAGTATGGCTCGAGCTCTTACCGCTCTGGGTTTAAGCTTTGTCACTGGCTGGTCCGAAATAAGTTCTCCGGGCTCAACCTCGATGGCATAACCTTGAAGGGTTTGGATCCTGAGATGGCAGACCTAGCGGAGGAGGAGGAAACTGACTCTCCGGAGGACAATGATGAGGTGGAGGCGGTGGATCCCTGAGGCCGGTTGTTCTTCTGTTTTTCTTCTCTGAATGGATTCTGGTGGTTCTCGGGTGTCAGAACCTGGTTTTAAATCTCTTTCTTGGGCGGTTGAGCCCTATTTTGCTTTTGTTGAACTTTTCCCGAGCTGTTAAGCCCGGTTTTTTATTTATATAAATTAGTAATGAAATTTTTATCTTTTTCTACTAAGTATGGTGTGCTCTTTACTTTCTGCCGAAATGATTTTATCACTCGAACAGTTAGAGCTACATACTCGAAGTAGGATTTTTCGGTAGTTGTTACCCCGAGCTATCCCTTGGTGCTTGAGGTATTTTTATATTATACCCCGAAGTAGTTACCATGTATGCCCGATCTGTTTGTTGACAGGTCGTTCCTTGTTGAGTTCAACTAGTATACTGAGACGAGCTACGCTTCATAGGGTTCACACCCGAGCTGCATACGCCTCCGGTACTAATACTTAGCCTTTGCTAATGAAGTGGTTGGGTCTTTCACAGTGCCGAGGTCTTAGTTAGCTCGGCGCTTTAACCCTTAGGCTGGGGGAGTGACTTATAGTCCACTCTTGGAGTTTGCCCATGCCATGGAGGCGACTTGGTCTTATCGCGCCGCGGTCTACGTTAGCTCAACATTTTAGCTCTTAGGCTTTGAGAGTGACTCGTAGTCTACTCAGTAGTTCGCCCATGCCATAGAGGCGACTGGGTCTTATCGTGCCGAGGTCTGCATTAGCTCAACATTTTGGCCCTTAGGCTCTGAGAGTGACTCATGGTCTACTCAGTAGTTCGCCCATGCCACAGAGGCAACTGGGTCTTATCGCGCTGAGTTCTGCGTTAGGTCGGCATTTTGGCCCTTAATCCTTTAGCTCGGTTTAACCGTGCCTTTAGTCCATGGAGGATAGCTCTATTCGTGACTTTTGCTTGACCATTTGCTTAAGGGTGTGCAACTGAAGTGAAGTTCTGTCGAATTCCCATGTCTTGGCACCAGTTCTGGAATTTAATGTCTTCGAACTGCTTACCGTTATCAGAAATATGTACCCGAGGTAACCCGAAGCGGCACACTATATTTTTCCAAAAGAAGTTTTGTACGTTTCGAGTTGTGATTGTCACGATAGGTTCAACTTCTACCCACTTGGTGAAATAATCAACTGCTACCACTAAGAACTTCCTCTGGCCTGTTGCTAGTGGAAACGGTTCGAGTATATCGATGCCCCATTGTGCGAAAGGCCACAGGCTGGTGAGATACTTAAGGTCGGCAGTGGGCTGATGGATATTGGCATGCTTCTAGCACTTGTCACACTTTTTGGTGAGCTCAATAGCATCCGTTTTCATTGTTGGCCAGTAGTACCCCTGTCGAAGCGCTTTTTGGGTGAGGGCCCTACCCCCTAAGTGTCCGCCGCACAGGCGCTCATGAGTGTCGCGGAGCACGAGCTCGGCTTCGGAAGGTCGCAAGCAGCGCATGTAGGGGAGCGTGTAGGATCTTCGGTACAGCCGTTCGTCTATCATGACGTATTTGGCCGCCTGACGCTCTACCCTTTTGGCGGCATTGCAGTCTACAGGGAGGGTCCCGTATAGCAGGAAGCTCGCAAGCGGATCAATCCAGCTCGGCTCTGCTTGAACGACAGGAGCGACCTCCTCTGCCCCCCGAGAATGCTAGGCTGAGGCAGGTTCTCTATGTACATGGTTCTCATGGTATTATCACTGGTGCTGGCCAACCGGGATAGGGCGTCGGCCTCAGCGTTCTCTGACCTCAGGATTTTCCTGATGAAGTGTGACTGGAAGTTGAGTAGAGCCTCTCTTACTTTGGCTAAGTAGGCAATCATAGTTGGTTCACGAGCTTCGTATTCGCCTGTGACTTGATTGACCACGAGTTGGGAATCACTGCAGATGACGATATGCTTGGCTTTCACTTCTTTGGCTAAGGCCAACCCGGCTATCAACGCCTCATACTCCGCTTCATTGTTGGATGCCGCGAACTCGAGGCGTAGTGCGTACTCTAGTTTTGTGTCGCTTGGGCTGTACAGAACGATTCCGGCTCCGCTGCCCTGCTGGTTTGAGGAGCCATCTACGTGAAGGATCCAGGGCTCTTCATCCTAGTTCGCGCTTGGCCTAACTAGGAGAGATGCCGCACTGGTTGCTACCTCACGGTGCTCAGACTCAACCGGCCTGGGAGCTTCGAGCTCACCCGAACTAGGAGCCTCATGCTCAACCGGCCTGGGGACTTCGGAGGGACTTCTGAGTTGAAAGTGCATTCTGCAACGAAGTCTGCTAAGGCTTGGGCCTTAATAGCAGTTCGCGGCTTGTATTGGAGGTCGTACTCGATGAGCTCAACGGCCCACTTCGTCAGTCGACCAGAGACCTCGGGCTTGAGTAGAACTTGCCTCAAAGGTTTGATGGTGAGGATGACAACAGTATGAGCTTGGAAGTATGGACGAAGCTTTTGGGCTGCAATAACCAGTGGGCAGGCCAACTTTTCTATCTCTGGGTATCTCTTCTCTACTCTGTGCAACACCTTACTAACATAGTAGATAGGTCGTTGGACTCGATCTACCTCTTTTATTAGTACCGAGCTGACCACTTCATCACTTGCCAAGAGGTACAGCTCTAAAACATCGCCCTCCTCGGGCCGGGTTAAGACCGGTATGCTAGCGAGGTACTTTTTGAGCTCGTCGAACGCGATCTGGCAATCTTCGGTCCATTCAAACCCTTTGCTTTTAATTGCTTTAAAGAAAGATAGACAGCGGTCTTCCGACTTGGACATGAAGCGGCTCAGAACAGCTATTCGGCCATTCAGCCTCTGAACCTCCTTCATTTTTCGGGGTGGTCTCATGTTTATGATGGCCTTTATTTTATCCGAGTTAGCCTCAATGCCGCGCCGGTTAACGATGTACCCCAGGAACGTACCCGAGGTGACACCAAAGGCACACTTATTCGGGTTCAATTTCATGTTAAATCTACGCAGAATTTCAAAAACTGAATGCAAGTCTTGTATTAAATCACGTGAAAACTGGGTTTTGACGACCATGTCATCTACATAACACTATTTTTCGGCCAATTAATGGCTCAAACAACTTATTTACAAGTCTTTGAAAGGTTGCCCCAGCATTTTTCAACCCAAAGGGCATGACCTTATAACAGTACAGGCCGATCTCGGTTATAAAGACGGTCTTTTTCTCATAAGCTAGGTCCATCCTGATTTGGTTGTAGCCCGAATAGGCGTCTAGGAAACTCAACAACTCATGCCCCGAGGTCGCGTCCACTAGACGGTTGATCCTGGGGAGTAGGAAGCAGTCCTTCGGGCAAGCTCGGTTCAAGTTGGTGTAGTCGACACAAATGCGCCATTTACCGTTAGCCTTTTTTACCAGAACGGGGTTGGCCACCCAGCTCGGGTAATGGACTTCCCTGATAAAATCGATTGCAAGGAGCTTCCCGACCTCCTCGTCGACTGCCCTCCATCGCTCTGTGGCTAGGTTGCATTTCTTCTGTCTAATGGGCCTAACTACATGATCGGTATTAAGCTTATGAGTTATAATGCTAGGGTCTATGCCGGGCATTTCTGCCGCAGACCATGCAAAAACATCTAAATTTTCAAGTAAGAAGCGTAGCCGTTTAGATCACAAAGGCTCCTCAATGGAAGTGCCGATCTGGAGTGTCCGGGTTGGGTTCTCCGACGATGCCGAGATGGAGGTGGTCTCTTCCGTTGGCGCAGCTCGCTCCTCGCACTTCTCCGTAGGTCGCTCCAGCTCGAGGTCGTCGGCCACCTTGGCCTTCCCTTTGAGGGCGGTGACATAGCATTTGCGAGACTCAAGCTGGTCACCTTGCGCTATCCCGATTCCGAAGTCCATGGGGAACTTCATGGCCAAGTAGTAAGTGGAGACCACAACTCATAAGGCATGGGTGATCAGCCGACCTACTATGGCATTATACGGGGAGGGGGTTGCGACCACTAAGAAATCATGGTTGAACCTCACTATGCTAGGCCAAGTGTTGACTTCCACAGGTACTGTAATCCTTCCCAGGGGCCTGACTTCCTCTCCGCTGAAGCCTACCAGGGGAGTGTTCGCGGGCTTCAGGTTACTCTCTTGGAGTTGAAGTTGGTCGAAGGCTGCTTTGAAGAGGATGTCTGCTGAGCTTCCTGAGTCGACGAGGACGCGCCTGACTTCAAAGTCATTGATCTTCATCTTTATGACAAGTGCGTCATCATGGGGGTAGTGCACCCCGCGCGCGTCATCTTCTGTGAAGAAGATCAAGTCTTCCATCCTTGGCCGCTTCGGGGGGTTCTGTTCCTCCTTGGCAGCCTCGCGAGCTGATGTCCAAGCTGTAGCTGAGGTGCAGCCCGCCACAATCGAACCTCCAACAATCACGTGGATGGTCCTCCGAACTGGTCTCTCTTCAGGGGGCTGCTTCTACGGCTGTTCTACCTGCCTGCTGGATTCAGGAGCATCTCTATTCTGCTCCCCCTGTCGACCTGCTTTATTATTATTATTATTATTATTATTATTATTATTATTATTATTATTATTATTATTATTATTTTGTACAAAATTTCTCAAATACCTGCGACGGATAAGCTCCTCTATCTCGTCGCGGAGGTTTTTACAATTCTTGGTGCTGTGACCGTGGTTTTTATGAAACTACAATACAATTTTTTATTCCTTACATTAGGATCGACCTTCAGCCGAGGTGGCCACTTCACATACGGAGCGTCCTTGATCGCCATGAGGATCTCGGCCTGCTTCGTGTTGAGGGGTGTGTAGTCCCTTTCTGCTGCTAGAGCTCGGAAAAGCTGACTTGGCTTTGCCCCCCGAGCTTGGTCCTTCTTCTTCTTGCTATCGCCCTGAGTTGGGGGCTCTGGTTCTCTCTTTCTTTTCTCGAGGGCTTGCTCCCCCTTTTGGTTGATCTCTTCCTCTGTCCCTATAAACCGATTCGCGAGCTTGAGGAACTCGGTCATGGTCTTAGGCTGATTGACAACCACGTGCCACTTGAATTCTTTATGGGTAATACTTCGCTTGGCCGCGGTGAGACGAACTGTGGGGTCCATATCGGGTATTTGTAAACAAGCGTCGTTGAACCGCTTGATGTAACTCCGAATGGACTCCCCTTACTTTTGGACTATGCCGAGGAGGCTTTCTTGAGTTCTTGGGCACCTCTTGCTGGTGACAAAGTGAGAGGTGAAGACTTGCACGAACTACGTCCAACTTCTTACTGATCCAGGCGCGAGATTTTGGTACCATGTGTGGGCTACCCCTTTGAAGGTGGTGGAGAAAGCCACACACATACAGGATTCACTGGCTCTTGCCAGGTGCATCTGGGACTGAAAGACGTCCACATGATCATTCCGATCGAAGAATCCCTCATACTTATCCAGGGGAGGGAGCTTGAAGTCCCTTGGCATGGGGACGGCAAGAAGTTCTGGCGACAGTGGGGAAGGAACTGAAAGGAGAGGAGTAGCTTTTACTTCATTCGAGCTTACCTTCTCCTTACCTCTGAGCTCGGGCAAGACGTGAGTAGTAGTTCGGCGAGCTCGTCGACGTCTCCGCTACTGCTTCGTCGGCTCGGTGTTGGTGCTGCTTGCTTCAGTGTTACCGAGCTCGATGGGCTCGGACTACTGATGGTAGCTCTGAACCGAAGGGCCCTACCTATAGTCTGCGGCTAGGACCTTAAACAAGTTTTATGCGAGCGGGAGCTCGAACTGAAAGTGCTGGGGCGATGCGGGCTTGTCAGGCTGGGAGGCCACTGACCTGCCCACAGGTTGCGAGGCGGGGGTGGCTGGCCTCTCCCCTCTGCCATGGGACGAGGCTTGGCTTTTGGAAGGATTCTGGGTCTGAGAGGCTTCTCCCCGGCGAGGTCGTTCGCTCCGACGGGAGGGATTGGTTTGCTTCATGGCCGGGTGCCGAGGGGGAAGCAGCTGTTAGGCCTGAGGCAAGAAAGGGAACTGCTGCTGGTACTGGTACTGAGAGACCTGATGCAGCACTTGCTGCTGATAGAGTTGAAACTACTGAAACTGCTACATTTGAGCTTGCATGGCTCGCATGCACTGCACTAGGTCTTCCAACTGGTTCTGGTTGGTCACTGGGGGCACAACCGAAGGTTTAACAAAGGTCGCTTCAACCGTGGAAGGGAGTGGAGCGTTCACGGGTGCCACTGTGAGGGGCACGTTCAAGCTGGGAACCCCGTCCATAGAGAGGGAAACGGTGAACTATCTGATACAGACAATGGGGAGCTAGGGTTGCTCCTCAGAAGCGTTCTGGTTGGCACCATGTCCGGCGTTGCTGGAGGAGGCCATGAATGCTAAGTTCTCAAAAGGAAATTGTAGAAACTTAGAGGAAGGCTTTTTTGAAGCGTTTGCCACAGACGACGCCAAATGATATTGTGCAATCCGGGCACTCCTTGCTGGCAGCTGACTGGCTCCTGGTTGGCGACGGACGGTACCTGAGAAGAAGACGGTGAAGGATTCCCGTGGGACTTGCCCGGTGAGAATACTCTGATGCTTAAGTTAGAACGCTGGAGAAAGCAATAAAGAGTGCGAAGAAGGCTAAGAGTGCAGGTCGCGCTAGATCACTGAATGTTCGAGATTAGCTCGAGAGAGATATATTCAAGATGTTCAAGATACCTTTTCCCCTTTGACCATGGGGTTCTTAAATATGGGCGTTCTTGTCAAATCGGGCGTAACCGCCACTGAGCCTCTGTCGCAGCCGTTATTTGCCAGGGCTGCGCAGGTAACCGTTGCAGAGTACTACCCAATCGGATGAGTGACACGTCCCGGGAGGACAGTCACGCCACCATCTGTCGAGAGACGTGGGTGCAGTCTGTCGGGTTGGCAGGGACTGCACCGCCAGTCAGGAGACGTGGTGCAGTCTGACGGGTACGGTCTTGTCAGATAGAAGCTTCTTGAAAACGTCGCGTCGCTTAGTAGGGAGCTGCCTTGTAGCGAGCTATCCCGTAGTGAGCTACTTTGTAGCGAGCTATTCTGTTGCGAGCTACCTTGTAGCGAGCTCCCAGGGGTACTTCGGGTGCTTGAATCCCATGCCAAACAATGCCTATATAAAGGCACCAACCCCAATGGCGAGCAAGCAAGCAAGCAAGCAAGTAAGCAAGTTCCAGCTCTTAGACTTTGTGATTTTTAGCTCGCAGTCTACTATGAGAGTACTGACTTAAGCATCGGAGCGACCTCGCCGGGTTAGCCACCCCGGGTCCTCTGACATTTGGTTCCTTGGAGGTCTCTAAAGTGCAACGAAGCTCATCAATTCAGCTCGCCACCAGGCAGCTCGACACCTGGTCAGCCCAACACCTCACAGGCAGCTCGACACCTGGTTTGCCCGGTACCTCACAAGCAGCTTGGCACCTCACAGGCAGCTCGACACCTGGTCAGCCCGACACCTCATAGGCAGCTCGACACTATAGTCAGCTCGCCACCTAGCCTGACCAGTTTGACTCAGCTCGGCAGCCAAAGTTCACTTTGGCCTGAGTCATCGGCCACTTGGAAGCAGACCAAATGAAGAGGTACTTAGCCAAAAAATCGATACATCAATAAAAATTGATTCATCACCTACCATTGCAAATAAAAAATGTTGATGTAATGCATTAATTTTACTTCACTTCAGCTTTTTTAATTTTCTTTGTCCAAGAAGAGTATTAAGAGAGTTATTCTTTGAAAGTTGTGTGGCAAAATAAATTAGAGAAAGGGTAAAATTGAAACTTTAAATTATGTATAATAATGCATTAACCATGATAAGGATATTTTGGTAACTCCAATGTCTTTGCTACCAAAATACTAAGTGAAAAGAGATATTTGCACATTTTTTTTCAAAACTACAAGAAAGGCTTTTGTTAGGATTAAAATACAAAGGTGGTTTATATAATAGTTATAAGGGGATATTTTTTATAATTTTAACTCAAAATAATACAATACTAATAAACTTATAAAAATTAATAAAAGTTATTTAAAAAAATAATAAAATAATAACTTTAAAATAGAAAAAATAATACAAACTTATCTAAGAGAATAGAAAATTGACCGTTCTCACTAAAACGCAACTTAAATGTCATATAACTCCATCTTCAACTTTGTTTATAAATATTAAAATCCGTACATCGCCCGGGTATTGAACGCCACATCCCATTCTCGAGCAGCAGTCAAGCGTCTCTTGCGCCAATGGCTTTGGTCTTCACAACGTTAGTTGATTAGTTTTAATGGTGTAAGTGTAAGAGTGGAGGTTATGGATTCATGCCTCCCACATTGGGAGTTAATAAGCGGGTTACCTGACTTCCGACAGGAGGACTATAGCTGTACAAGATGGACTTTCACGTGCGGTTATTTTGTAATTTAAACTAAGTAGTGAGGGTAAATTGTCAACTTTGAAGCTTGAAGCCTCGAACCCAGAGTCCCAGACACCCAGTTCTTTAATGTCGAGCTGTTTGAGTCCGGGCAACAAAACGATGCTGTACATACGTGCTCTTCATTGTATGGTTTCGTTTTAGGAATCAGGGGTCAAGATTCACAGATAAAAGTTCGAAGTTAGTAATTTCATAATTTCACCACAGCTCGTGTTCATTTTGCTTTTTTTCGAAAACCTGGAAAAAAAACCCTCCGGTTCGGGTCAGCTCTGTATCGATCGGATGGTCTCTTTGAGAGATGTCGAACTGGTTTAGAGCTTCATTCCCGCGACAGTAATGGCGCAAAAACTTCAGCAGCAGCTAAAAGAGGTGGGATCGAAGCTCGAAAATCCTCCAGCTTCAAAAGATGCGCTAATTAAGCTTTTAAAGGTAAGCTTATGTTTCAATTTTAAATTGCCGGTCTCTTCATATTTGTTAGAAAATTCTTAGAAAAGCATTGCCTTTTTTGTTGCTCCATCTTCCTTTAGCCGTCTTGCAGATTCATGGTTGCTTAGTATTATTTTGCTTCCACCGCTTCATTGTTGTGAGTTAATTCTTTTACTTTTGTTTTTTAGCTTTTGCTCCCTCGGTGTAAAAAATTCGTGATTTTGATGCCAATTATGGAAATTTAAATCAGACTAGGGCTTAAACGAAGTATATACGTATTGCTTTTAGGAAAAAAACTATTGTTTTGTTGTTTGTGCTCTGCTCCTGGTGGCAGTAATAATCGAGCTCTACTGAGAAAACTAAGCGTTGAAAAGGAAATGACCCGGTTTAGCATGCCTTCTATTTTAAGGTTAAGTTCGGATGCAGTTTGCAATTGCACGGTTTTCTTCTGCTTGGGAAAAGAAATGATGGATATTGGGTAAAATCAGCTCAAATTGATGGTTAAGTTCGGTTGTGGTTTGCAGCTGAAATTTACATTAATCTTGAAGGGTTCTGACAGCAAGGCTGCAGCCTTATAAACATTTTCAAAGCAATATATTAACAGGAACACAAATACAACAGGAAGTGTTGGTTATTCTTCCTTCTAGGATCTGTTCTCTAGGAATGATTTAGAATGCTAAAGTTTTATCTGATAAAACATATTGAGCAGTCATCAATTCATCATCACCGATCAGTTTGGTTAAATAAAATAATAGTCCATATTTATATCAAATAAAAAAAGAATTATAGTCCAATAACCATTGATGACTTTGTAGGAGAAGTAAAAAAGGAGAAACTGAGAAAGCGACCATCTCTTTGAGAGAAAGAATAGAAGAGATTTGGGGGAGGATGTTTTCAATGGTTAACTCAAGGGTGCTTGTAAAATTTTTAGAGGCATTTCATTTGAGGTCCATAACAGAAACCTTGGAGATTCTCTAATCTACACACTCTGAACCCCCTCCCCCTACCAATAATTCCTCTCCTTTCTATTTGGTCAGAAACTCAGAATTCAAACTTCAGAATAGTTCCTTTTCCCTAAATGGATCCCTTGACCTCAAAGAATAGTTCCTTTTCCTTCTTATCATATGCAATACGCTATGCATTAAATAGCTACTAATAATCCATTTCCTTCTACATCCTAAATATATGCATCCTACTCTACAAGGGGTTCTCCCTTGACAAAGACACACAACGGACCAGAGACACGGCCTTCCTATAAACAGAAAAAATAGCCAGGATACAGAATATCAAAATGTCCAGATTTGTTATGGGCCCGGGCGTAGGATCTCGTCACGGGTCGGTCCACGGGGAGAACCTCTAGTTTCCCCTTGCCCCTCCCTTTGCGTGCTGACCCTATCGTGGCGACCTAAGGGGTGATTTGTCCAAGAGATCACCC
>NW_010729084.1:6000765-6061661 GCF_000365185.1 Nelumbo nucifera
ATTCGCTGAATACAGAGAGAAGAACACAGTTAGACTGCTCTTGCCTTCTGCTCTTTTTCTTCCCGCTCTTGTCGCCCCACCCTGTTCGATCTCCAGTTCTTGGATTCGATCAAGATTGGATCTTGATATTGTTTCTTGCAAGAAGAAACAATCTAGAAGCTGTGCTCACCGTCCCATTCGATTCTTGCTAAAGAATCACTAGTTCTTGGTGAAGAACTACCTGTTGATCCTGCCTCACCCTAAGCTGTGTCACTTCAGTGGAGGAAGGATTTGGTACTCTCTTTGGGCGTGAACACCTACGTTGGGAGGAGCATTCTTGCGTGGATTCCGTATCAGGTATATCCCTCTCTTAATTTGGTCTGGTTTGGTTACGAGAACGAACATTGAAAATGCAGTTTTCTAAATTGGGAATAGGATTCCCGGATGGGAGTAAAGAAATTTTTGAAATTTCGCCCAACCTTCCTGTAGGGTTCGGCCATCCATATGATGGATCTCTCATCTCTTCAATGGAGACTCTATAAGGGCTGAGATATTAGCTGTGGTACAAGGACTACAGATTTCCAACCAACTTGGAGTGCCTAATTTGATAGTTGAAGGAGACTCTAAGGTAATAGTGGGATGAATGTCAGACCCAGAAACTGTTGTTTGGGGATATAAGGACATCATCAAAAAAGTCAAATGGCTTACAAGAACCATGTCAGTTAGCTTTCAGTGGGTTAGTAGATCGGAAAATGCTTTGGTAGATTCTTTAGCTAAACAAGGGGCTTCAAGGGATTCTCTGTTTTTGGCTAATTTGTAACTGCAATCTGAAAAGAGTTGGGTTTGGAACAGATTATGAGGAGACCTTTGCTCCTGTGGCAAAAATGACTATAGTACGACTCCTATTGGCTATATCTGCAGCCAAACATTAGACAATTCATCAAATGGATGTGAAGAATGCATTGCTACATGGGGAATTGAAGGAGACTGTGTACATGAAGCCTCCTTCTGCATATTGTATAGATCCACATCTTGTCTGCGGCCTCAAGAAGTCTCTATATGGCCTCAAACAAGCTCCTAGGGCCTGGTTTGAGAGATTCTGACTGTTACCACTAATGCTGGCTTTATCCAGAGCTCCTCAGATCATTCCTTGTTTACTTTACATCGGGAGAAGGGCATGACAGTTCTTCTCTATGTTGATGATATAATCATTACAGGGAATGATGTAGAAGGAGTTGTTGATTTGAAACGACTCCTCAATGAATCTTTCAAGATGAAGGACTTGGATCCCTTGACTTATTTTTTGGGGCTTGAGGTAAGCCGTAATTCTTATGGTTATTTTGTCAACCAACATAAATATGCGATGGATTTTGTTGGAATGGCTAAGCTCAGTGGTTACAAGGCTCTTGATACTCAGTTGGAAATTAATCTGAAACTTAGTAAGGATGATGGTTCCCCTCTTGAAGATCCTACTCTCTATCATCAACCGGTAGGTAGTCTAATCTAATCTATCTTACTATGACTCGGCCCGATATATCCTATGCAGTCCAACTTGTGAGCTAGTTTGTGTCATCCCCAAGACGACCACATTTGTCTACAGTCCATCAAATTATTAGATATGTATGGGGGACTTTATCTCACGGCTTATTCTTTTCCTCCTCATCCTTCATTAGCCTCATTGCCTATGCGGATGCTGATAGGGCTGGCTGCCTAGACACTTGACGATCCACTACATTGTGGTGTTTTTTCTCGGGCAACTCTCTCATTTCATGGAAGTGCAAGAAACAATCAACAGTATCCAAGTCTTCCATTGAAGTTGAATACAAAGCCATGTCCTCAGTGTGCAATGAAATTATAGGGCTCCAAGCTCTCTTGCATGATATCTCCTACATGAGCCATCACTCTCTGTTCCTCTCTTTGCAGACAATGTAAGTGCAATCAAAATTGCATCCAACCATGTATTCCACGAGAGCACAAAGCATATCGAAGTTGATTGCCACTTCATTTGCGATCTTCTTCTTGTTGGCTCTATTTTTCTTCCACATGTGTCCTCCAGCCTCCAACTTGCTGATCTGTTGACAAAGGCGATGACTCAGACACAGTATATATTTCTCATGGACAAACTGATGCTTATTCCTAGGCATCGGTTTGAGGGGGAGTGTAGAGATAAAGAGAGTTATCCAAGGGTTATTTTGTACTTTTACTCTTTCTTGTACATTAGATTGTTATGTACACTATTATATGTATATTAAGGGCAGATTTGTCCTTTTATCTTCTTAATATAAATACCTTTTTCATGGGTGTTGACAGTCACTTTTGACACACCCACCAAGCTGTTGTTTTCTCTTTCTCGATCTGACTTTGACATAATCATCATCATCCAAGCCTTAAACCAACTAGATGGGGTCGGCAACATGAATTCTGTTTCACTATTCTGTTCTGTTTAATGCCATATCCATTTATTAGTGCTTAAATCATTTTTACTACTTCAACCCATTTCCTTTTTGGTTTACCCCTACCCCTTCTAGCCCCTTCAACTTGTAACATATCACTTCTTCTTATGCGAGTTGTGAAAGGTCTTCTATGTGTGTGACCAAACCATCTTAGTCTCACTTATCAAAAAAAAACCCATTTTAGTCAACTTTCTCTCATTTTATCACGTATTAGAGCTACATATAAGATGTTTTGTTTTAGTCTTATTTTAAAACCTCTTGTTTCTGAGGTATTTGTCCATAAACTTTATTTTGCATTCAATCCTTCAATAGTTTCATCAATTAAAACAATGTTATTAGCAAACAACATGCACCAAGGGACCTCTTCCTGAATATGTTTAGTCAATTCATCTATCATTAGTTCATATAAATAAGGGCTAAGTGCTTGTTGCACCCTCGCCAACAGGTGGTGGCTTAGTTGGTAGGATCTCTGGCTTGTTATAGCAGAGACCTGGGATCAAATCCTGCTGCCACCAGGGTTGGGGGTTAAGGGGATGGGGGATGGGATACCACCTGTTGTATAGTCCGCAAAATAAAAAGTGCTTGTTGCACCGTCATACATATCCTTAATTAGGTCTATATTGCCATTTTGCAATCCCTTTCTTTTCCAAGATCCGCATCTCTCTAGGCACTCTATCATATGCTTTCTCTAGATCAATGAACACAATATGGAGATCTCGACTCTAGATTAAGTTCTTTGTATTCAACAAATAATAAGTGGAGATTTGTGAAATCCTAGAGAAGAAAAATTTCCTATAAGGCCTCAAACTGACCTTTTATTACAATCTGACAATCGGGAGCAGCAGTTAAACTAATCAGGGATCCTTATATTTTATATAGAAGAATAATATAAAACATAATGCAGGATCATCCTTGCACTAGCCCTAAGAGATTGCATGGAAAGACTCTCACAGCATACAAGGATCATGAGTGGTGTCCATTTTGGATGCTAGTTTGGCATATGGAATTAACCTTGGTATTTCCCAACTTAACGGAACCCAGAGGCAGCTTGGCAACAATGTGAAAACCCATCCTTGGGTTGTGTAACATGGGCTTACTCAGATTGGGTTTGGTAAAGTAGTAAGTTGGTGGAAATTTCTCTGTTTTTCTTTATTTGGAACTCTATTAGAAATAGGAATTTAATAAATACCTATAAATCCCAGCTGTTGTGGTAAAGAATTGGAAGGAAAAGGTGCCTTGGAATGAGACTAGAGATTTTAAATGGCATTTGGAATCTCTCTCTCTCTCTCTCTCTCTCTCTCATTTCTGTAACCAGCCACCGAAGGCTCTTGGTGCTGTCTATTATTAATTCCAGCATTACAACATCCAGAAGCTGAGTTGTTATTTCACTTGAAATATTAAAAAAAGCCCATTTCCCACTGTATGCCCTAAATCTGATATTCTTGCTCTAGGTCTTTTTGTTCCTCTCTTTCTGCATTTGTGTTTACTCACTGCATTGTCGGGAGTTCTAGGATCATTGATGTTTTAGTAGACTCACTACTAGGTGGGTTCTTTATATTGTGATTCAAAATTGGCTAGCTCTTCTGTTCTTAGAAAAAGATATATATTCCTCTTACAATCTTTGTATTCCTCTTACTTTTTTTCATCTAATAAAATTCCATTTCATTTTTGTACAGCCTCTATTTGAAGTTTGAACAGGTGCCTTTTTTGGTTTATTAATGAAATATGGCTTACCTCTTCTAAAAAAAAAAGATACTTTTATTTTTGAAAATAATATCCTCTCTGTGGTAGGAAAATATAGAATAGGCTTGACCACCCTCAGATTTTGGTGGGTGTAGTTAGCTTAGGCAACCATGGATTTTCAGGCATGGATAGGGTGCTCAAAGACAGTCTTAGTACCATATTAGCCATCCATTCAGGACTTGTGGGGGTTGTGACTCCCTAAAAGTTGAAGTTTTAGCAGTCCTACAGGGATTGAGGTGAGAATATCTCTTTAGTAACATAATGGTGGAGGAGGAGGTGGTAGTGGGCTGGTCAAGGAACAATAGCATGGGTCATGACAATAAAGACACATTATGAGGAATAAGACACTTTGCTAGAGAAATGGTCGCCTCCTTTTGAAGATCAACAAGTGGCTTGGCTGATACAATGACTAAACAAGATGTTTTTGGCTATTTCTGTTGGGCTTGGGCCAACATAATGCAAAATTAGGGCCTTTTGTTGGGATGTATTCCACTTGAAGATCAACTGTTATGAATCTCTGTAAAAGAGGCTCTTGTATCTCACCACATAAATGCTTTCTTTGTGCAAGTGGGGGAATCTATATTTCATCTGCTTATCTCCTACAATTATGCACCATATGTCTAGGGATCAATTGTACTTGGGACGTAATTAATAAGTATTACTTGTAAGCAATTGGGCTAGGTAACATGACAAGCCTAACAAAAATATCTGCCCTGTATTTTATTTAGCACTCTTTTATTATAATCAATAAAATTCTATTGTTACCTATCAAAAATAGAAAAAAATCAGGGCTCAACTTTTTGGTGGGATGGTTGGAAGATGATTACTTGTAAGGAAGGTAGGGGCTAGGTAGCATGTGCTAACCTCTACTTTTGAGGTGCTTGGCACTTGTTGTATATTATTCATTCTTTTATTTACAAGCAATAGATTCAACCAAGGTTTAAAGTATCGAGATATTTCAAACACGAGCTCCACCTTTTTTTTAGTTTTTTCCCCCCAAAATTGACAGGGAGTCTGTCTTATCTTAACCTACCTTCTGAAAATAACCAAAACCCGAAACACTTCATATTTAGTGCACTGGGGTGTATCCGGAACAATATGATATACCCGATACACCTCAATACATTGCGATTTTTTGAACCTTCGATTCAGCCATTAGGATGGACCTGAGCTCTGTTTTCAGCACTTTGGTGCATGTCATGGATATTGCTCAGGTTTGGTGTGCCTGACCATGCTTATGACATTGTGACACCTGACCATATTGTCAGTTTCCAATCTCCAGGTGGTCTTAATATGCCAGCTACTGTTGATAACTAAAGGAGAAAAGAAATAAAGAAATATAACTTTTAGGAAAGACCATTGCGTTTTGTACTTTGGATATTAGGAAGATAGTTTTGACTGTTCTTATTTTTCAGCGAATGCTGTGACCAACTGCAGTTATCTTCATCCTTCTTATTGATCTTTTTGCCCCATATGTGCAGTGATGATCATCCAGAAAATGTATTAACATCAATGCAGACGATCATGGTACTTCTCATAGAAGAAAGTGAGGATGTTCTGGAGAACTTATTACTTGTTCTATTATCTGTTTTAGGCCGGGAAAAAAGTGTAAGTGCCTGCTCTCTGTATTCTGATAGTGCTCATGTCTTTAGTCGCTGGGCCCTGGTTAGGAGGAAAGGCAGTGGTGTAAATTTGTAATTTTCTGTTACTATCATGTTTGAGACTTCCCTGCAACTCTTTTTTTTTACAGAGTTGATTTTTGGAATTTGTGACACTAGGATGTTTCTATGGCTGCACGGAGGCTTGCTATGAATGTTATAGAACATTGTGCAGGAAAACTTGAACCTGGCATAAAGCAGTTCCTTATATCATCAATGTCAGGGGATAATAGTTCTCTGAATAGTCAGCTTGATTACCATGAAGTTATCTATGATATTTATCGATGTGCTCCTCAGATTCTTTCTGGAATCATCCCATATATTACAGGAGAACTTTTGGTAACCACTTCACTAACTTGCCGTGCCTTTTTTTTATTTGTTGTTATTATTTATATTAAGCAGCTCTGACTCTATGGTTGTAGACATTCTCTAAGGCTGTATGTGGGTGGGGGAAAGTGGAATAGTGTAGTATCAGTTTATAAAAAAAAGGGGGATAGTATTCATGGGGACCACTTCTGCAAGTTTCCAGGTTCCACTTCTTGTTTCAAAATTAGCACCATATGGAATCCACAAGTTTTTAATTTTTTTGCATGTTCTCCACAGTTTAAGTTGACATCAGGATCCCTTTTTTGGTGGTGGTTTAAGGGGGCGGGGGTGTAAAATCCATGGATTTTGTGGTGGAATGGGTTTTGATATAATTTTCTCCCGGAATTTTGCAGTTAGTATTGAGTTCCTAATCTAACTGCTTTTTTTTTGATAGATAACTGAAACTTTATTAATAAAAAACACAGCAAATCTACAGAGCTATATACAACGTGAGGATAGGCTAGAAGAGCTGCCTATCCCCAAGGAGAAAAAGAAAAATTACAATTACAGCCCAGAAGAGTTGATCCCTGTTTTCCCCTTGTTTAGCCAAGATATCAGCCATATTGTTGGCTGATCATCGAACCCACAGAAATAGCTAACTAGAACACTTCTACAATATTTCTATAATCTACTTTATTTTTTCAAGATAAATAACATATAATCTTAGATGCTCTATCCATGGTTTTCAAGATTAGTGAAGTCTATTGAACAGATTCCAAATTTTGAATTTCCATCTTATACAGGCAGATCAAGCAGATATTCGCTTGAAAGCAGTAAAGTTACTAGGAGACCTGTTTGCTCTACCAGATTCTATCATCTCTGAAGCATTTCAGCCAGTATTCTCTGAATTTCTGAAGAGGTTGACTGATAGAGTAGTAGAGGTTAGAATGTTTGTCATTGGGCATGTGAAGAGCTGTTTGCTTTCTGATCCTTTCAGACCTGAAGCTCCTCAAATCATTGGTAATGAGGTTTCTGTTTAGTTATTACATATTTTATTAGTACAGGGTAACTGTATACAGTGTTGACCTTGAGCTCGATGTTCATTTCCAGCTGCCCTTAGTGATCGGCTGTTGGACTATGACGAAAATGTTAGGAAAGAAGTTGTTACAGCACTCTGTGATGTGGCTTGTCATACCTTGAAATCCATTCCAGTTGAAGCCATAAAACTTGTTGCGGAGCGTCTTCGAGACAAATCTGTACTACTACTTTGTTCCTCTTTTTCTCTCTCATATTCATTTAGCTATTATTTTCAACAAATTTATGTTTCTGATGCTATTTGTTTCAAAACTTCCAGTTACTTGTTAAAAGATATACAATGGAGAGGCTTGCTGAAATATACAGAATTTATTGCTTGAAGTGTTCTGAAGGAACAGTTAGCTTTAATGAATTTGATTGGATACCTGGGAAGATATTGAGATGTTTTTTTGACAAGGATTTCAGGTAAGATACTTCTGTAATAGAAATAACAAAATTAATTATCCTCCAGTTTCATACTTGGGCATTAAGCTGGAAAACTGTATACTATAGTGTTCTATTTAAAGGCAATGTTCATTGAATTGATGCATTGCTTTTAAGGGAGTAGGCATGGTTATCTCCAAGAACATACTGGATTTGAGGTATCTTAACAAATCAGTGACTGGAAATTTCACAATTTTAAAATGCAGATGATTCATAATAAAAAATTAGATATGGGAAATTGGTACTTTATTTATCAATGTTTCCATGGAGATGTCTTAGGATCAACCATGGAAATGGAATTGGCCCTTGGGATTTGAATTAACTAAATTGCAATGAATTGCATGTATTTTGGCATTTGACTTCTTTTTGGATGCAGCTGCTGAGTCAAGCGTGAATTGACCTATGTGGTAACAAAATGACTAAAATTTGCACAAATGAATGGCTGGAAGGACTTTATAGTGGAAGGGGATTGTCAGGTGGTTTTGCTTGGCTGCAATTGGGTGAATGGTTTCCATGGACATAACAATTCCCAGTCAGGAAAGCCAAATCCTCAGGAACAATCTTGAACTGCTTGTTAAGATGGATTCCAAAGAGTGCTCTTTTTTTGTTTCATGGGGTTACCAACAGGGGGTAGCCCATCCCCCATCCCCTTAACCCCCCAACTCTTGTGGCAGTGGGATCCCAGGCCTCTGCTACAATGAGTCAGATCCTACCAAGTACCAACTGATCCACCACCAGTTGGTGATTCCAAGGAGTTTTAATGAGTTTGCTGATAAACTTGAAAAGCAGGAACCTCAAGGCAATCATTAGAAATGGGATGTCCAGGTCCTGGGATTTCTTTATTTCTGTTTGGTTATTGTAACATATGAGTGGGATTAGTCAGCTTTTTTTTTTTTTTTCTGTTTTTCTGGTTATGGTCTTGTTACCCTCTTGGGTTACCACATATTACTCTCATTTTCTTTTCATATGAATGAAAATTATTTTGTTATTTATCAAAAATAGACCTCTGCCCCCAAGAGAGGCTATAATGAGACCTTTAAGTTCAGGCCAGTTGATATAATAGTGAAGAACATGACTTGGAAGCTATCTATAATTTGATTAATAAAACCACAATTCAATTATCAAAAAATAAATAAAAGACTTGGTAGCTCAGTTGACGTGGAGGTGGATGGGAAAAACTTGTTTACCAAAATGATTAAAATCTAATTCAGAGGAACAACATCAGGGGAAACCAAATACATAAAATGCTTATACCATGTCAAATAATTCTAGCTCATGCTAAGCACAGATTAAAACAGGTGGAGAAAACCCACATCAAATAACCACTTTGTTAACACAAGCCACCATCACTTTTCTCCATGTCAACTTAAAGCCACCATGGAAGCTGTTTCTATTGAGGATATCAGTTCATAGATTCAACACACAAAGACAAAAACTATACAGTAAAGCTGAATACTTTCTCCAATCTTCCTGCTTCCTCCCTCTTTTGCACCAAAAAGAAATACAGAGGATAAAAAAATTAATGTCTAATCATGCATTTCCTCTATCTGTAGCTATTGATCTATCTTAGGGTGTTGATATTAACAAGGAAGAGGAGAATTTTATGCATGACTATTACTGCTAACCCTCCCCTCAACCTCCACCTTAATTGCACGCTTGCTGGTAGGTCTAGGGTTTGTTCGTAAAACTTGAGGAATGCCTTTCAGTTTTTCAATTCCCCTCTTGATAGGGCTTGTCAAAACATATCCTTACCAAAGTCTGTAATTCACCAAGTTAGCTCCATATTTTCCTTGTTCAGATAGATAAAATATGTGGCACAATTCCATTTTCGGCATACTCAAAGGGATCATTTTTGTCAGAAGTGGAGTTTGGATTTCCCAAATTCATTTTTATTCCTAAAATCAGCACAGTAACAGAACCTAACAGTATGGTTCTGTCAATAGAGTGAGTTATGCTTCCAGCAGGAAAGCCACCCCAACAAATCCATCTGAAGTGGTAAAACAGACAAAGGTTTTCCTCACTCATGAGGAGGTTGAAATTTTGATTCTTGCTTCTTTCTTGATTCTGAACCAGTTGGAATAAAAAATAAATGGGAAGGTAACTTTTGGAGTTCTAATCGGGTAATGATACAAAGACTATAGGTGTAAACAATTGGGGTTTCTTGAAACATTACAAGAACCAATCATCATCTCTAGTACACACCTTGAGGTTGAAGGTGACTGTTTTATGCCATGTTACAGGCAATTAATTTGTCTTTATAGAAGTGAGCTTCATTAAATGGAAAATTACATCAAAAAGAGGATTTTGTTTTTCCTGTTGTTCTTCTGTGAGTGTTAAAATATCTCTTCTAACAGTATCTTTGTTGGGCTTGGATACTGTTGCCTTAAAGGTGAATTTGGTGTTGAAGCCCTTGAAGGCGTGAATATTGTGCCTCATTCCCTGGCCTTCAGCATTTCTGTGATTTGGGCTTTAATGGCAAGTCTTCAGCTGAAGCATATATTTTGAAGATCATAAAAACATAATTCTCTTCAACTTTTTAGTGTCTTTCTTATGGTGGTAATTAGTAATAATTGGCGATGTACATTGAAGGTCTATCTTGCCATTCTCAACTGTAAGGGATACTAGGGTCAGGGTGGTTCCTTCATAATATTGGACCTATGGGGGATGCCAACTCAGTGAGAGAGGAGCAGCTTTTCTTCTCCAGGGGTGTCAAGGGTCAGATTGTCATTCTGCATGGGCTTTGAGGAGATCGTGATAGCAGGTAACTCCAACATTCATTGGCTATGGAACAGGGGGTGAAACATCTATGGGCCTATGAAAACTGATTCGCTATATTTGAGTTTTTAGACGAGTTACCTGACGGAACCCCTAATCTTGTTGGCTTTAGAGATCTGCCAATGCTAGCTCTGGTATGTTGGTTAGGGCTGTGAGGATGTACATTTTATATTGGGGTACTTTTTTACTGGCATGAAAGGTGTCTTATATTTTTGGTTTTGGTGATTTCCTTGGTTTTTAGGTCTTGTTCATTGCCAACAGGCTTTTCTTCTTCTTCTCTTTTGATCTCTGTATCCTTTCTTTTTCTTTCTGCAATAGTGCTTTTTTCAATCAATTATAAAAAATGATGTGTTGCACATTAAAATATTTTGACGTATTCAGACCAACTTTCCATTATTAACCAATAGCAAACGTTCTGTAAATTCTTTTCATTGGCTTTGTACAGATCAGAGACAACTGAGGCTGTTCTTTGTGGATCCTTGTTCCCCACTGAATTCTCAATCAAAGACAAGGTGAAACATTGGATTAAAGTCTTCCCAGGGTTTGACAAAATTGAGGTTAAGGCACTTGAGAAGCTACTGGAGCAAAAGCAGAGGTTTGTCTCCAATTTTTTAACATCATTTTTGGGTGATGTTCATGTCTCTTTTCTGTTCACTTCTTCTATTTGATAGTATATAGACAAAATTTCAGCGAATTTCCTATTGGATTGCAGGTTACAGCAAGAAATGTTGAAGTATCTCTCTCTTAGGCAGATGAATCAGGTTTAGAAATCTTGAAAATTGAAATGCTAATACTAAATCTTCTGTAAAGTTTTATCACAATTAAATCTCATCAAATGCAGGATGGCGATGCCCCTGAGTCCCTAAAGAAAATTTTTGTTTGCTTCCGGATCATGTCCCACTGCTTTCCTGACCCTACTAAGGCTGAGGAGAATTTTCAGATTCTTGATCAACTGAAAGATGCTAATGTTTGGAAAATTTTGTCAAATTTACTTGATCCTGGCACTAGTTTTCAGCAAGCTTGGACCTCTAGGGTATTTCCTTCATGCTCCTCTATATATTATTGCGATAAAAGCAACAAAACATTGGCATGATTTTTTTGAAAGAAAAAAATAGACATAATTCAAATAGTTTCTTTTCTTTTTAGTTGTATATGAAATTTATTAATCTGGCATGGGCACTTCTGCAGAAAAATAATATGGTTGCTGGCATTGTTTTCTATTAGAATATTCAGATGTTAATGTTTTCTTTGTTAATGTAGGATGAATTGCTTGGGATCCTTGGCGAAAAACACCGACTTTATGATTTTTTGGGAATACTCTCAATGAAGTGCTCTTATCTACTCTTCAACAAGGAGTATGTTAAAGAACTCCTTTCAGAGATTTCTGAACAAAAGTCAGCAGGCAGTACACAACTAATTCGATCATGCATGGATCTACTAGTGGTATAATCATGTCTTTCCCATCCTTTCTGTACTTGTAATATTGCAACCTAAATTTTTATCCTTTAAGGTAGCTCCACTGTTTTTTTCCCTTTACTGCATATTCAAGGTCATTCAGATGCTTCTTAGTTTTTCCTTCAACTTCCTCCTTTTTCTGTAAATGTCTGTCATATTCAGTGTTATGATTCTTGAAATTCTTGTTAAGGCTTATTATTCTGATAATTTCTGCAATTGCTGACTGACTTCACTATTCCTTAATGGAGATTGTCTTCCATCATTCCAATTTGTCTTTTTTCTTGTTTTCCCCTTTGTCTGGCTTATGGAGAGTCTTTTTTCATCCTTACTGTATCATCTCAACAGCTTGATAGAGCTCAACTTAGAATATCATGAGGCAGCTTCTTAAGGTCAGCTGATGGTTAGGTGGGCTAAGTCCATCAATACCATCCATCTCTGGAATTTCTTCCCAATAATGCAGTTCACAAGGTGGATTCATATAGCTTACATCAGCGCCAATGCCTCATCACTCATGTGGGATATAAGCTTGTTTTCCTCAACCACATATCAAGTAGTAGAATGTGTACATCTTTCTTTTTATGAATAAAATTTCTGTTATTTATCAAAAAACTGAATAGAACAATAATGAGACTTTCTTTCAGAGATGGAGAATCTAGACTCCACTTTATAAATTGGATGATGGTGAGCAAAAGGAAGAACCAAGGGGGATAGAGATTTTTTAATTTGGGAGTTGAGAATTCAGTGTTATTGGGTAAATCACGTTAAGAGATTTCTGCTTGACTTGGGGGCCTCTTGATAACAACTGAAAATGCTGTAACTGAAAAACTTATTGCTTCGTCTTTTAGTAAATAAGTTTTTGAGGTCATGGGTTCCTTAATGGCTGAAACTGAAATTGTAGATCACAATATCCTTTAAGATTTTATTATATAATTATTTTAATAACTAGAAGACAAAGCAATAAGCCTTTCAGTTCAGAAATCTCATCCATTAACAAATGGCCCCTTAGACAAACTATGGCATAAGGTGAGTGTCAATATCCATGATACATAGACTAATGGCTAGGATGCTGGTCTAGAAGTTATTAGTAACTTGTCTCCCACTCTCCCCTTGGAAAGCTATTTCTAGCTTGGATTCTCTCTCTCTCTCTCTCTTTTAATGGTTCATTTGGTATCGTATTTGCTTTGGGAAGAAAACCAAGTTTTCGAAAGACCTTTAGGTGGGGGATAATCCTTTGAGAGAAATTTTTCTAACCTTCTCTCTCTACCTATAAAAAATAAAATTATTTCCCACTTTTCCTTATTAGATGTTGGGATTTCTTGGAACTTTGGTTTCAAGAGATGCTTAAGGGATCTTGAAGCTCCTAATGTCACTAGCCAGGCATTCAATTTTCCTTTAGGTTCAGTTTGGAAGGAGTACAATATGTAGAGTGCAAAACCTTGTACTTTGTATGTATTTGTACTGTACATATTTGTATTTGTATTTACACTCTGGTCCACTTTTGTGCCGTTTGGATGGAATGTAAAATAACAACAATAATCGATGTAAACAAGCTCTTAGAAAGACTTTTACATCGAGAATCGATGTGAAATTTACATCGAAAAAAGCGATGTAAAAAACTCTTCGAACTCTCCATCGATGTAAATGTATAACGTCTCTCTTCTCCTTTGAAACTACTCTGTCTCAACCTTGTGGTTTCAATCTTCTTATAGGGGATGCCTCCGACAAGTGTTGCGTAGCGTTAGATCGATTTGACAAGTTTAGCATAAAAGATGTTGAAATGGAAAAGGAAGATGATAAGAAAGAAGAGACCAAGGCTACTAGAATGGAGGAGTGCAAAACCAAGGAAGAAACTTTACCTTTCATGCTGCAGAGATCTGTAAAGCAGCTTCACTTTGGGAGTTGGGAAGAGAAGGAGATTGTGGTGAAGGAAATCAGGAGATTGGCCAGAGAGGATCTGAGGACAAGAAAGTCGCTTGCGGCTCTAGGCGTTATATCGTCGTTGGTGTCCATGCTTGGTTTGGAGGTTTCAGATCATCGGCGATTGGTGGCTCAAGCATTAATTGAGCTAGCTAATGGCACTTACATATAAGTTTCCTTATGACTTACTTCGAATTGAGATTATCAGTTCTCTCTGTTGTTCGCTTTAGTTCACTTGATGATCGGTCTTCTCTGTTGTTCACGCTAGGTTTTACATCATTTTGCCAAACACACAAGAGTGTAAAACGAGCACAAGGCCAATTCGCTTTTTTACACTGACAATGCTGACCGTTGTAATACTCCATCAGTGTAGTTTTGTATTTACACTGCAAACATGTCTCTTGTTTAGTTTGGATACATTCAGACTCAATTAGATCATACCCTCTTTGTTAAGAGGAGAAATACTCTTTTCTTATTGTTTATGTGGATGATATTGTTATTACTGGCAGTGATACACAAGAAGTTAATGATCTCAAGAAGTTTCTTAATTCTGAATTTGAGATCAAAGACTTAGGAGAGTTGAGGTATTTTTTGGGCATTGAAGTTGCTAGATCTAGAAAGGGTATCTTTATTTCCCAGGGGAAGTATGTGCTGGATCTTCTCACTGAGATTGGGAAGGTTGGTGCTAAACCTTCCTCCACCCCTATTGATGTGAATTATAAACTCTCATATGATGATGGAGAACTTTTGACTGACAGGGGAGTGTTTCAGAAATTCTTGAAAACTTCTTTACCTCTGTATGACTTGTCCAGGCATTTCTTATGCTGTGAGTGTAATCAACCAATTCATGCATGTTGTAGAAAGGGTGATATGCTATCTTAAGGGAACTCCCAGGAAGGGTATACTGTTTGCTAAACGTGGTCATATGAAGGTAGAAGCATATAGAAATGCTGATTGGGAAGGTAATATAGATAACAGGAGGTCCATATCAGGCTATTGTGCTATGGTAGTTGAGACTATTGTTTCCTGGAAGTTGGCTGATCTGTTCATAGTCGGGCTATGTTCTAATGCAGTTTTAGCAAGAAAACAAAAGAAAAGAGAGGAGAGAAGAGAAGAGAAGGGAAAGGTGCGGTTGATTTGTGTTTGCTGCCCCCCTCACAATTGGTATTTATATGTTTCTAAAATAAAAGTTAGTACAATGACATAAATACCCCTGCTGCCCAAGAAACACACAAACAACAACAACTAATAAAAAGAAGAGACCTTGCTAATTTACTATAGTATTTCTCCACACAAAAGTCTATCTCTAACTTGTTGTTTGTAACAACTTTGGTTAAGAGGTCAACAAGCTGCATATCGGAGGCAACATAGGGAAGACACTTCTTGAGAAGCAACTCTTTCTCTAATAAAGTGTTGATCCTCCTCAATATGCTTGGTCTTATCATGTTGTATTGAATTATGAGCAATATTAATAGCGGCTTGGTTATCACAATACAATATCAGGGGCTTTTCATATTCAATCTCTTTGTCCTCTTGTAGGGATCTTAGCAATAACACTTTAGCCATGCCATTAGCCATAGATTTGTACTTTGCTTCAACATTGGAGTGGGCAACAACATTTTGTTTCTTATTCCTCCAAGAAATTGGATTATCCTTAACAAGGGCATAATAACTTGAAGTAGATCTCCTATCATCAACACATCCAACCCAATATGCATTAGTATATACCTCTATTTTCATGTGACCGTTATTCTTGAAGAGTATACTTCTACCTGGACACCTCTTCAAGTAGGCAAGATGGGATGTTCTGGGAGACTTCATATACTGACCAACGACATTAACAACATAAGAAATATTAGGACGTGTTAGGTAGAGGTAGAGAAGATTTCCAACCAGCTATTGATACATGCCTTTATCTTCAAGTGGCTTGCATTTATCTTATGATTTGGCTCAATTGGTATGTTTGCTAGTTGAACTCCCAATTTTCCAGTTTCCTCTAGGAGATCAACAACATATTTCCTCTGGGAGATGAAGATACCATGCTTAGACCTGGCCACTTCAATTCCTAGGAAATATCGCAAATCACCCAGATCCTTCATCTCAAACTCCTTACTAAGTAACTTCTTAAGAGAATTAATCTCATCACTGTCATTGCCTGTCACCACAATATTATCAACATATACAACTAGAAGAGTTAAGGCTGAACTTGTTTTCTTGATAAAGAAAGTGTGATCAGATTGAGCCTGTAGACAACCAAATTTCTCCAGGGCAAGTTTGAATTTGTCAAACCATGCCCTTGGAGATTGATTCAAACTATACAAAGCCTTCTTTAGTTGATAGGTTTCTTTCCTATATCTCCACCATAGAAACCCGGAGGCAACTCCATATATACCTCTTCTTGTAGATCACCATTCAAAAAAGCATTTTTAACATCTATCTGGAACGACAACCATGAGAAGTTTGCAGTAAGTGACAACAACACTTTGATAGTGTTCATTTTGGTGACTGGTGCGAAGGTTTCCACATAATCAATACCATAAGTTTGTGTGTATCCCTTAGCAACCAGTTGGGCCTTGTACCTTTCAATTGAACCATCTGCATTGTACTTCATTGTAAATACCCATATGCACCCAATAGGTTTCTTCCCTCTCAGCTAATCCACCAACTCCCAAGTATCATTTTTGATAAGAGTATCCATCTCAACTTTCATTGCTTCCTTCTACTCAGGTACTACTAGGGCTTCTTGTACTGTTCTGGGAATGGGTATAGCAGCAATGGACACCAAAAAAGACTTAAATGAAGGTGAAAGGTGGTCATAAGAAAGAAACTGGGAGATGCAATGGGCGGTTGATGAGGTGTGATGGCGTTTCCTTTTGTGTATTGCAATAGGAAGGTCAGGATCATTTGAGGGAGGCTGAAATTCAGTGGTGGTAGTAGGCATGCCATCTGCAGTAGTTGTGGGTAAAGAGGTTGTAATACCTGGATCTGGTGCCACAGAGGAGACTAGAAATGGCCTGGACTGCTCATTACTGGAACCAACCTGCCTCCGTGTTAATCACACCACCAAAGACTCATAGATATCTAAGGAAGAGGCTTAAAAATGAGTCTGTACAGCAACCAAGTGCCAATTACAGCTCTGAATTAATCTTTCAGCAACCTAGTACCAGTAGAAGTAAACAAGATAGGCTAGAACCCTAGAACTGATCTGTTTCCAGATAAAAACCTTAGAACCAGCCCTAGAGAAAGCCAGAAAATCCAGCCGCTCCTTTCTGAGGAGTCCAACCGCCTTCTACAAGCTGTCGATCTTAGAATGTATTTTCTATCCAGAAAAGTACTGAACGCCACTACAAATGAAGGTTTAACCCCTAAACTTCTATCCAATCCTAAATCTCTAATTCTTCTTGGTTGTTGGTGATCTCCAAGATTACACAGGTCTTGGGCAGCAACAGACTTCTCCAAAAACCTCCAAGAATCAGGCACACCAAACTGAAAACTCCAGCCTTAATTTATCCTCATGTAGTTGGCTAGGAGAAGCCTACATGAGAACCCTAAGATGTCCTAAACTTGGCTCTGATACCAAGTTAGCTGATCTGTTCACAGTCGGACTGTTTTATGATGCAGTTTCAACAAGAAAACAAAAGAAAAAGAGAAAAGAATAGAAGAAAACAGGGAAGAAGAGAAGAGAAGAAAAGAGAAGAAGAATAGGAGAAGAAAGGTGTGGTTGATTTGTGTCTGCCACCCTCTTCACAATTGGTATTTATATGTTTCTAAAATAAAATTCAGTACAATGACATAAATATCCCTGCCACCCAAGAAACACTAACAGCAACTAAAAATTAACAAAAAACTGACAGCGACTAATAAAAAGAAGAGATTCTCCACACTGGAGAAGTAAAAAGAAGTTAGTGGTTGATAGATCTTCAGCTGAAGCCAAGTATAGGGCTATGGTCCATGGGGTTTCTGAGTTATGGCTTAGATCTCTCCTTGATGAAATGGGCATCCCATTTGATAAGCCTCTGATGTTATATTGTGATAATTAGGCTGCTATTAATATTGCCCATAACCCAGTTCAGCATGATAGAGCCAGGCACATTGAGGTAGACACACTTTATACAAGAGAGAGTGGCCTCAGGGGAGTGTGCCTTACTTTCATTGCTTCAGAAGTGCAACTAGCAGATTTTCTAAGGGAGTTTCCAAAGCAAAGCTACAACATTATATAAGCAAGCTGGACATGATTAACATCTATGCTCAGCTTGAGGGGGAGCATAGAGAGATTGGGCTGAATGGGCCTTAGCTTTCTTTGTTTTAAATAGCTTTATTTTGTTTTTTGTTCTGCTGTAGTGGGCCTTCTTTATGAGCCTATTTTATTTCGTTTTGTTTATGCTTAAGTCAGCCACCTAACTAAGGACACTCTTGTAACTTCACACATTTTTTATTTCAGCATATATAAATCAAATGAGAGAGACAAAAGAAGAGAGATCAAACTAGTTTCTTCTCTCTTCTCTTATCTTCCATTCTCTCATCTTCTTCCTAAAGCTTCTGCTGAAAGTCTTCTTTCTTCCTTTCTCCTTCTATTTTTATTTTATTTTCTAAATTATTACAGGTGTGTTCTGCAACTCCTTTCTTCTCACTGCAAAAGGGAGAAGAAACTGGAATTACACTCTTGACCTGAGAGCATGCCCTGTGATTTTAAGGTTTTGATATTTATAATCACAACCAACAGTTATATTTAGGTCCTTGTGGTTCTGCACCAATAAATTTGAACTTGTTTTACAACCGTTTTAATGTAGTAAACACTTGTACTAGTTTGGTTCTTAATTTTATTGCAGTCACGATTTAGCTGTCTCCTGAGGTATGTGCCCATATTTGTAGACACCTTTTCTTAACTTCTTGGTGACAACTTTCAGATTATTGCCCATTTTTCTCCGTTGCTATTAAGTGGGATTGAAGAAGAACTGGTGAATCTTCTTAAAGAGGACAATGGAATAGTTAAAGAAGGTGTTCTGCATGTTCTGGCATGGGCTGGAGGAACCATCCGGGAACAATTATCAATGACTTCTAGGTGCAACCCTAGAAATGTTGAATTTCCAGAAGCTACAATTTTCTCTTTATTTTCTTTTTATTTTTCTTATTTTTTAATGTGGATATGCTTTTTCTGTCTTTGTTATTATGCAGTTCAGTAGACCTTATATTAGAGAGAATATGTTTAGAGGGTAACCGAACAGAGGCCAAGTATGCTGTACATGCCCTAGCAGCAATAACAAAAGATGATGGCCTTAAGTCTCTCTCTGTTCTATACAAGGTTTCCTTGCTCACAACCCTTTTTCATTTAATAGTAGCTGGTTTGGCTCTATTTCATAATTTGCTATTTCTTGGGATGATATTTGTACTTGCATGACCTGATGCATCTTACTGGATTTGTAGAGGCTTGTTGATATGCTAGATGAGAAGACACATCTTCCTGCAATCCTACAGTCTCTGGGATGTATAGCACAGACTGCAATGCCAGTTTTTGAAACTAGGGAGAGTGAAATTTTAGGGTTTATAACAGGCAAAATTCTTGAGTGCAGTAATGTATGCCTTCTGCAATTAACAAGACTTGTTCACGTTATTATAATATTTACAGTGATCATCAATTTTAACTTAAACATTTATCTTTTCTATTCCAGAAGGAAGAGAAAAATACTCAAAGCTGTTGGGACAACAGAAGTGAACTTTGTTCATTGAAGGTTGTCAGGATAGGGAAAATTGTTTCTTAGTTACTAGTCCCTCATAATTATCTGTGGCATAAATAAGTTCTAGTGGTTTTCTTTTAGGGATATATATATATATATATATATATATATATATATACTTGTCATTCGCTAGTCTTTGCTTTTTTCAGTGCATTATCCTGGTGAATTCAAAGGAGGATTTATAATCTCTTGGTGATCCACAGATTTTTGGTATTAAAACATTGGTGAAGAGCTACTTGCCTGTTAAGGATGCTCATTTGCGTCTTGGGATTGAAAATCTCTTGGGAATCCTTAAAAATGTTCTTACTTTTGGAGAAATTTCAGAAGATATAAAATCAAGGTACTCTTGAGAGAATGTCTACACATTAGTATTTTCCAGGATATGAAACTGAAGTGCCTTTGATTTATTGCTTGCTGGTTAGTTAAAAGTATGTCTGATCTTGCCATCTGACTTTTTTTTTGTTTTCTTTTTTTTTGTGTTTTTTGGTTATCTATTTGCAGTCCTGTTGATAAGGCCCATTTGAAGCTTGCTTCAGCAAAAGCAGTCCTACGTTTATCAAAGCACTGGGATCATAAAATACCCATTGATGTTTTTCATTTAACCTTGAAAACGTCAGAGGTTGAAGCTTCCCTTTCTGAAGCTTGTGTTCAGATAGTATTTTAAGTAGCACTATTTGTTAAGGTTATTCTTGATGATAGATTTGATTGTTACCTTCAACAAAGAGCAGCTTAACATTCATAGTTATTTATGTGTTGCTTGCTTTCATGTCTCACAGGTTCTCTACCCTCAAGTTAAGAAACTTTTCCTTGGAAAAGTACATCAGTATATAAAGGATCGACTTCTTGATGCAAAGTATGCTTGTGCATTTTTGTTAAATTTAACTGGATCTCAGGGGCCAGACATTAAAGAGGTTAACATTCATATTGTTTATAATGCATGCCAAATTATTCTTAATGTTTCTCTTTCTATTTTATTTCATATTATTATATTACTTATTCCATCTGGTGGAATGTGGGGGAGTCTCTTGTTGTTTGTCTCTTTTCTTATCCTTATTTGGTTTGACAGGACAAACATAATCTAGTTGAAGTTATTCAGACGTGCCACCAAGCAAGAGCACGCCAGCTTTCCATGCAATGTGATGCAAATCTGTTGTTGACATATCCGGAATACATACTTCCATACCTAGTTCATGCTCTTGCACATGACTCTTCATGTCCTAACATTGATGATTGTACAGATGTTAAAGTATTTGAACCAATATTCCGGTACAACGGCTATCTTCATTTACTTCTTTTTGTAGTATTGCATGAAACATAGTTGTGATTGACAAAGACATGAGCTCTCTAATTTGAAATTAGCACCATCCTTTATTTCTTAGTTACATTTATGCAATTCAGATGTTTTGTTCTTCTGTTCACGCACATTTTTTTTTTCATTGGCATCAAATATTGCATATAGACATATGGAGTGAGATCACATAGGTATGTTTTACCATCATTATTCGAGCTGTAAGAATAGTTCAGTCAAACTAGTTTCAGAGATAGAGAAGAGAGAAAAAGAGAGAAGGAGAAGAAGAAGAAGAGAGGAGAAAGAAGTGTCGAACTGAGAAGTCAAAAGGACTCTCCCAGCTGACCATATATTTATATATCAAAAGCAATGTACAAAGTGAAATATGCCCCTACTTAAGTATGGGACATGTAATTAACATAATACTTAAACAGAAAAGACTGAAATGCCCTTCCTTAGCTGACTCTAACACTCCACCTCAAGCTGGAGAATATATGTCATATAGTTCCAGCTTGTTACATATATAGCTCACTCTTCCCAAACTCAACCCTTTTGTGAACAGATCTGCCCACTGATCACCTATTCTCACATGCTCTGTACTTATGACACCATTAAGGACTTTTTCCCTTACAAAATGGCAATCTACCTCTATGTGCTTAGTTCTCTCATGAAAAACTGGATTGGATGAGATGTGAATTGCAGCTTGGTTGTCATAGTATAGCTTCATGAGTTTGCTTATTGAAAACCCGACTTCTTAAAAAGATTTTTCAACCACACTAGTTCACATGTAGTGTGTGCCATGGCCCTGTATTATGCTTCTGCACTACTACTTGCTACAACAGTCTACTTCTTGCTCTTCCATGTCACTATATTTCCTCCAAGAAAGGTGCAATAACCTGTGGTGGATTTCCTGTCCGATACTGAGCCTGCCCAATATGCGTTTGTATAACCAATTATTTCAAGACTACCTCCTGGCTTGTACAGTAACCCACGGCTTGGTGCCCCCTTCAAATACCGCACAATTCTAAGAACTGCGTCTAGTGAGGAACTCAGGGGCTTTGCATAAATTGGATTACCACACTGACAACAAATGAGATATCAGGTCTAGTGATAGTTAGGTAATTCAGTTTTCCCACTAGCCTTCTATTACCTTCCGGGATCATCAAATAATTCTATATCACTGCCCAACTTCACATTCAATTCCATGGGAGTTTCAGATGGTTTAGCACCTAATAGTCCTGTTTCTTCCAATAGGTCAAGAACATATTTCCTCTGATATAGGTTTATGCCTTGCTTCGATTTAGCAACTTCTATACCCAAGAAATATTTTAACTTCCCAAGGTCTTGTATCTGAAAGTGATCTTGTAGAAAGACCTTCAGTCTATCAATCCCAAGTCTATCACTGCCAGCGATGACTATGTCATCCACATAAACTACTAGCAAGATCTTCCCGGCTTTAGAGCCATAGCTAAATATTGAGTGGTCAACTTGACATTGTCTCATTATCACTACTTCACTAAATTTTCCAAACCAAGCACGGGGAGTTTGTTTGAGCCCATAGATTGCCTTCTTGAGCTTACACACCTTACCATCCTCCCCTTGAGGAGCAAACCCTGGTGGTTGCTCCATGTACACTTCCTCTAGAAGATCACCATGGAGGAAGGGATTTTTAATATCGAGCTGAAACAGAGGCCAATCATTCATGACTGCTAAGGAAATCAACACACGTACTGAGCCAATCTTAGCAATAGGGGAAAAGGTTTCCACATAATCTACACCATAAAGTTGAGAATACCCTTTTGCATCTAAACAAGCTTTTAACCATTTCACTCTCCCATTTGGTAGATATTTAACAGTATACACCCATTTACAATCAACAACATGCTTACCTGGGGGAAGATTGGTGAGTTCCCACGTATGATTGTGATTAAGGGTAGAGAGTTCCTCTTCAATAGCTTTATGACACCTTGGCATGGTAAGAGCCTCCTGAACATCCTTAGGTGTAGATACAGAGGATAACAGAGAAACAAACTCGTGATGGGAAGCAGAAAGGTGAGAGATAACATAATTGGATATGGGGTGCAGAGTGCAACTACGTTTACCTTTTTGCAATGCAATAGGAAGGTCGAGGTTAGAAGGCAACTCGGGTATGGAAGAAACTGGATCTGCAGATAAAGTAGAAGCTGGAGGAGGTGCTGGTCTCTGTCGGTGAGTATACACTTGACGGATTAGTGGCCTTTCAGTAAGTTCTTGCATTAGGGGAGGTGGAGACTTAGTCAATGGGAACAACAGGAGTGGGATTATCAACTGGAAGAGGAAGAGGAACCTCTTTGGGAGAAGGAGAAATATCAGGACTTGAGAAGTACGACACTGACTCAAAGAATATAACATTAGGACAGACAAACGATTTCCGAGTAATGGGATTGTAGCATTTATATCCTTTCTGAGTCCTAGAGTAGCCAAGGAAGATACACTTAATAGAGCGTGCATCCAACTTGTCTAGACCAAGACCAAGATTCTGAACAAAACACACACACCCGAAGATCCTGGGAGTCAAGGGATATGGAGACAAAGTGGGAAACAAGATAGAGATCGGAGAACGACCATCAAGAATGAACGAGGGCATGCAATTAATGAGAAAATAGGCAGTAAGCATTGCATCATTCCAAAAACGTTTAGGAACATTCATATGATGAAGAAGAGACCGAGCTGTTTCAAGTAGATGTCGGTTCTTCCTCTCAGCCACCCCATTTTGTTGAGGAGTGTTTGCACAGGATGTCTGATGAATAATGCCATGTTGTTCCAAATACTACTGAAATGAAGTAACAAAATACTCTTTGCCATTGTCTGAACGGAGAATTTTAATTGAAACACCAAATTGTGTACACACTTTAGCATGAAACTTTTGGAAAATGGAAAATAATTCACTCCTTTCTTTCATTAAATAAATCCATGTCATTCTTGAACAGTCATCAACAAAAATAACAAAATACCTGTAACCATTATAAGACTCAATTCTAATTAGACCCCAAATATCTAAATGAACCAAAACAAAAGGACTCAACATGCGCCTATCAACTTTAGGATTGAGGGAAACCCGGTGGTGTTTCCCATACTGACACGACTCACATTGCAAGGAAGACAAGCGACTCAATGACGAAACAAATAGCTTGAGAGCTTTAAGAGATGGATGGCCTAGTCTACAGTGCCACTGGAGAGGAGTCAAAGAAGTTTAAAGTGCAACTGTAGAACCACCACCGTCAAGGTAATACAATCCACCAGCTTCATGCCCTCCACCAATCTTCCTCCCCGTCTTGAGATCCTGAAAAGCACAAGAAGAAGGGTAAAACGTAATGGAACATTTGAGTGATTTGGTTAGTTTACTAACAGACATAAGATTAAAAGGAAACTTGGGTACATATAAAACAGAAGACAAAGAAAGAGATGCAGTATCAACATTACCGACACCATAAATGGGGGAAGTAGAACCATTGGTTAGGGTAACATTATGTAATGTGGAGGTCGGAGAAAGAGAGGAAAACACACCTGGAGTCCCAGTCATGTGATCAGAGGCTCCAGAGTCAATTATCCAGGGGGAAGGTTTTGATGCCAAGCAAGCCATACCTGAATGAGCAAAGGTGGCAGTATTCTGATGTGAAGTAGCCTCAAGGAATCTCTCATACTCATCTCTTGGAATACTCATCATCTCCTTCCCAGAAGTAGTTGTGACTGTAGAAGGTGTTGGATCAACTGGCTGATTATCACTGACTTCACTACCACCAACAACTGCATGATTAACCCATGTGGAGGGTGGTCCATGTAGATCATAACAGAAATTAATTGTGTCCATCTCTTCCACAATGTGTACATTTCCTACTAGTGCTTCCTCTTCCTCTTCCATGGCCTCCCCCTGAATCACGACCTCCACCATTGCTACGACCAAACATAGGGTTACCATGGCCCCCCCCAACTATACGACCACCTCCTCTGTTCCCATAAGCTCCTCCTCGAGTTCCAACAAGTGCTGATCTGTCAGGAGGTATGGTACTCTCTGTGGGACCAAGAGAAATTCTACGGAGATGGGCAAACACTTCCTCTAGGGTAGGAAGGGCAGATCCACCTAATATCTGTGCTCTGACAGTTTCATACTCTGATTTCAGCCCCACTAAGAACCGGGTAACATCAAGTTGTTCCCTTTGTTGTTGCTGAATTTGGACATCCGGAGTTAAGGGATGATAGACATTAAGTTCATTTCGAAGATTTCTCATACTGGCATAATATTCTTCAAGGGTCTGATTTCCTTCCTGCAAATTGAAGTACTCCTGATAAAGCTGATAAACTCTTGTAGTGTTGTCTTGTCCAGAATAGAGTTTCTTGGTGTGCTTCCATATATCCTTTGCTGTGTCTAAGAACATGAAGTTAACACTGATTTTAGGCTTCATATTGTTCCACAACCACATCATGGTTTGAGCATCCTCCTACTCCCCAATCACTGAAACCCGGAGATTCAGTAGTAGGTTTCTCCTCCTGTACATGTTAGCCCATGGCACATAGTTTTCACCGTTGAGTTTGATGAATGTCATCTGGACACTTAAAAAATCAGAGGAAATCATCACACTCGATTTCTGGTCACCACTAACATCTCCCTTGATGCCATTTCAACCTATGAAACTGGTTCTGCCTGTCCTAAAAAAATATTAGTCCCAAACACTTCGACTATTTTTCTTTGAATACTACAGCAACACACTCATTACCATACAGTGTCTCCTCATCCAATCACCATGATCCTGCCCTAGCATACATTCATCCACTTCTGTGAACATACGGTTTCATAACCACCATAAAAAAAAAATATCCCTCTTGAAACTGCTCAATAGAAGGTTCAGACCACCACAACTACAACCACATGGCCACCAAGGCTGTCACGCATGGTGACAGCAGTCCAGAAATTTTCTACTAGGGCTGCCGCAGTCCCCCTTCAACTGTAACTAGGCTACCGTAACCCTAGGAATGCCTGAATAGGTTGCCGCAGCCTTCTCTACCACTTACTCCAGATTGCGCAGACCAGAAAAAATAAAAAAAAATAAAAAAAAAGAAAGGAGGAAAGAGGATTTGATTGAATGAAGCTGTTGTCTTCCTTTCTCCTTTTAGTGGCACTCTGATACCATGTAAGAATGGTTCAGTCGAACTGGTTTCAGAGATAGAGAAGAGAGAAAGAGAGAGAAGGAGAAGAAGAAGAAGAAGAAGAGAGGAGAAAGAAGTATCGAACTGAGAAGTCAAAAAGACTCTCCCAGTCGACCATATATTTATATATCAAAAGCAGTCTACAAAGTCAAATATGCCCCTATTTAAGTATGGGACATGTAATTAACATAATACTTAAACAAAAAAAACCGAAATGCCCTTCCTTAGCCGACTCTAACACAAGCCATCAAATGACTGTTTGAGTTGGCTTTAAATACCTGTTTCACCTTTCATTTCTAATGCTTATGCCTTCATCATATGGTGGTTGATGTCCCTTTTAGCTTCATCATCCTCATTTTAAAGACTTTGGCCTCCAACTTTCTACTTGTGTGTGTGTGTGGGGGGGGGGGGGCATATTTTTTGGGAGCAGGTTGGAAGTATGCAAATCCCAATCATGACTGATATCAGAGGAGGAGAGGAGGAAGAGAGAAGAGAGAAGAAAAAAATTGGATTCAAACTTGTAGCTGGGGGCACCAGCTATTAGCTTATATATTAGGGCAACCCAACGAATAATAAAAAGAAGAGAAATTACAAGAGTGCCCCTGTGACACTAAAGAACAGAAAACACAAATAAAACTTAAGAGTAGTGGCTAACTGATTTCAACACTCCCCCTCAAGTTGGGACATAGATATCAATCATTTCCAACTTGTCACATAAATCATTGTGCCGCAAATGATGTAATCCCTTGGTAAAGATGTTTGCATGTTGATCTGTGGAACTGACATATGGAGTGCACACTTCCCCACTTATAATTTTCTCCCTAATAAAATGCTTGTCAACCTCAATATGTTTAGTTCTATCATGGAGCACTGGGTTGGCAACAATGTTGATAGCAGCTTTGTTATCACAATACAAGGATATGGGGCCATCAACAGGAAATTCCAACTCATTCAACAAGTTCTTTATCCACATAACTTCAGCCACTCCATGGGACATTGCTATATATTCAGCTTCAACACTAAACCTCGCCACAACATTTTGTTTCTAGCTTCTCCATGTGACTAGGTTTCCTCCCACAAAGGTGCAATACGCACTAGTAGACTTCCTGTCCTCAATTGATCCGACCCAGTTAGCATCTGTATACACCTCAACCTTCAAGTGACCAATCTTTTGGAAAAGTAAACCGGCCCCTGGGAACTTCTTTAGGTACTTGAGAATTCTATTGGCTGCCTCTAAGTGTGTAGTCTTAGGAGCATGCATGAATTAGCTAAGAAAATCCACAACATAAGCAATGTCTAGCCGTGTTATAGACAAATATAATAGCATGCCCACAAGTCTTTGGAATTGTTTCACATCCTTAATAGTCTCACCTTGACAATCACCTAATCTGTGGTTTGGATCAATGGGGGAGTCCGCAGGTTTGACTCCAAGTTTTCCTGTATCCTATAATATATCTAGGATGTATTTTCTTTGAGAAATGAAGATCCCCTTTTTCGAACGGGCCACTTCAATTCCAAGAAAATACTTCAAAGGACCTAAATCCTTCACCTCAAATTGAGTGGCTAGGAACTCCTTTAGTCTTTGAATTTCCACCTTTCAGTCGCCTGTGATCATTATGTCATCAACATACACTATCAAGGCTGCAATTTTTCCTTCTCTTTTTTTCACAAATAATGTATGATCAGTCTGACACTGTTTATAACCAATCTACTGTACAACTAGGTGAAACTTACTGAACCAAGCCCTCGGTTATTGTTTTAGTCCGTACAAGGACTTCTTTAACCTGCACACCTCTTTTTCTTGGTCTTGGGCATAGAAACCAGGAGGTTGCACCATGTACACTTCTTCTTCAAGATCACCAGTCAAGGAGGCATTTTTAATATCTAATTGGTGGAGATCCCAATCAAGGTTAGCAGTAAGAGAAAAAAGAACTCTGATAGAATTCATCTTAGCAACCAGAGAAAATGTCTCTGCATAGTCTTCTCCATACACTTGAGTAAACCCTTTCGCCACCAATCAAGCTTTGTACCTTTCTACTGTACCATCAACCCTGTGCTTTATTGTAAAATCCCACTTGCACCCTACCGGTTCCTTTCCCATAGGGAGATCCACTAATTCCCATGTACCATTTTTATATAAGGCATCCATCTCTTCTTTCATTGCATCTGTCCATTTAGGTATTTAAAGAGCTTCTGCCCTATTTTGAGGATAGGGATACTTTCAATGGAAGAGAGAAAAACACGAAAGGAGGATGAGATGTTCTCATATGAGATAAAGTGGGAGATAGGATGTCTGTTGGTACAGGACCTAACTCCCTTCCTTTGTGCAATAGGGATGTCAAGGTCATTGACAGAAGAAGAATCAATGGCAATAGGATCAGGAATGTCAACAGGAACAATAGTACCTGGTGGAATGTGATCTGTCCCTAGTGAATCTGATGATGCTGGTGGTATAGTTTCAAGTTGCTCCATAGCTTTTGAACCTGATTGGCCCTTGCGGCAATAGAGAAAGACACGGAACGGAGGAGGGTCAGGTAGGAGAGGTAGTACTTGAAATTGTTTTTTCTCCACCCTATTCTTTCCCTGAGGAGAAACCGGGAAGAAGGGATCACTCTCAAAGAAAGACACATCCATAGAAACATAGTATTTCCGAGAAACGGGATTGAAACAACGGTAATCCTTTTGAGAAGAAGGATAGCCCAAGAATACACAAGGAAGAGCATGAGGGTCAAGTTTACCATGGGTAGGAGACAAGTTTTGAACAAAACAACGACAACCAAACACACAAGTGGGAATAGAAAAAAGGGGGGCTTTAGGGAATAGAAGCTGATGAGGGGACCTGTACCCTAACACCTGAGATGGCATACAGTTGATGAGATGGGTAGCGCATAATATAGCATCCAACAAAAAACGTTTTGTAACACTCATATGGATGAGTAACCCATGGGCCACTTCAAGTAGATGGCGGTTTTTTCTTTCTACAACTCCATTTTGTTGAGGAGTTTTGGCACAAGAGCTATGGTGGATAGACCCACACGAAGCAAAGAACTCCATGAGATCACTGTGGAAGTATTCTTTGGCATTGTCAGACTGGAAAATTTGGATCTTTGTTTGAAATTGGGTGAATATCATGTGTTGGAAATCTTTCACAATCTTTGGTACTTCATCCCTGGACCGCATGGGGTACACCCATGTATATCTGGAATAGTCATCAATAAAAGTAATGGAATATTTATAGCCAAGCTCAGATGGTAAAGTAACAGGGCCCCAAACATTAGAATAAACAATATGGAAAGGAAAATCAGATTTATTATTTCTTGAAGAAAAACAATTTCTACAATGTTTGCTCAGTGGGAGTAACAGAAGAGATAGGGGATGATGAAGCTATAGAAGGGTCTAAGGAGGAAGGGGAGCGAATCTGGGAATTAATGGTGATCCTTTTCGAGCAGTTGGTAGAGGTGGAAATTCATTCCAGGTTGGGATCAAAAGAGGAGGCTGAACTTTTTGGGACTACTTCTAAGGAAAAGAAGAGGGAGATTAACAAGAGTGGTGCTGGAACTAAAAGGGCAAATAAAAAATTTAGCAAGAATAAGAAAAAAGGACAAGAAGTAACTCAGTTAAAAGCTTCAAACAAGGGGGAGGGAGAGAATTCTAAAAGAAGAAAAAAAAAGATGAGTGAAGTTGAAAGACTTAGGTGTGGTGTGGATTATGAAAGATGAGGCATAGGAAGGAAGGAGAGAAAGCTGGGTTAAATTAAGCTGAGTCGTTGAGTCTTTTTTGCTTAGTTTTCCATGATGATAATCAGCTGGAATGTGGGGAGTTCAAGAAAAAGAAGTGTAATTAGGGAAGTCCTTAGGAAAGAGAAACCGACCATTTTCTTAATTCAAGAGTCAAAGCTGACAGAGGTGGATAGAAGATGGGTGAGGAGTGTTTGGTCAACTAGAGGGTTAAGCTGGGCGTTTACACAATCATGGGGAGCATCAGGAGGCATCATTACAATATGGAAGAATGAAGAGATGGACTGTACTGAAGAACTAATTGGCAATTTTACAGTAACAATCAAATTGAGAAGGAAAGAGGATGGTTTTGAGTGGGCCTTAACCAATGTATATGGACCTAACTCGTATAGGGAGAGGGATGATTTTTGGGATGAGCTTGCAGCCATTAGGGGTCTTTGGAATGGACTGTGGTGTTTGGGGGGTGATTTCAATGTCATAAGATTCCTAAATGAGACTATCAATCTAAATGATAGGGTCACCTCTAGCATGAGAAAGTTCAACCTATTTGTGGACTCATATGAACTTAGAGAGCTACCTATGTTGCAAGCAAACTTCACTTGGCCCAATTTCCAAGAACAACCCCTATGTTGTAAATTAGATAGATTTTTATTCTCTTTAGGTTTCGAATCTGCGTGGTGGGGACTAACAGTAAGGGCTCTCCCTAGACCTACCTCAGACCATTATCTAGTTAGGTTATCCCAAGAACACTTAGGAGGGGGCCATGTCCTTTCTGGTTTGAGAACATGTGGTCGCTTCATCCTGATTTTATAAAAAAGGTTCAACTATGGTGGGAAGAAGACCAAGTGGAATTCAGGTGGAAAGGGTACAAGTTTTATAAGAAGCTACAGGCCCTGAAAGCTAGAATCAAAGCCTGGAATAAGGAGGAATTTTGAAGAGTGGAAGAAAGAAAAGAGTGGATTGCTAATAGGATTCAAGAAATTGATGGAGGTACGGCAGAGAGGAGATTGACCGGAGAGAGGGATGAGTGTTGGAAGCTGAAACAGGAGTTGCAAGAAATCATAAGGAAAGAGGAGATAAGTTGGAGACAAAAATCTAGGTGTAAGTGGCTAAAGGAGGGAGACGGGAATACCAAATTTTTTCATACCTTAGCAAATGGAAGGAAGAGGAAGAATTTTGTGGGGAGGTTGGAATGGAATGGGGAAGTGATTACAAGTGAGGAGGAGATAGCAAGAGCCATTGTGGAGAGAGAAGAAATTCCTAACCTTGATTGGCTTCTAGGGAATAGGGTTTTGATGGATCAGCTAGAAAAGAATTTTGAGGTCCAAGAAGTAAAAGATGCTATTTTTTCAATGGAAAGATCTAAAGCCCCATGCCCAGATGGTTTCACGATGGCCTTTTACCATGATTGCTGGGATATTATAGGTGGTGATTTAATGGAGGTCTTCTTGGAATTCTTTGAGAGAGGTAAGATAAATTCGAGTGCCAATGCTACTTTCATAGCTCTGATTCCTAAAAAGGTAAATGCAAACCACCCAAATGATTTTAGGCCCATAAGTCTAATTGGTAGTATGTATAAGGTAATCTCAAAGGTCTTGGTAGAAAGAATAAAAAAGGTACTACCATCCTTGATTTCTCTGAACCAAGGGGCGCTTGTGTCAAGAAGACAAATTATTGATCAGATCCTTATTGCCAATGAATGTGTGGATTACAGAAAAAGACAAGGAGAAAAGGGTCTAATTTGCAAACTGGACTTGGAGAAGGCCTATGATTTGGTGGACTGGGGTTTTTTACTGGAAGTATTGAGAATTAGAGGATTTGGAGAAAGGTGGTGCATGTGGGTTAAAGGTTGTATCTCTTCATCCCACTACTTCATTCTAGTTAATGGAGTAGCCAAGGATTTCTTCTCGGCAAAGAGAGGTTTAAGACAGGGGACCCTCTTTCTCCTTTACTTTTCACCCTGATAGCTGATGTGTTGAGTGTCCAGATTACTAGAGCCGATGCTATAAATTTGCTTAGAGGGTGGAGAGTAGGGAGGGAGGAAATAGTTGTAACCCACCTTCAATTTGCTGATGACTTGATTCTTTTTTGTGAAGGAGATCCGGAGGAGTTGGAAAATTTAAAGGTCTTGGTAGAGAACTTTGAAAAGGTCTCCAACTTGAGAGTAAATTGGAATAAAAGTTGTGTAGCTGGAATTAATAGGCAAGAAGTAGAGGCGACATCTTTGGCTAGATCTCTAGGTTGTAAGGTAAGTGATTGGCCTCTTAAGTATTTAGGCTTACCTTTGGGAGGAAACCCGAGGTCGGATAGTTTTTGGTACCCAATTTTGGAAAGATTCTCAAAAAGACTAGCGGGTTGGAAAAGGAACTACATTTCTTTAGGGGGTAGAATCACTCTAATTAAGTCAACACTAGCAAATTTGCCAGTGTATTTTTTTGTCTTCCTTCAAATTGCCTGTTAAGATTGCAAATCAGGTTGAAAAAATAATGAGAGATTTTCTGTGGGAACCTGGAGATACTAAAAAGGATCATAGGGTAAAATGGGAAGTGGTGTCTAGAAAGAAAGACAAAGGGGGCTTAGGGATTGGAAATATTAGAATAAGAAACACAACTTTGTTAGGCAAATGGTTATGGAKGTTTCCTAAGGAGYAWGAGAGTTTATGGCATAAGGTGATAAGAAGTATTCATGGAATGGAAGCAAATGGATGGGACACTGGACTCGACCTAAGGGCTTTGCGCTTTTCCCCGTGGAAAGATATTGTTGGTATCTTGCCTGTCTTCTCTCCTTTAATCAGGTATGATGCTTGCGTGGGTAATAAGATTCTTTTTTGGGAGGACTTGTGGATTGGGGAATCTCCCCTTAAGGATAGATTCCCGTACCTATATTCCCTTTCTTAGAAAAAATCTCAATTTATCACTTCTTTTTGTGTTTCTGGGGATTCTTGGGATCTAGGACTAAGGAGAGGTTTGAGGGACTCATAAGTGGATTCGGCAAATGATATTTTTTCTCTTCTAAGTTCAATTTTTCTAGACCATTCTTCTCCTGACAGTGGAATTTGGACTGAAACTTCTACAGGTAGTTTTTCTTGTTCTTCATTTTTCAATGCTATGGTCCTTCCTTTTAACCTGGTTTCCTCCTTTCTTGTTAAAGAAGTATGGAGCACTCCGGTACCCCCAAAAGTAAGGGCTTTTTGTTGGGAAGTGGTTCTCCAAAAAATCAATACCTTGGAAGTGCTTCAAAGAAAGAGACCAAATTGGTGCTTGTCACCTCATGTCTGTAGCCTTTGCTTGAGGAATGGTGAGATGGTGAATAACCTATTAATTTCTTGTCCTTTTAGTGCTCTAATTTGGGATTGGTTCTCCTCTCTCTTTGATTGTAGGTGGACTACTCCCACAAGCATAGCGGATTTATTTGACCCTAGCTTTTTCCGATAACCAAAGAAGAAAGGAAGGGTGATGTGGAGAACAACGAGGGCAGCTATCTTGTGGGCAGTGTGGGAGAGAGAAATAATAGGATTTTCCAAGGGAAAGAAAAATCAGCTCCTAAAGTTATTGAAGGGATCACAATCAAGGCAGTACATTGGCTGAAAACTCTTGACTTGTTCAAGGATGTCTCTATAGATGATTTGACTAGAGGCTGAAGTATTTTAGCAAGGTCTTCAACTTCATCACCTACCATACAAGCAGTTTGGTCTCCTCCTTTGTAGTGTAATGTCAAACTGAACTTTGATGTTAGCTCTCTTGGGAACCCTGGACCTTTTGGAATAGGGGGTGTGTTTAGAGATGTGGAAGGAAAAATCCTAGCTATGTATTCTGGTCCAATAGGTTTGGGGGACTCGCTTAGAGCTGAAGTATTATCTCTCCTCCAAGGGCTCAGATGGGCCAAGCAATTGGGTTTTCAACAGTTAGAAGTGGGGGGGGATTCAAAATTAGTGGTAGGTTGGCTGCAATCAAATAGTTTGGGAACATGGTCCCTTAGACAACATGTAAGGGAATTATTGAGTCTCACAAGGGAGTTGGGTGCACAAGTGTATTGGTCTAGGAGGTTAGCAAATGCTTTAGCTGACAACCTAGCAAAACAAGGGGTGAATCAGGAGGTTTTTGTTTTGCGCAGTGTTATAAGTTATTTGTTATTCAGGGGTCACCTTTTACTTTAGAAGGTGATTGTTGTTCTTCTGGTTTTATCTAATGAAAGTTACCGTTTCCTATAAAAAAAATGTTTGCTCAATTGACAAGTTTGGCATTTGAACTCAAACACTGACACTGATATAAATAAATCCGGAAGTAAGACCTTTAACGACTCAAACGATAAATGACCCAAATGACTATGCCATAAGTAAACTTGATTCATACTAGACTGACTCGTAGATTCAATGACTGCAAGACTAGCTTTGTTCTCCAGCATGTAGAGATCATTCACCATACGACCTCTACCAATCATCTTCCCCGAGTCCAAATCCTGTAGAACACAAGAAGAAGGGAAAAAGGTCACTGAACAATTTAATGAATTTGTAATGCTACTGACAGAAAACAAATTTATAGGTAATTCCAGAACATGTAATACATTAGAAAGGGGTAAGGGTTATGGTTCCTTGACCGGCTATGGTGGAAAAAGAACCATAAGCTAATCTCACTTTGTCCCTACCAGATAAAAGTTGATAGGATTGGAAACAATTTGACTTACCTGTCATATGGTTTGAGGCTCTAGAGTCAATTATCCAAGGGGAATCAGATGAATGGGAAGACACATGGAAGGCTGTGGCAGGATTACCATTACCTGAAGTAGATGCAAAAGAAGTCGAGGCAGGAGGAGCAGAATCCATCTGGCGGATTGCTCTCCCATATAGATCCAAGTGGTCACGGAAAGAATTAATGATATCTTCCTGGGGATCGGCAACGGATGGGCGGTCCTGGTGAATAGCAGTAGATGGCTGAGGCTCCTGAGAGGCCAAGTTTGCTGTATTGAACTTTTTCTGACTCTGCTGTCCCAACTTCTTATTCTGATCTGATTTCTCACTCAACTCCTGGGCTCACTTTGGCTTTCCATGGAGGTTCCAACAAGTATCTTGAGTATGTCTGGCCTTCTGGCAATGAGTACACCATAACTTATCCTTATCATCCACTCTCTTCTGTAAGTCACCCTTCTTAAAGGAATTATTGCCTCCTACACCCATACTCCCTTTAGCCACTAAGGCAATCTTCTCCCCTTCGGAGCTATTCAACACACTTCGCCTGCTCTCTTCAGATTGAACTAGAGCATACACTTCTTGTACTGAAGGAAGATCTTTATTTCCTTATATCTGAACTTTGAGGGACTCATATACAGGGTTCAACCCCAAGAGGAAGGCAAAAACCTGTTGTTGGGAAACCAGAGACTTGTAGGCCTTAGCATCAGCATCACACTTCCAATCAATGTTTTGATAGTGATCTAGTTCTTTCCAAATTGAGGTCAAATCTGAATGATAGGCTAAGAGGGTCCTCTCCCCCTGCTTACAAGTAGAGGAGGCAGCTTGCAACTGGTATATTTTGGCATAATGATGTTGCTCTGAATAGGTAGATTTTGCCTGCTCTCAAATCTCAACAGCTGTTTCAGCCCACATGAAGGTCTTCCTAATTGGAGGCAACATAGAAAATAACAGCCATGACATCACCATGTTGTTTTCCTAATCCCACCTATCATGCTCCACCCCCTGAGACTGGTTCTTTTGTTTTACCATTAATATAGCCTACCTTCCCCCTGGCTGTTATGTATAATTTGATTCCCCTTGACCATTGTAGGTAGTTAAGACCATCAAAAGGTATCACGGCCATGGGGAAACTCATGTCAAAACCCCCACTCACTCCACCTTGACTGGAGGACCCACTAGGCAGGATAGAATCTTCAGATGACATGTTATAGGATAGTTCTACTAAATAAAACAATCACAGTTCAGCCACAATTTATTAACAGTTCAGTTCAGATTGGTTCAGCCAAGTTCACCCACTGTTCAATTTCAGTTCATGCAGTTCAGACTCCAGTTCAGCCACAGTTCAGTCCCCAGTTCAGTCACAGTTCAATCCCCAATTCAGTTCAGACATAGTTCAGTCCCCGGTTCAGCCACAGTTCAATCCCAATTCAGTTCAGCCACAGGTCAGTTCAGTTAAGTCTTAGTCAGGTATAAAATTTTGGGATCTCACACATCTACTGGAAAATTTTCCAAGAAATATAGTCGACCACTGTCTTATAGTTACAGGTCATTTAGACCTATATCACCCAATTATTTGGGCACAGAAATGGATCACACGATCCACAAGACTGAGAAAAAAATTCACAGCACTTACAGGTCATTCAGACCTCCATAACCCCCTTACCTGGGTACAAAAAAAAGGACCACCCGATCCACAGAAAAAAGGTGAGAAAAAGCCTTCACAGCATCAAACTTCCCTCTCTTTAATTGTTTGTTGGCACATGACCAAGAGAGAAGGGAAGAAAGAACGCAGAAACCTTCAGATCAGTCCAATGCACTTCCTTGACAAGTTCAATCCACAACAAGAAGAAACTGAGAGAAGAGAGTGATCTCGTGGCTTCTAATCTCAGAAAACCCGCTTTGATACCATGTTTTCCAGGCTAGAGATATCACAGAAAGAGAGGAGAGGAGGAAGAAAGAAGAGAAAGAGAGAAGAAAAAAATTGGATTCAAACTTGTAGCTGGCGGCGCCAGCTATTAGCTTATATATTAGGGCGACCCAACTAATAATAAAAAAGAAGAGAAATTACAAGAGTGCCCCTGTGGCACTAAAGAACAGAAAACACAAATAAAACTTAAGAGTAGTGGCTAACTGATTTCAACAATATTAATTATGCAAATTGAAAGAGTACAACAAGTTGGGAGGATTCAGCCATCCCATAATACAAAATGACTTTTGCCCAAAATACTTTTTGCCTATTAACCCCTTGTTTTTCTAGGGCATCTGCCATCCCATTTGTAGTTCTTCTCACCCACTTAAAAGCAACACTTATCTCCCTTGATAGGCTTTCAATTTCCCTAAAGGTGTGCCTGTAGATCCATGGAATTTGCTTATTTCATCTTGTCCAGGAAATGACCACTTGGGAGTTCCCTTCCACTTTCAATTGCTGGAACCCATACTGCTTTGTAAACCTTAGCCTGTGCAGTAGTGCTATCAACTCAGCTTTCAGTGAGTCACCTTGTCCTATAGGGCCTGAATACAAAGCCAGCACCTTGCCATATGAATCCTGTTGGAATGTTCACTTTATTTCTTATGTTTGTATTCTGCTGAGTTAGGGTCCGTTTGGACTAGTTAAAGTAGCTTTTTTTCTTTGCTTATGTACTGTAACTTAAGTAGGGGCATATGGGTCCTTTCCCTTTTAATTATGGTCACCCTATATATATTAATATAAGCTGGCGCCGCCAGCCAGTTAAGTTGACTCCAAAAACATTCTCTTCTCTCTTTCCCTTCTCTTCTTCTTTTCTTCTCCTTTATTCTGCTGTTAATGTGGTATCAGAGCAGTTCTGCTATGCCTAAGAGCAGATCGAACAAGGTCCCTCTTCCTCAACTTGCTGTCTTCAACTGTGATTAAAAGGGCAGACCTACGACTGGTACAGATTCATTTTAATACCTTTTTTTCTTTTATCTTGGTCGTGTACCAAGGAAAAACAAATGAATCCAGATTACTGAATGCCGTCTGAGAAGTTGTGAGGTTTGAACCTCTTTTTTTTTATGGATCGTGTGATCCTATACCTGAAAATACAGATCTGTAGGTCATGGATGGCCTATTTTTTTAACCCTTGTGGTGTGACTGTACTGGTTTATGACCCCTCCTGGCAGTCAATGTGTTTGGATGGTCTGGAAGTTGGTGGAGTGTGACTTTTAGCACAGTTCAGCACTGAGATCAACCTAAAATCTCGCCTTTTTTGGACAATCTCAGCTGGATTGTAGTCAGATTGTGTCCAGATTGCAGTGTGTGCATGTGGGATTCATCCTTGGTGTGTTTCTAGGACTGTTTTTTGGTGATAGGAGGGGGATCATAAGGGGTGTGTGTAAGATTTGAAAAGTGTTGAATCATGTCCTTTGAGAATTCTGCAACTTCTGGAATTTTAGGAGGTCAAAATGGAATGAGTGGGGGGATGGATATGAGTTTCCCCATGGCTGTAATTACCTTTGATGGATTGAACTATCTTGAATGGTCTAGGGGAATTAAACTTTACATTACTGCTAAAGGGAAAATTGGGTAAATTAATGGTAAAGTGAAGGAACTAAAGACTGGTAATGCTGAACATGATAGATGGGACCAAGAAAATAGTATGGTGATGTCATAGCTCTTGGTCTCCATGCTGCCACAAGTAAGGAAGACTTTTATGTGGGTTGAAACAGCTTGTGAAATATGGGAACAAGCAAAATCTACTTATTCAGAACACAGACATTATGCAAAGATATATCAATTACAAGCTAAATCCTCCACTTGCAAGCAGGGGAGAGGAGTCTCTTGGTGGACTACTCAGATCTAACATCAATTTGGAAGGAACTGGATCATTATCAAAATGTGAATTGGAAGTGTGGTGAAGATGCAAAGTCCTACAAATCACTTGTTTCCCAACAACGGGTATTTGCTTTTCTTTTGGGGCTGAATCCTACATATGAATCCATGAGGGTACAAATCTTAGAAAGTAAAAACTTACCATTAGTTCTAGAAGTTTATGCCTTAGTTCAGTTTGAAGAGAGTAAAAGAAGTGTGATGAATTGTACAGATGGGGAACCAGTTGCACTAGCTGTCCGAGAGGGTACAAGTTCAAATGTTAGAGGTTCTTTTAAAAAGGGTGATTCACAGAAGAGAGTTGATGACAAAGACAAACTTTGGTGCACTCACTGTCAAAAGTCCAGGCACGTAGAGACATATGTTGGGATCTTCATGGCAAGCCTAAATGGGCTCAGGAATTGAGTAAGAAACCTGATCCGAGTAAGAATCCAACCCAACAGAGTCAGAAGAAATATAACTTAGAAAATGTGGCATCTCAAGAGACTAGTCCCATGGTACCCCAGGAGCAATACTCTGGTTCTGACCCCAAGGAAGAGATCATCAACTCCTTTTGTGACCACTTGGAATTATATGATAGGACACTTCACCAGATGGATTATAGCCCTAGTCCATCTACCTCCTTTGTATCTACATATGGTAACACTGCCACTACTTTCCATGTATCATCTCATACATCTGATTCCCCTTAGATAGTTGACTCTGGAGCCTCAAACCACATGACTGGTAAGTCAAATTTATTTCATGCATATAACCTCCTCTCTAGGAGAGATAAGGTGAGACTGGATGATGGGTCTTTTTCCACCATAGCCAGTCAAGGAACCATCTCCCTTCCTCTTGGTCTTACCCTCTCTAATGTGTTGCATGTTCCTAAATTACCTATCAATTTACTCTCCATTAGCAGTATTACTCATTCCTTGAATTGTTCAGTGACCTACTTTCTTTCGTGTGTGTTTTAGGATTTGACCTCGGGGGAGACGATTGGTAGAGGAAGCATGGTGGATGACCTCTACGTGTTGGAGAATAAATTTGGTCACCTTTCATTTGAGTCTTTAAAACTTATGTTTTCTGAGTTATTTAAGTCTTTGTCAGTTAGTGAATTGCAGTGTCAGATGTGTCAATTGATCAAACATTGTAGAAATTCTTTTCCTTTAAGACTGGATATAAGTATTTCATTACTTTGATTGATGGCTACTCTAGATATACTTGGGTTTATCCTATGTGATCTAAAGATGAAGTTCCAAAGATTGTGTTCCAGTCGGGCAATGCAAAAGACTAGATATAAGTCTTTGCTTTGTGTGGATCCCTTCATCGAAGCTCTTGTGCCAGGACACCTTAACAAAATGGTGTTGCTGAAAGAAAAAATATCATCTTCTTGAAGTAGCTCATGGTTTATTACTTCATATGAATGTTCCAAAACGCTTTTGGATGGATGCTATTATATGTGCTGCATATATCATCAATCATATACCATCTTGGTTACTAGAGTATAAGGCCCCACATCAACTTTTGTTTCCTACAACTCCACTGTCCCCCATTCCAATGCGTGTCTTTGGGTGTCGTTGCTTCGTTAATGACTTGTCTCCTACTCGCGGTAAACTCGATCCCCGTGCCACTCCTTGTGTTTTTCTTGGTTATCCGTTATCTCAAAAGGGTTACCATTGCTATGACCCTGCTACACGCAAGTACTATGTCTCCATGGATGTATCCTTCTTTGAGAGTTAACCTTTTTTCTCAGTTTCTCCACAGGGGGAGAGTAGGGTTGAGGAGAAACACACTCAGGTTCAACTACCTCCTCTTCCTGATCTTTCTCTATTTTGTGTCTTTCTTCGCCGCCATAAGAGCCAGCAGAGTTCAAGAGCTGTGGAACTTGAAACTATGTAATCAATATCATCGGACTCTCTAGAGGTAGATCCTCCTCATTAGCCAGGTACACTTGTTCCCATTGATATGCCTAAACCTCTTAATATCGGTCCCCTTGTTATTAATGATCTTGATATTCCTATTACTAAGAGAAAGGGTGTTAGATCTTGTACTACTAATCATCCTATATCTCACTTTGTGTCCTATGATCATATTTCACCTTCATATCATGCATTCCTTTCCTCTATTGACAGTGTCTTTGTTCCTAAGAATGTGGCAAAAGCTTTATCCAAACCTAAATGGATAGATGCAATGAAGGAATAAATTAATGCCTTACACAAAAATGGCACCTAGGAGTTGGTGGATCTTCCTGAAGGGAAGAAACTAGTGGGTTGCAAGTGGGTATTCACAGTAAAGCATAGGGCTGATGGTTTGGTAGAAAGGTACAAAGCTAGATTGGTGGCCAAAGGGTTTACACAAGTGTATGGAGTAGACTATGCAGAGACCTTTGCTCCACTAACCAAGATGAATTCGATCAGAACCCTCCTTTCAGTGGTAGCTAATCTTGACTGGGAACTTCAGTAGTTGGATGTTAAAAATGCATTCTTGAATGGTGACCTAGAGGAGGAGGTTTATATGACTCAACCTCTAGGTTTTTGTGCCAAAGGTAGTGAGTAGAAGGTATTCAGGTTAAAAAAATCATTATATGGGTTGAAGCAATCACCTCGGGCTTGGTTTAGTAGGTTTCATTTAGCTGTACAACAGATGGGATTCAAACAATGCCAGTCAGATCATACTCTGTTTGTGAAGAAAGGTGAGGGAAATTTGCAACTTTAATTGTGTATGTTAATGACATAGTAGTTATCAGAGATTAGAAGACTGAAATATAGAAGCTGAAGAAATTCCTAGCCACTCAATTTGAGGTGAAAGATCTAGGTCCCTTACGTTATTTCCTTGGGATTGAAGTTGCCCGCTCTAAAAAGGGCATCTTTATTTCCCAAAGGAAATATGTACTAGAGCTATTAGAGGATACGGGCAAGTTAGGAGTAAAACCAATTGATTCACCCATTGAACCCAACCATCAGCTAGGAGAGTCAGGGGGAGTGTTTGAAAGATGTGAAGAAGTTCTAGAGACTTGTAGGGAGACTTATGTTTGTCTATGACTAGACCTGATATTTGCCTATGCAGTGGGTGTCCTTAGTCAGTTCATGCATAACCCTAAGACAACTCACTTCAAAGCTACAAAAAGAATCCTTAGATACCTCAAGAAGTTCCCAGGAGCTGATTTGCTATTCCAGATACATGGGCATTTGAAAGTGGAGGTGTATACAGATGCTGATTGGGCAAGGGCAATCGATGACAGAAAATCTACTAGTGGGTATTGTACCTTTGTGGGGAGAAACCTAGTCACCTAGAGAAGTAAGAAGCAAGGTGTGGTGGCTAGATCCAGTGCTGAAGCAGAATATAGAGCTATGTCTCATGGAGTTGCTGAAATCATGTGGATAAAAAACTTGTTAGGAAAGCTGGGTTTTGCAGTTAGCAAACCTATGTCACTCTACTGTGACAACAAAGCTGCTATCAATATTGCTGCTAACCCAGCCCTTCATGATAGAACAAAACATATTGAAGTGGACAATCATTTTATTAGAGAAAAGTATGTGAGGAGAAGTGCGCACTCCATATGTCAGTTCAGAGGAACAACTTGTAGACATCTTCGCCAAGGGCCTTCATCATGTGCGGCATAATAATTTGTGTGACAAGTTGGGCATGATTGACATCCATGTCCCAACTTGAGGGGGAGTGTTGGAATGTTCACTTTATTTCTTATGTTTGTATTCTGCTGAGTTAGGTTCCGTTTTGACTAGTTAAAGTAGCTTTTTTTTTTCTTTGTTTATGTATTGTAGCTTTTTTTTTCTTTGTTTAGGGTCCTTTCCCTTTTAATTATGGTCGCCCTATATATATTAATATAAGCTGGCGCCGCCAGCCAATTAAGTTGACTCCAAAAAACATTCTCTTCTCTTCTCCCTTCTCTCCTCTCTTCTCTTCTTCTTCCTTTCTTCTCTATTATGCTGTTAATAAATCCCAAAATACTCCCCCTATACCATCCACCCCTTGAATACCTAATGAGCTTCCATCAAAATTTGGTTTTACAAAATTGATTGCTGGAGGTTTCCATTCCATGATTACTCTATCCTTTTCTTTAGCAGATTGTGCCACTTCCTTCCAAGATTTTACAATATTCTTCACTTAGAAAATTTGAAAGACTTCCATTATCTTTACCCAGTGTGCAACTTTTATCTTTTTGGCATCTACGACTTCCTACTTGGACCTTTTCTTCTCATTGAATATGTCCAAATCACTGCTGCTTTAACTGCTTTCCACATTATCCCTTCTCTTTTCTTTAGCTGGCCCATCTTAACTCACTGCTTTATCTTATTACATTTCTACATTTCCTTAATTCTATCAAATGTGCTTACTTTTATTTTTGTCTTTTTTAGTCTTACCCATCATCCATCTTAAACAAATAGTCATTTTTTTTTTCACTTACTATGTTGAAGATTGCATACATATAATTGGAAACAAATTAAAAGATGCATTCCAGGGGAAAGCTTAACCACACAACATGGATTAATGGTGGTAAAAACTTAACCCCACAACGTAGATTAATGGTGGTAGATTTGTGCATTAAAAGATGGAAGAAAAAGAGAGAAGAAAATAGGAAACTGAAAACTAGGCATACAAATATAAAAGGAGAAAAACTATTATAATTTAAAGACAAGTGAATAGTAGAAGGAAAATGGAATCTAGATAAAGTGACTAATAATATGTCGCTTGAAGTGGTTAACTGTATTTAGAAGTATCAAAATAGGTGTTGAGAGAATCTAAAGGAAAATGGCAAATTGCTTAAGAGACTTGGTGGTGGAACTAAGAGGTTTAAGACATAACCAAAGCAAACTGGACATGTTATAAAGATTGAAAAAAGGCTAATAATGTAGAAAACTTGGAAAAATATAAAAAAATACATAAAAGGAAGTAAATGTAGTGATATAGTGGACCAGACCTGATATTCTTTATGTGTGGTCCTATAAGTTCAGTCTTTTTATTTCTTATTTTTGTCTTTATGCTTACTTTCTTATACTGTTGTAGGTAGTAGGGAATTTTTGTCCTTTTACCTAATGTTATGTTAAACATATAAATAACACTGCCTTGGGTGGCAGTAAGTGATTTTCGCCCATTCCTCTCTGGCTCTTCCTCTATTCTCTTTTCTCTTCTTCCACCTCCTTTTCTCTTCTCTTCTCTCTTCTTCTTCCTATTGATTTCTGTTTTCTCTTCTACCAACTGCAGTAACTTCAAGTGTAAGAAAAGTGAGTGAAGCTAAATTTAAGGCACATGATAAACTTTATCATAAACTAGGCACTAAAGAGGGAGAAAATAGAATTCATATCCCAAATATGAGATAAGGTTACATTGGTTGCTTGTTTATTGTTCAGAATGTGATTTATGGCAAATAAAGCTGTCCTGGGTTAGTAGAGAACCTGTTGGGTTGGGTCTTATATGATGCTTGTGTGTGAGCAACATATAGGTCTTTTTTGTTATTACCTTAGAAAGGATATCCTTTCCTGTACATGGTCACTCTTCTCATTTTCTGCAATAGTCTGATCAGTTAGTGATCAAGTATGTATACATATATCATTTGGACTTTAGAATAATATAACCAGGTAGTATGCATGAATAGAAAAACAACAAAAAGATCAAAAGCATTTACTTTTGTTTATTTATTTTCTCTGTACTTTTCTAGGCAGTTGCATTTATTTCTTTCTGTGTTGATACGTGGAGATAAAGCTGGAAAGCCAGAAGTTAGTGCCAGCAAAGAAAAGGAGACTGTTTCTACAATTATCTCTATTTTTCATGCTATCAAATTATCAGAAGATATGGTTGATGTGATGAAGTCAAAGGTAGGAAAACCATTTCCTTTAGTCCCTCCTATTGGTTATCTGAGATTAGTTGATTTTGAAATCTTATCAGTAAGCTTTGTACAATATGTTCGTTGAAATTTACAGAACTCACATGCAATCTGTGATATTGGGATGTCAATCACAAAGCGCCTAACTCAAAAGCAGGAAGATTTGAAAGGATTGACAACCTCAGTTCCACTACCTCCGGCACTGTATAAACCAGTTGAGAATAAAGAAGGGATTGACTCTTTGGTGAGTATTTTTTTATATTAAATTTTATTTGATATGTAGTCTTCTTTAAATGCATTGAATAGCTGAAAGGTGGAGATATTGCTCATTATTTGGCATAGATTTTGATGGATATGTCAGTTATTGATCATCTGCCATAGGTTTGTTAGGACAAGCCAACTCTTGTAGTATCATGATTTCTGTCAATTTAATGTCTATTTTTGATCTAGTTTTTTTTTCCTGTCTTTTTTTTTATATCTTAGCAGTTTTAATTGGCTTATCAAAAGACAGGAAGATTATTTGTGCTGCCTTTGCTTGCATATGATAGTCCTTTTTATAGTTGTAATCAGTCAGTTGATTCTGATTTTCTGATCAGATTTATGCTGATAATTAAATGAATTTCCTTGATGATGTATACGCACATTAATCAAGGAAAATCTTCAGTGCAAGAGTTTACTTCTATATTTTTAGTATGTTTCATTTGGTTGAAAAGAGAACAGGGCTCCAAGGATTAATTCTTAGAAGTCATAACAATATAAATTGCTGGTGAATTAGCTAGATAAGGGGCACAAGGGGTGGATGTATATTGGGGGCCTGAAGTCTCGGTAGGTAATTATGTGTATTTGGGTTGTGGGAAGCTGGGAGCCAAGGACTTCTTTGCATGACCAATAGTTGAGTTTGTGGTTTCTAATTTCTGCTGTAATTTTTTTCACATTTTAAGCTTTAATAGAATTGTTTCTTTTTTTTAATTATAAAAAAAAAGCTACACCACAACACACAACGTATGGTATTATGGTTGGTTGCAATGCACGGACTGAGGTGTTTTTATCAATTGCTTGGAGATATCTTTTACTCTCTTTTTGTTGTAAGTTGGGTCAGAAAGGTTATCATGCAGCAAGCCAACTATTAGTTGGGGTGTCAATTGGACTGGATTTGGTCCAATCCGATCCAGTCCAATGTGAGTCCATTATAAATGGACCAGGTCCAATTCAATCCAATGAATGTTGTGGACCAATTTGGACCGGTCCAATTCAATGTCTGGACTGTCCAATCTGTTCAAATTCATTTTTATTTAAATTGGTTTCAACCCAAACCTGGTCTATTGACATGTATATTCGTATCTTATATCAATGGACCAGATATTGGCTTAATCCAACCCAATCCAATATAAATTTGTTACGGACGGACCAGGTCCAATCCAATCTAATATATATTTTGGACCGGATTGGTCCAATCCAATATGTCTTGTTGGTCCGTCCGATCCGTCCAAATTGATTTTGGACTGGACGGGGTCCAATCCAAAACCGGTCCATTGACACCCTTAACTATTAGGTATATGGGCTTGGGTCCAACCAAGCATGTCTCTTCCAATAGGGACCAGACCTTCTTAATATTTTTCCATGTCATGATAGAAACTTACAAGAGATATTTCCAATAATAATAGGAGTGTAAATCAGGGTACACTTAGGATTGATGGCAAGAGACAACTCAATGTTACCTTTCCCAATACTTTGGTTCAATAATTCATAACAAGGGAGAGACAGAGGAGGATGTCACCTATAGAGTTAGAGCAAGATGGGCAAAATAGAAGGGTGCATCGGAATTTTGTGTGATAGGTGAATTACTTAGATTAAAAGGAAAATTCCACAAAACAATTGTGAAGCTATCTATATTTTATGAGCAGAGTGTTGGACAGTCAAAAAACATGACCAAAAAATGAGTATGGTAGAAATGCGTATAAACTAGAAAGGATAGGGTTAGAAATGAAGTCATTTGAAGGAACCTAAGAGTAGCTCTAATAGGTGGTAAAATGAGAGTGTAGATTAAGATGGTTTGGTCATGTGCATAAAAGGCCATCTACAGCACCTATAAGAAGAAGCAATCTATTACAATTTGAAGGGGCTAAAAGGGCTAGGGGCAGACCAAAAAGGACATAGGCCGAAGAAGTGAGAAATGATTTAAGTCCTCGTATTTAACAATGGATATGGCATTAAACAGGACAGAATGGCATAACTGGATTCATGTAGCCCAACCTCATATGGTTAGGGGTGTTTAAGGTCCGGTTTGGAGAAAATCTCAGATTAAACCAGTAAATTACAGTTTGATAAATTCTTAGAACAAGCCAAACTATTTTAGTACAGAAACCAAACCAGATCAATCCGTTCTTTTACAGTTTGGTCTAGTTTCTATTATGTTTGGGCCATTCTATTGGGCTTAACCCAATTAGAAAGCCCAAATAACATGTGTATCTACATAAATAACAAATATAATTCAATTATCAAATTGAAATGCTAACAAGTGCCACCTATTACTATTATATAAATTACATTCATACTTTTTTTTTATGAGTAAATCACATTCATACTATCTCAAACATAAACATCTCCTTGGGTATCAAAGTACAAGTGAAAAGTTGAAACAAATAACAACAATATATGAAATGTTAAATGGATACGCACATACATACATATGCTTAAACATATGTGTTATATATATTATATACATTAGTAAATTTATTATTAATAATTCGGTTTAATACAGTTTACAGTTTAACCACCAAATTTGGTTTGGCTTGGTGGTCTAGACCATATAATGAACACCCCTACATATGGTTGGGATATAAGGGAAACTTACAACCATGAATTCAGTTATGCTAGTGCAAATGAACATTAAGATAGACATGCAAATTGCATGGCATTGCTAGTGACTAATGAAATGAGAGTATTATCATCCAATATGTAGCGTGCTTCAATGCCTATTGTGCTAATTCAAATTACAGTTGTCTGTCACTTTATCCAACCCACTTGAGTGGCTTGTTTGCATATAATTTTCTTTACCACCTTACAGACTAGTTTCTTTGGGTCTCTTTGCATGTAAATTTCTTGTATGTCCATAAAGACTTTTGAACAAGCATTACAGGACTGCTTGTCGCCAGCATGAAAAAGTTAGTTGATCTGGAAGGGAATTTTCTCCATTTATCCTATAATCGTGGAAAACCATTGTTCTGATATATTAAAATCAAGGGAATTTTACAGTGTTATTTCCAACATATCTCTGTTTATATTTTGATTTGTATTATATCTTACGTCTTAGTTTCTGTTGCCTTTTCCTTTCAGACCACTGAGAGGCCAACATGGTTGGCTGGTGACAGTGTCTTGGACCATCTTGAATCAATTGATTTGGAAACTAATGGAATGGTATTTTCAACATCTTAGTATTCTTTATCATCAATTCCTTGAGAAATTGTGGTTATTTTAGACAACTATTCTTATCTATGTTATTAACTTCTTAAGTGTCTCTCCTGCAATGCTGTCAGGTTCATTCAGAAATTCCCGAGGATGAAAACGTTCTGAAGGCTAGTGATAGAGATGAGAATGAAATAACCCTTGGGAAGATGATAAAACGTTTAAAATCTCAGCGAGCCAAAACTAGAAAAGTAGTGAAGAAGAAGACTTTACCAGACGGAAGAAAAAAATCAAAAAATGATGTTGATATTTTGGGAATGGTGAGGGAAATAAATTTGGATAATTTGGAAAGATCCAATAACTTGGAATCAGGCAATGGTCATGAATATTTTGCAAGTGGAGAAACAGAAAATGATCAAACAATGAATGAGGAAATTCCCAAAACACAGAGAAGGAAAAGAAGGAAAACTAATGATTCAATAACTATGGCAATACCAAAACGGAAGAGGTCATTATCTTCTCAGGATGTTCACAATTCATCTCACTTGAGCTCTTCCAAGGGTCTGAAGAAAACTTTAGAGGACAATTCAAATCACATATCTATGCGATCTATCAAATTTGATGTGGAAGCCCACACTGATTCAGAAGATGATATGTCACCAAAGAAAGAAATGGTTGAACCTACCGAATCTGGTTTGCTGGGTTCATGCTTGCCAACAAACAAAAGCTTCTCATCAAAACGTAGGGGCAAACGGACTGGTCAGGATTTGAATGAAACATCACATAAAAATGGGAGAACTGATAGCCATGTGGTTAAGGTGAGACTTTCACTTATCAGACTATTTAATAAGCTTCTTACTTATCTTTATTTTGAAGTTCTTCTGCCTATTTTTGCAGAAGCCAAGTGCGCTTCAGACTGATGATAATAATTCAATTGATACTACTAAAGCCTCAAGAGGAAATGTTAGGAAGCGGAAAAGAAGAAGTATTGCGGGATTAGCAAAGGTCATTCCCTACTTTCAATGTCTTTTGCATTATTACCCTCCATAACATATTGTTTTGCTTTTAGACTCTTCACTGTTCATAGAATATCAGTGAAACTTGGAAACTTGTGGTTGTGATTTACAAAAGTTTTAAGGAAGTAACTGCTTAAAATAAGGTTATAATGTTAAATTGAGCTCAACTATAAGATAATAAGAAGAGAACAATTAACCTGTAGGAGATGAGGCAAACTAGAGATCAAGGTAACCTGTACACTGAACCACTCTACGAATCAACCTGGTGTTCTGAACTAGAGAATAATGAATTCTAATTTATGAAAGAATCTTTGGTTTACTAGACCATGTACTGACTTTTGGTTGGGTTTGGATTGCCCTACTAGTTTGAAAGAGAGAGAGAGAAAGGGCTCAGTTGTGCTTGGTTTCAAAATAATAGATGATTGGATTTATTTTGATGTCTATTGCCTAGGGGTGTTCAAATTCGGTTGATAAACCGAAAACCGAACCGAACCAAACCGAAAAAGCTAATTCGGTTCGGCTCGGTTTTTATTTTTTTAAAAAATTGGTTTTTGGTTTGGTTCGGTTTGACTGAAATTTTCAACCGAACCGAACCGAAAACCAAATTAATGCTGTTATTTAGTTAAGTATATTAAACATTAATGTTTTATTTGATACTTTGTGCTGATTAATTATTATATTTCCCAATGAACAATTAATAATAGTTAATTAAAACCTACACTCATTATTAATTGTTTATTAGTCATTAATTGTTTATTAATCATTAATTATTTTTGAAAATGGCCAATTCGCCAATTCCCCATTGGCATAGGGCTTTGGGCCTATTTTAGCTTTTAATTAATAATAGCTAATTAATTAAAACCATTGGGCTTTGGGGTCATTCCGACTTTTAATTAATAATAGTTAATAGTTAATTAATTAAAACCATTGGGTTTTGGGGCCATTTTAACTTTTCATCAATAACACTTTTTAAATGCTTGTCATTTATGTGGAACCAGGATATAACCGAATCGAAAACTGAACCAAACCGAACTGAATTCGGTTAGGGTCGGTTCGGTTCTAAAATATAATTCAGTTCAGTTTGGTTAGAGGAAATGGTAAAACTGAATAATCGGTTAGGTCCTCAGTTTGAACCAAACCAAACTGAACCAATCGATTGTGCACCCCTACTATTGCCTGGTCAAATGCCAAAAACCATCCTACACATCCCCAATGTCCACTAGTAGGCTTCTTGGCACATATGAGTTTCCAATCTGCAGAAGATGCTTGTAGAGGCAATCCACTTCTATATTGTATATATTACAATTGAGCTATTTTTGTCAGTAATCAGTGTGCATGCATGTTTAATGCTGTACAGGAAATGACTAATACTTGATGTCACAGCCTCACAGGCCACCTATTATTAGGACTTACTACTCGTGTGATGGTTAAGTTAGTCTAAGGTCCATTACTATTCTGGTCTCCACTATTTGAAAAGTGCAAAGGGCTTTTTGTGACTTAGGTGCAAGGCATAAGGCAAGATGAATGCCTTTATGAATCAGGGGGCAAATTTTCTGAAAAATTTTAAAATGCAAACAAAGAAGAAAATGAAAATAAATAAATAAAAATATTAAATGTAGTATTAGTTAAAAAATGCACACTTTAATTTTAAGCTAAAAGTTTTAAAAAGTCTGTTAGTTCAAATTAAAATACATAAACATAACATACAAAACATATTCAAAGCAAAGATGAAAAAAAAATCAAACATTTGAGCACTGAACAATTTAAATTCTTAATCTGTATATGAAAGATAAGGAACAACATTAGCAAAAAGAATAAATTAACAACATTAGCAAATATGTTGTTCTTGGAGCTTCAGTGAGTGAGAACCTTCATTTTTGCTAATGCTGTCCATTCATTCTTCTTAATACCAGTCAGTTTTAAAAGATAAAGAACTATAATTAAAATTATGAAAGTTGGTAGCCTTCCCACTAAATACTTGGGCTTTCCACTCGGGGAAAAGACTAAAGAGCACTTAAAAATCCATTTGGAATCCAATCCTAGAAAGAATGAATTCGAAGTTTGCAGCTTGGAAAGCTCGTTACCTTTCTAAAGGAGGCAAAATGGTTCTAATTAAGAGTGTCTTAGCTAGTCTCCTGGAATATTATATGTCTACTTTCTCAATCCCCTCTGAAGTGGCAGGTAAAATTGAGCAGAAATTGAGGAATTTTTTATGGAACGATTGGAATGGTGATTTGGAAATCAGGAAGGTTAAGCATTTTAACACAGCCTTGTTGGATAGGTGGTTTTGGTGATTCTCCACAGAACCAAATAATCTATGGTGAAAGATCTTAATGGAGAAATATGGATTACATAGTAATGGCTGGGATGCTGAGAATCCTCACATATCTTACGGATGTGGTGTTTGGACAGAGCTTTGAAATACTTGTACCTGGCTCTATTTAATGTAGCAAAGAACAAAATGGTGTGGGTTGCTGAATCCTATGTAGTTGATGATAACATGATTGCATGGATCCCCTTCTTTAGAAGGATTTTCAATGATTGGGAACTGGATTTAGTGGCTGAGCTTCTTGCTATGCTCCAAAATCTGCATATAAACCTCTAAGCCCATGATTCTATATACTGGAAAGTTAAGTTTTTTTATGTGGGCAGTTATGTGGGCTGACTAGGAAAGGGAAGGTCTGCTGATCAGCCGTTCCGGCAGCAGTTATGTGGGCTATCTGGTATGAAAGGAACAACAGAAATCAACTACAGAATCAAGGTGATCAATTTGGTTGTAAAACTTCTAAGGAGCTGAGTTGGGACTGCCATTTGCACAACAGAGTAGGGCCCAGGCCTAAGGAGGTCAGACATCATCTAGCCTATGTGGCAGAGACTTCATTCCATAACATTTGTCTATCAAAGGAAGTCACATCAGTTGTACGGTTAAGGGGAATCCCCAGTTTGTTACAAGGGAATCTGCACAATGTAAGAAGTTATATAATTTGGTGTGAAGAAGAAAAAAATCAAATAATTACCCCATTCATTTTTGTCTTCTTTCATTCTCTTCTAAAGGAGGTTAGGTTGCCCTTGAAGTGATCTCTATGTTGTGCAGTATTCCAACAATTTGGTGTTCTTTGATGACATATTGATTTATAGTGGTGATTAGGAAACCCACTTAAAGCACCTTGAGTTGACTCTAGACACCTTGCGGGATTACAAACTATTTGCAAAGAGATCCAAGTGTGCCTTTGGCCAAGACCAAATCCACTACTTGGGCTATGTGGTTAGAGATGCGCAGGTTATGGCAGAAATGGACAAGGTCAAGTGCATGCTCTCTTGGCCTAAATCCACATCAATCAAGGTCCTTGGGGGCTTCCTGGACTTGACAGGTTATTACAGATGATTTGTTAAAGATTATGGATTGGCATCTGCTCCCTTAACTGCTCAAGAAGGATAACTTCCACTGGGATAAGCAAGCTCAATGGGCATTTGAGTCACTCAAGGCTGCGCTATCTTCCTACCTGTCCTAGCCTGACCTGATTAATCCAAAACCTTCGTCATTCCGTGAATGTCGAGCAGTGGGTGGGGGCAGTACTACCCAAGAAGGTTGGCCCATCATCTACATCAGCAAGGTGTTATCTAGTCAGGCACAGTCCAAGTCCACCTATGAGAAGGAGCTAACGGTGGTCATGTTTGGAGTTTAGAAATGGCGTGCCTACTTATTGGGCCATCCATTCATTATGAGGACTGATTAGTAGAGTTTAAAGTACTTATTGGATCAGCACACCCTAAATATCGAGAAGCAAAGGTGGCTCTACAAGTTATTGGGATTTTCCTAGTGCTGTAAACAGATCAAATTCGGATCAGATCCAGCTGTGTTTGCTTCCACATCCGATCATGAAACATGTAGATCCACATCCACATCCAATTATCATGTTGGATTTCAATTGGATTCGGATTTAATCCACAACCATCTTATTGTGTTTAAAATAACTAAAAAATTCAAAACGTTTATCAAAAACTAATTATTTTTAACTTAAATGTATAATAAATGTATATAAATATGATACATTAGATTTATCGATTACAAATTTTATATAACTATACATAATATCTATATGTAGACATTATACTACATATATACATAAAATAATAGTTTTTATCGGACTTGGATTTTAAAATGGACTGGCTGGGGTTAAATTTACATCCAATCCAATTATTAATCGGATGCAAGTTCTAACATTCCAAATCCAGGATAATTGGATTGAAAGTTGAATCATATCAGACTTTTGGAGTCCATTGACTACTGCATTGAATACAAGCCTGGCCCATCCAATGTAGCAGCTGATACCTTGTCCAGAAGACCAATTGGCCCATCCTAGCTTTTCTGTGAAGCCTTTGCATGGATGGTTGCAGTGGACAGTGTCTTCATAATGGATCATTTAAAGAACAGATGGTTCAGTATGGCCAGTATGTGTTGTGCAGAGAACATGAAGAGACAGTCAGCCACTTATTTATTTCTTACAAAATTTCTGGGGTCATATGGAGTTTGTTCACAGCCTTGTTTAGGGTCAGAAATTTTCAGCCAAGGTGTCCTTAATAAATCTTCTCATCTTGGAAAGAAAAAAAAAATAGAAGATTGTTTGAGGATAAAGCCTGGAACGTGAAAAGGATTGTGGCAGCTATTGGCAAATCTGTGCCAGATTGAGCCCTGGTCTTACCAGAATTTGATCAAGTAAATTAAGAGGACCTAGGGGACAGTCTTCGGGGATTGTGGTAGCTATTGGATGATCTGTTTTGATTTCACATGTGTGGAAACAGAGGCAAGGGAGGAATAGTAGGAAGGGGAAAGAAGGCTGTAGGACAGGTGTTTGGAAATGCAATGAGTTGTACATTTCCGTTTGCCTTTGCAAAGGGCAATAGGGAGATCAAGGTTAGGGAAGGTATCTGAAGTGGTAGAAGAGGGCTGACTTGTTACCTTAGTGGTGATGGGAGGAGCAAGAGGCGCATCTGAAGGCGTGGGAACAACTTGCATGCCTCTGAGTCTTTGTCTCTGGTACCACCTCTGGATAATAGGATGGGAAGGAAAAGTAAGGGGATGAGCAGGAGGAGGAGGGGGAGTAGGGATAGATGACTCGATTGGAGGAGACCCTATAGAAGATTCAATGGGAATTGGAAGAGGAACAGATGGTGACAATGCAAACAACTCCTCTGAATGCTCCCCCTCAAGAGAAGTACCAAAGAAAGGAACAGACTCTACAAATGTGACATCTCTAGAAACAAAGCGAGTGCCACGAACCGGATCAAAACAATAGTACCCCTTCTATGTGGAGGCATATCCCAAAAAGACACACTTGTGTGCTTTAGGCTCAAACTTACGTCTTTGATGACTGTGAACATGAACATAGCAAGTGCACCCAAACACCCTGAGAGGAAGAGAGAAGAGATCCTCATTTGGGAAAAGAAAGATAAAGGGAGTTTTAAACCCCAGAACCCGAGAAGGCATTCGGTTTATCAAGTATGTAGCTATAAGGACAGCATCACCCCAAAACTTAACAGGAACATGGGAAGCAAAAACACACATCAGAGTGCACAATATGGAAAGGAGAAACAAATCTTTTATTACTCACTGAAAAAGATTGTCTACAATGTTTTGCAAGTTCACATGACTCACAATGAAGACTCGATAAGGATATTCCCTTAAACATTTCTAGAAACAAATGACTCAAAGCTGAAAAAGACAAATGACCAAATCTGAAATGACATATCATGACTCTATTAACTGACTCTGATAAAACAGACTCCAAAGCTACTCTCCACTAGGTAATCCAGGACTTTGATTAGAGACATCTAGCAAGTATATCCCATTCGCCTCATGGTCACTCCCAATCGTCCTTTGAGACTTCAGGTCCTAAAACACAATAAGTAGGAAAGAAGGTTATGTTACAGTTCATTGATTTTGTTAAACTACTAACTGACAAAAGGTTAGTGCTAAGTTTGTGAACAGGAAGGACAGAGGATAATACAAGTGAGTTAGAGGCTTTAATATTCCCCTTGCCAGAGATGGGAGCAAGAGACCCATCGGCAAGAGAAATCTTCTCTCTACCCGAGAGGAGCTGGTATAAACAAAAAAGGTTGGGTATGCTAGTCATATGGTCTGATGCACCAAAATCTATGATCTAAGGAATTCTACGATTAACTGAGGTTGTAGCATGATTTGCAGAAGCACGAATACCTAAATGGGCAAAAGCGGATGTAGAGGGGGTGCCTAAGGAGGAAGATGCAACCGTAGACTCCAAGTGGTTTATCAACTTCCCATATCTCTCAAATTCTGCCTTCACTGCTACTAGCTATTCCACAATAGATTTTTCTTCACATTTAGATACTATAGCAACATTTGCATTCTTGGGCTTTCTAGACTGACCACCATTCTTAAAGTTGTTGTTCCGAAACCTCTCAGGTAGAAGATCTGGATGAAGCTTCCAACAAGAATCCTTAGTATGTTTCGGCTTCTTATAATATTCACATATCACCTTTTTTTCATTTAGCCCCTTTGGTTTTATTCCAGCATGTGCAAAATGTTCTGGAGGAGGTGGGGTCTGTAGTTGTACCTATCGCCTGCTCTCGTCACTGCTCACCATAGAGTATGCCTAAGCAAGTGACACTTCATCCTTGGCCAGGATATTCTACCTTGTAATATCAAATTCAGGATTGAGTCCTGTAAGGAACTCAAACACCCTGTTTCTTTCCACAAATTTCCTGAAAGTTTTTGCATCTTTGGTGCTTTCCCATACAAATGCTTCCATAACATTTATCTCCTGCCATAGTGACTTCAACATCGAATAGTAGACAGCCACACTCTTCTCCCCCTGTTTTAAAATTTTCACATCATTTTTCAGTTTGTAGGCCCTTGCAACATTTAATTTCTAAGAGTATGTCTCTGTCACGCTATCCCAAATCTCCTTGGCTGAAGCCATCCACAGATAGTGTTGACTTATGTGGGGCTGCATAGAATTTACCAACCGCCCAATAACTGTGTAGTTATCCTGCATCCACTTCTCATATGTAGGATCAGTCTCATCTGACGCCACCTTACTACCCGTTAGAAACCCTAGTTTACCTCTACTATAGACATGGATCTTAATAGATTGTGCCCAAGCAAGGTAATTTGTTCCGTCAAGTTTATTTGTAGTCACTCCTGTCAGAATGGAATCTATGGGACCAACCCCCGACACCGGGATCTGCTTCACCTCAGTTTCAGATTGCTCCATCAATCAAATGAAAAAGCAATGTTTTCAACCTTTATAGACCTAAATAAGGTCAGTCAAGCACTCAAAAGTCCCAAAATTAGGGTTTCACCGTACTTGGCCTCTGGGGAGAAAGAGAGAAGAGGTAGCTGCTCAAACCAGAGCTATCCAAGCTACTTCCAACTGCAGCCGCCCACTTTTGGATATAAAAAGGAACCCTCCAAGCCTTGAGTGCCACACCCAAACAGCCTCTTCAACCCGTAACTAGAAATTCTCTAGTCAGATAAGGTTTTGGGAAAAAATCTGCAGCCCCACTTTCTTGGCAATCTTTGGCCAGATTCCGACTCTCCAAACCCTCTACCAACTAGGCAAACAAGATCTCTGAATAATTAGCAATTTATCTCTCCATACACCTTTCAATTAGAAAAAAAAGTGTGGGAAAAAAAGGAAAAAAAAGGAAAAAAAGGGAAAAACGGAAGGGAGACCCGCTCTGATACCAATATATGATTCAAACCAATAAAATTAGTAGAATATTTTATATTAAAGCAAAAGAAAGTAAGGAAGAAGAAGGAGACAACAAGAAGAAGGAAGATTGGAGAAGAAAAGAGAAAGAAAGTAGGAGTTCAATTATCTCCTCTTTCCCCCACTTATCTTTTAATAAACTTACTTAAGTTACATAATTTATAAGATTGCCCTTAAGTAGGCGTCCACATCAACACTATACTTAGAAAACATAAACAAGAGCTAAAGGCCCATAAATAAAAAGCCCAATAAGAAAACATAACAGGAAAGAACTAATAAGAAAGACACTAATGGGCTAGGTCCCATTTGGCCCAGTCTCTCTACGGGTTTTTCTCATTTTTTTGTTATTCCACAACCAGGTCATAATTTGTGCATCCTCCTGTTCCCACTCACTATACCCATGAGAGTCAAATGAGGGTTTCTCCTCCTTAACATGTTTCACCTTCTTCTTGGCTCTCAGAAACACTTCTACCGACTTATCCCATGACACATAGTTCTCACCATTTAATTTGGAGGTAATTTGTACATGTTGAGTTGGGCCTAGTTGTTTTTATTCTTATTTTAAGTTATTTAGTTAGGAAGTTGTTGGGCTTTAGGCCCATTAGTTTATGTTTTTAAGTTGTGATTGTTCAGCTACATTAGTAGCCGCCCTACTAAGGGCATCCTTGTAATATCTCATCCTTTAAGTTAAGTATAAATATAACAAGGGGTTGGCAGCTAGGGTTTATCTAAGAATCCCGATTGACTTCCTACTTGTTTCTCCTCCTCTTTTCTTCTCTACTGCTGAAATCTTCATCTTCCTCCTCTTTCCCTTCACAAGAAATTCGACTAAATCTGCAATCAGTGATTTCTACTTGGTATCAAAGCAGGCCGAAGGTTCCTTGAGTTATTTTCTCATGCAGCCCTAGATCGGCTGACTGCATGGTGATTTAAGAGGTTGATCGAAGATCTCAGATAAACCCAGTTTTTGGATTTTTTGGTGGATTTGTTTGCCCTGTAGCTGGTCTAGGGTTCCAGAAGTGTTTCGTTTGATCTTCTTGCATATTTCAGTTATTTTCTTTACATTTTTTAGAAGCATGGAGGGTCTCGGAGTTGAAAATAAGCCTGGGAGTGAAATGAGACCAGTGGGAGGAGGTGTTGGTGACCTTTTTGGGACTGGGACCATTACTACAGTTAGGTTGGATGGTGCAAATTACTTAGAATGGTCACAATCTACAAAGATGGCCATTGGTGCTCGTAGGAAATTAGGGTATATCACTGGTGAAGAAGTGAAACCCGAAACTAGCAACTCTCGGTGGGTACAGGAGAATTATATGGTGATGACTTGGTTGTGTAATTCCATGTTACCCCATATAAGTAAAATTTTTTTATGGGCAAATACAGCTAAAGAAATATGGGATGGGGTTGCAGAAACCTATTCACAGAGGGAGAATGTTGCTAGGGCTTATCAGTTGAGAAATCAGATTATTTCTACAAGGCAGGGGGATAGACTTGTTGCAGCCTATTTTTCAGCCCTTAAAACCCTGTGGCAGGAGATTGACCATTTAGAGACATTTGCTTGGGAAACCACTAAGGATGCAGCTACCCATCAGAAACATCTAGAGAAGTATAGGATGTTTGAATTTCTTGTTGGCCTTAATCCTGAGTATGATATTGCAAGACAGCATCTTCTTTCCAGGGACAGTTACCCTCTCCCAGGCATATGCCTTTGTGTCAGGGGAGGAGAGCAGGAGAGATGTGATGATGAAAAATCCTGTTTCTGATTAATCTGTCATGGTGAGTACTGTGAAACCTAAACAAAGTGGAAATCTGGGTGGCAGTGAAATCAAGAAGGAAGATAAAAGAGATTTGATCTGTAACTACTGTAAGAAGCCTAAACACACAAGAGATACTTACTGGAAGCTTCACCCACATTTTGTGCCGACTAGACTGAAAAATAAGAAGAGAAATGCTCACATGGAAGTTACTGGTGACATTCCGACCCCTCCTACAGCTGCTCTGGAGTCTGTTGCAGCTGTTGTAGTAAGGGCCGAACTTGAGAGGTACGGGCAACTTCTGAACAAGTAGGATACAACCAGTTCCAACTCAACAAGAAGCAGGCAACAAGGTACAGGTGGTACTGGTGGAGTCCACTCTACTTCCTTTGCTCACACAGGTAGTTTACATGTCACTGTAAATTATGTTTCTACTTCAGGTAAGGAGGGACCTCCTTGGATTATAAATTCTGGAGCCTCAGAGCACATGACCCATAGCTCTACTATTTTTTCTTCTTACCAACTTTGTTTTGGCAGAGATAGGGTCTCCACAGCTGATGGATCCCATGTTTCCATTGCTGGGAAGGGATCTGTCAAGATTAGTGATTCTATTTCTCTACCCTCTGTCCTTCATGTTCCCAGATTGAGCACTAATTTGTTATCTGTTAGTAGTTTGATTAAGAACCTGAACTACTCAGTAATTTTTTCTCCTAGTCATTGTATTTTGTAGGATCTGGATTCAAAGAGGACGATTGGGAGTGGTCGTGAAGTGAATGGGATCTACTTCCTAGATGTGCTTCCTCCTCATCAGAGTCATCATGTCAGCAAGGATAGTGAGTTAGGGTCTGTGGGTCAAATCATGCTTTTGGCATAATCGTTTGGGCCATTTACCTTTTTCTTCTTTGAGTCTTTTGTTTCCAAAACTTTTTGAGTTTGTTAGTTTGTCAAGTCTAGAGTGTGAAGGTTGTCAACTTGGAAAGCATTGTAGACATTCATTTAAACATAGTAATAAAAGGTGTTCTTCTTTTGATGTTTTTCATTTTGATGTGTGGGGACCTTACCATGTTCCTTCTATGGGAGGCTATCGATATTTTCTCTTATTTGTGGATGATTTCTCATGATACTCTTGGATTTACCTGATGAGATCCCGCGATGAAGTACCATCCTTGGTGAGGCAATTTCATCAGATGGTGCTAACACAGTTTGGAACAAGAATAAAGGTGTTCAGATCAGACAATGTTAGGAAATATTTTGAAAAACACCTTGCCTCGTATCTGTTAGAATATGGTATTGTCCATCAGAGTAGTTGTCTCTATAGTCCACAGCAGAATGGTGTTGTAGAAAGGAAGAACAGACACATTGTTGAGATTGCAAGAAGCATGATGATCACATTTACAGTTCCAATTTGGTTTTGGGGTGATGCAGTTCTCACAGCAGTATATCTGATTAACAGGGTGCCCTCTCGTATACTTGGATTCAGCACCCCATTCAGTCTCCTTTTTCCTGAGGGGGAGATGTTTCATATTCCTCTCAGGGTGTTTGGGTGTGTCTGCTTTGCACATATCCTTGCTCCTCACCGCTCGAAGCTTGATCCCAAGGCAAAGAAGTGTGTCTTCCTTGGATATGCAGAAAATCAGAAACGGTACTGCTACTATGATCCAGTCTCTGGTAGCCGGTATGTTACCATGGATGTCACCTTTTTTGAATCCACATACTTCTTCTCAAAGAATCCTTTTCAGGGGGAGTCTTTTGGGGAAGTGAGTCAGCAGTCTATTCCTCTCCCAGTTCCAATCCCTGTGTCTACTCCTGTGCTTGACCCTCCTGTGTCACCTACCTTACCACCTCCTTTGCGTCCTGCTTCTCAGCATTACTTACAACAGAGACTTCACAAGGAGGTTGACTCCACTACATCAGAACCCACATCACTTCCTATCGGTTCCTTGGAGACTCCAGATTCAGCTGACATGGATTCAGGTATTCCTCTTGGTCCTGCTACTGTTTCAGTTCCTATTGATTCTACTAACCCTGTTACAGATAACCTTGATCTTCCTATTGCTCTCAGAAAAGGGAAGAGAAAGTGTACTACTCATTGTATTTCACAGTACTTATCCTACAGTGGACTTTCTCCTTCCTACCGTGACTTTTTTTCCTCTTTTGACTCAGTGTCTATACCCAAGGGTGTTAGTGAGGCTCTCTCCAAACCTGAGTGGAAGACAGCTATGCAGGAAGAGATGACAACTTTGATCAAGAATCAGACATGGGACATTGTGGATCTACCAGAAGGCAAGGAGACAATTGGATGCAGATGGATTTACACAGTAAAATATAAGGCAGATGGAAGTATAGAAAGGTACAAGGCAAGACTTGTTGCAAAAGGGTACACACAGACCTATGGCATTGATTACTTAGAGACCTTTGCACCAGTTGCAAAGATGACCTCTGTTCGGATACTTCTTCCTCTTGTTGCCTCATACTCTTGGCCCTTGTTTCAACTTGATGTGAAGAATGTTTTCCTAAATGGGGATCTACAAGAGGAAGCGTATATGGATTTTCCTGTTGGCTTCTACAGTGATGCTGAAAAGGGAAAGGTATGCAGCTTAAGAAGTCACTTTATGGCTTGAAACAATTTCCCAGAGCATTGTTTGATAGATCCAGAAAGGCCTTGATTGCTTTTGGCTACACTCAGACTCAATCCGATCATACCTTGTTTGTGAAGCAAAGGGGATCTTTGGTGTCAGTCCTAATTGTTTATGTGGATGATATTGTTGTCACGGGGAATGACCTAAGTGAGATTGATTGTCTGAAAAGGAATCTACATAAAGAATTTGAAATTAAGGATCTTGGAGAACTGAGACACTTCTTAG
>NW_010729084.1:6071261-6081765 GCF_000365185.1 Nelumbo nucifera
CCTTCACTTATTAGTTATACTAAAATAATAGAACAGTACAAAGACAACTATGCCCTTATAGGACGGCAAAACATAAAACAGCATATATAACACTCAAGAACATAATTAAATTTGGACTCACATAACTACTGTGGTCCCCACCTCCTATCTAACAACTAACATAAAACATCTACTCAGAAAAGCATCATAAAACTAATTAATCTTCAACAGGGAGGTCCTTAATTGGCATTTCCTTGTGCAACACCTTGTTGCACAGAGGACCATACTTTTGAAATTAATACACTATACTTTACCTTCTTTCAAAAAAATAATTAAAATTATGAAACCTGTTTTTTATGTATGGATTAAGAATATAAGACCTTAGCATGGACTTGTTTGGGTTTGCCTCAAGAGGCTTGGTACAAAGGCAGCTTGTAGAATTAGGAATGCAAGATGTTTAACTCACATTAGCTATTTCAAATAATGAGATTGGGATTTGGGAAAGAAATAGAGATTGAAAGTTTGACATGCTTAAATTGTTGATTTCTTGAACATGTTTTATATGTTATGTTTATGTATTTTAATTTGAAGTAATAGGCTTTTTAAAACATTTAACTTAAAATTAAAGTGTAGATTTTTTTAATTAACACTATTTTTAATATTTTAGTTTTTTAATTTTTTGCTATTTATTGAAAAAATTTGTGCCTTGCTTCAAAAAAGCATGTGCCTTGCACAAAAATCTGTTTGCACTTTTAAAACACTGAAATCATAATAATTTATTACTTTTTTCTGATTATTTCAAGACAAGTCGATATAAAAGTACAATCTAGCTCAAACCCTCTCGTCAAAGCAATAAGGAAAATAAAACACAGAAAATAGAGATGTTAGTGTCTTGCAATCTCATCCCATTGCCTTCTAGTATCAATTCCTTGCACATCTTTAAGTCCAAGATGAATGAGAATATTCCATGGAAAATTCTGTAGGTTGGCCCTGACTTCTCTTCAAATAGTCCCCTAATTTTCTCTTCCAACAAGCCCCCAAAACAGCAAGTGGTGTTTATTACTCTTCAGCCATCCTTTTTCCCTTTTAGTTTCTCTCTACATTTCATAAAGTTTATCACCTAGACTAAAAAGTCCTAAGTTCCTTTTGATCTTTCTACATAGCCCCTTATAATTATTTTGCTCTTGATTTGTGTTAGGAATTTTCTAGATCAAATTATAAGTATGGAAATCTTCACTATAATTTATGTTGTTGTAATAAAATATGCCATATTTTTGTATGAGCCACTCATTCAAACAATTGACTTACTGCATCACAACCATGAAGCACTAATTGAAGTCTGGCTACTGCAAAAAGGAAAGTGCCATAATAACTGTTTCTTTGTTGTTCTATGCAGTGTTCATTGAAGGAAACTGGGGATTATGGTACAAACTTGATTGGGAGAAGAATAAAAGTTTGGTGGCCAATGGATAAGCAGTAAGTTCTTTTCCAACATTTCATTTTTGTCTTCTGGGTTTCATGTATTTGAATATGTTTAATTTGGGTATTCATTTTATTGATCTTTTGTCCTTAGTTGGAACTTGGAATGAAATTATTATCTTTGGCTACTTCACTTATTACATTTCTTTCTACATAGTATCTTTTCCTCTTTTGGCATGTATTTCTTTAAAATTTTCATCATGACCTTAATCACTGCCTCTTTGCCCCTTTGTTTGTCTCTTTAGGCCTTTCTGCCTGCACTAGAGCATTCTACATGGTGTCTTATAGATCTTTATTGCATATGGACAGACCATTCTAAACAATTGCCTTCATCTTATTGGAGTGACTGCTGTTTACCTATACTTTTTTTGTTAATGTCTTGCTGTTGTCATTCATCTCTACAAGATTACCTACACTCTTTTTATATGAACAACAAAACATTTTGTTGATGTGAAAAATGTATGGAAAATATATTAGCATTGTTGATCTCCATACAATGGTATTCACAATTTAGTTTTTAACTGGAACTGTACCAACTTTATGAAAAATGAAGCATAAGAATGCATTATATGATGTCCTCAACAGAAAAAGGCAGACGACCAATACCTCAAATCAAACAGAAAACAAAGACAGATAGTCACCAGATAACCAAAAGCCCAAAACTCAACTAGTCCAGGAGGAATGACTGACCCCCTGAAAAATTAAGGTCTATCCCTACCATCTCTAACAAGGCTATCAACCAACTCTTGGAATCCATTTAAATATATTGTTCAACATGGGTGTTACTAAAAATCACTTGTAATGTTTAGTGTGTAAAAAACAAAAAACGGAGAAAGAGGAAGAGTTCGTGACTTTCATCTCAATATTTATATTATCATAAAATAAAGAGAAAAAATATAACTACACTGGCAGTTATTAAAGATAAACGACTGAAATACCCTTTGCACCCTTTACACTAAACTTCTGCATTACTACACTCCCCCTCAAGTGAAGCATATATTTCAATCATGCTCAAGTTGCTCAAAATACTATCCACCTTAGCGTGAAAAGCTCCCTTGGGTAGAAAATCAGCCAGTTGGTTACGAATCTTTACATATGGCAGATTGGCAAGCACAACTCTTAAGAAGCTACTTTCTCTCTGATGAATTGTCAATCAACTTCTATGTGTTTTGTTTGATCAATACAAGTGGAAGAGAATAACTAGTGATCTGATACCAACTTGTAATATTAGGAGTATAAGAAACAATGAAGAATAAGGGAGAAATAAGGAGAATAGTTTGTGAATTTGAAGCGAAAAAACAGTAACTTGGGTTCTCACACCTAAGGGTGTTCATTAATCATTATATGGTCTAGACCATCAAACTGCACCATACCAAACCAGAATTGGTAGTTTGGTCTGATTTGGCCTTAAAATGGTTTGGTTTGGTTTTCTAAATCTTAGAAACCAGACCAAACCATAAACCATATTAAACCGAATTATTAATAATATATTTGTTAATGTATATAATATATATAACACATGTTTAAACATATGTATGCATGTGTATATTCATTTAACATTTCATACATTATTGTTGTTTGTTTCAATTTTTAACTTGTAATTTGATGCCCTAGGAGCTGTTTGTATTTGAGAAAGTGTAAATGTAATTTATATTATAGTATTAAGTGACACTTGTTAATATTTCAATACAATAGTACTAAGTATTCAGCTTTGGTCTCCTGACATGAGGATCGGAAGATGGAATCCGCTGGTTGGTGCTATTAAAGATGTTGGAGCAACAAGTTTGGTGTGGATTAACGTGTACGACATTCCTCTCCATGCTTGGTCTTTCCAAACTTTTGAAGCTGTGGATGAAGCCTATGGTAGATTCAGATTTGCTGATCCAAAAACAATCACATGGAGAAATCTAGTTTTCACATGTATCCTAGTCAAAGTGGATGATATCCATCTAGTGCCTTCTTTGCTTCCTCCGAGATTTGTAGGAGAGACTGATGATTTGAGACTTGTGGTTGAGGGCTCATATCCAAACAGATGGGTGGAGAATATTGATTTGTGGGGGAAGAGCAAAATCCTGCAGAATCGTGTCATTTCAGATTGGAAATCCAAAGTCTGTTCGATGTGGAGGTTTTAGAGGTTGAAGACGAGGGCAGTCTCGGAATTTTGGGTACTATTTCTCCTTAGGAGAATGGTGAACTGGGTCTCGATTTGTGTGGTGGCAGCTGGGATTCAAAGAGTCAAGGGGAGTCCCAACCTAGGGTTGTTTTGAATTTTGATATTGGTCTGCCGCCTTTGGATAACAAAGGGGACAATATGCAAAAAGGGTTGATAGGACACGTGGAGGGTTAAAAGATTAAAGATGTGGGCCCAGGGAGAAAGTTGGAGAAAAGCCTAATCAAGGGAATGGAAGAGCCATCTTGGGTCGTGAAACTGAATGGTGGCCCGGATGGGATGACACATGGGGTCTGATTTTAATAAGAGGAGACTGGAACAGGCTGTCCAAGTTAGCGGTTGATAAGAGACAAGGAGTTTGTGAATACTAATTGAAAAGTTGAGATAGTAACTTTGAAATATGATAAAGAAAGCAAAGGTCAGATCAACAAGGACAAAGGGGAGAGTTTTGCTGGTTCCAATGGCATTCATATCAATGGAGAGTCTGATCTGTCTATGGGGACACATCATCTGTGTTACAATGGGTCTACAGTGGTGTGCAGTGATCAAGCTGGTCAGGGCAGTGCTATCGGGCCAGCTAAAGAAAGTGGATTTCCTTCGATGGAGTCGCATTTGAGAGTTTTAGAGAAGTAGAAGGGGTGGAGTCACAGTTGGGGGGAGGTATGAGGGACAGCAAAAAGCAAATGGATTTTAGTTTAAAGATGAGAGAAAATGTTGGTGCTGATGAGGGTGGCACTGTTGGAGAAGAGAGGGACAAGATTATCTCTATGGTCGAGCCTTCACCTGTTTTTCCAGTTAGCTTTCAGGAGGTTGTGGTTGGTAAGCTAGGTGTCGATCTGGGTCACAAGAGGAAGTTTGAGGACAGAGGTGAAGCCAAGGAAGGTGGATTAGTTCCAACGAAGTCTTGGGTCTTGAGCAAGACGCATATTGTTCATGTTACAAGAGTTTTCTCTAGACTGAAGCTCGGCCTGGTCAGAGCTGGTCCACAAAAAAAATTTAAGAAAGTTTACAAGAGAATGGGTGTAAAGACAAAAGCGTCGAAGTTGGTTGATCCCAGTGGGGGAGCTCCATTTGGTCCTCCAACTTCAGTTTTGCAGATGGTTAGTGATCAACAGAATTAAAATTATTGGGGAAGGATTAAAAGCGAATTTGGGGAGAACAAGTATGACATCAGAAGAAAAGATGGAGATGGAAGGAGGATTAGATGTTGAGAAAATTGTTGATAAAAAATATTGAAATTGGAAAAGACTTTTTGGGTGGAGAGGCGTTTGTTATAAGAGCCATTGTGGAGTTTGAGAGGAGGAGAGATCAAAGAAAGCCATTGTGGGGGAAGGAGGAGAGGCCTGGAATGAACACCCCGACTCACACCCTTGCATCTTGAAATGCCTCCATTTATTCTCCCTATCCAACTGTCCCCTTCCACACGGAAACATGAAACATGTAGGATATTATTATCACAATTTCCACAACTTAAAAGCTACCCCAAAACTGAATTACAAATTTTTGTAAATCCAAGATCAAATCAGAGATAAAAGAGCCCATATTGACTGAAAAGCACCAACCATCTTGCATAAATCTAGGTAGCCTCTTGGTGGTCCAGAATAAGGGAAAGAAAAACCACCAAGTATCCAATGTCATTTTCTATTGTATGGATAGCTGGTATTCTTTTGATTGCAGCATATACCCTGCAGTTGCAGAGTGGTGGAGTCAATTCATCACTTGTTCCTTTACTGTCCTTCAACTTTTCCTATTTTCCACACTTTCTGATTTTCATTAATAAAATGCTTGGGTTACTTACTAAAGAAAAGAGGGAAGGTACTTTGGAGAGCTATGAAGGCAGCAATTTGTTGGGTGGTTCGGAAGAAAGGAATAATAGGATTTTCTTAGAAAAAATCAGAACACTAGAGGAAGTAATAGAGATGTGATTCAGTCCAATAAAAAATCTGTAAAATAATCTCAGATTATAGCAAGAGAGAGTTCAATGACTTCTCTCCTACCTCTCTTATCTTTTATTAATGCTACTAAAACTGAACAAATTACAAGTCTGCCCTTAAGTGGGCTGCCAGCTCATCAACATACTTAAAAGACATAAAAAAATATTAGCGTGCCCATTATCAAACAAAACAACTAGGGAACACTAATAACAAGACAATAGTGCACTAGGGCCCATTAGGCCCAATCGCTCTACACTCCCCCTCAAGTTGAGCATAGATATCAATCATGCCCAGCTGGCTTATATAATGTATCAACTTTCCTTTTGGAACACCTTTTGTCAAAGCATCAGCCAACTGTTCTTTAGAAGCAATAAATAGCAAGAAAACTTCTCCTGAAGCAACTCTCACCTATATAAAATGTCTATCAACCTTTATGTGCTTAGTCCCGTCATGCTGGACAGGATTATGTGCAATGTTGATGGCTGCCTGGTTGTCGCAATATAGCATCATTGGCTTCCTACAGTCAATACCCAACTCTCCCGAAAGTGATCTAAGCCATAATAAATCTGAAACTCCATGCGCCATTACCCTATACTCTACCTCAGCTGAGGATCAGGATCTGGCTACTACAAACTGCTTCTTATTTCTCCATGAAACAAATGTTCCCTGCCACCAAAGCATAATATCCTGAGGTGGATCTCCTATCATTTATACACCCAGCCCAGTCAACATCAGTGTATGCTTCCAACTTCATATGTCCATGCTTGGCAAACAGGATACCCTTCCTTGGAGTACCTTTCAAGTAAAACAGAACCCTTTCTACAATTTCTAAGTGTGTCTTTGTGAGAATGCATAAACTGACTAATAACAGTCACTACATAGGAAATATCTAGTCGAGTCATGCAAAGATATAATAACATCCCAAGTAGCCTCTAAAACACTCCCCTATCAGTCAACTGTTCACCATCAGTAGCTGAGAGCTTACGATTTAAGTCTGTAGGAGTGGAGGCTGTGTTAGCACCAAATTTGCCAGTTTCTGCAAGTAGATCAAGGACATGCTTACGTTGAGAAATGAAGATACCATCCTTAGACCGAGCAACTTCAATTCCTTAGAAATATTTAAGTTCACCCAAGTCTTTAATCTCAAACTCAGTGTTAAAAAACATTTTGAGATTAACCACTTCTTGAGTGTCATTACCAGTAGCCACAATATCATCAAAATAAACAATCAAAATAGTCACTGTAGAGAAGATGGGCCTAATGGCCCATAGGCTGTTATTCTATGTTATATTTATATTCTTGTCTGTGATGGGCTTTATTCTGGGCCCATCCTCTTCTATATTGTGTTTTTGTAATTTCTTGCCCAACCAAGGGCCTCTCTTGTAATTACTCAAGGATTAACTTAATAAAATAGTATTAGAGTGTTAGAGGGAGAGTTTAGTTCAAATCTCTCATCCTCTAACTCTCCTTGCCGCCAGCTCTCTCTCTTCATCTTCACCAACCTTCTCATCTGTTTGCCTTTTCTGGTTTTCATCTAATCTTACACAGTCCCATACTTCGAAGGGCTGTTTTTCAACTGTCACCAAGGAATCTCTCCTCTTAACAAATAGGGTATGATCAAATTGAGTCTGTGTATAACCACAGGTAATAAGAGCAGCCCAGAATCTCTTAAACCAAGCTCTAGGAGACTGTTTGAGGCCATAAAGAGACTTCCTCAATTTAAACACTTTCCTTGCATTTCCTTCCCATACACCCCTGGGAGGTAAAGACATATAAACCTCTTCATGTAGGTCACCATTAAAGAAAGCATTTTTACATCAAAATGATGAAGTGGATAATCAAAAGCAATAGCTAGAAATAGCAAAACCTGAACTAAAGTCATTTTAGCCACAGGGGAAAAGGTCTCCATGTAATCAATACCATACATCCGAATGTATCCTTTAGCAACCAAACGAGCCTTAAACCTACCATCAAAATGATACTTGATAGTGAACACCCATTTACAACCAACCAGTTTCTTTCCCTCAGGCAAGTCCACAATTTCCCAAGTCTTGTTCTTATGCAAAGCATTTAGCTCAGTCATCATTGCATCCCTCCATTCTGGTTTAGATAAGACTTATGCGACAAACCTTGGGATTGCATGTGTAGAAACAGAGGCAAGAAAGGAATAATAGGTTAGGGAAAGAAGGTTATAGGATAGGTGTTTGGAGATGCAATGGGTTGTACACTTTTGTTTGCCTTTGTGAAGGGCAATAAGAAGATCAAGGTTTGGGAAGGTATCAGAAGGGGTAGAGGAGGGCTGACCTGCTACCTCAGTAGTGATGGGAGGTGCAAGAGGCTCAGTTGAAGGAGGGGAAATAACTTGCTCATACCTGAGTCTTTGTCTTCGGTACCACCTTTGGACAATGGGATGAGAAGTGAACATAGGAGGATTGGTTGGAGGAGGAGGGGGAGCCAGAACATGTAAAGGAGGCTTAATGGGAACTGGGAAGAGACTCAATAGAAAACTCAAGAGGAACCAGAAGAGAAATAACTGGGGACATAGCAAGCAACTTCTTTTAGTGCTCCCCCTCACAAGAAGTACCAAATGTAACATCCCTAGAAACAAAGCGGGTGCCACGAACTGGATTAAAACAACAATATCCTTTCTGTGTGGAGACATATTCTAGAAAGACACTTGTGTGGTTTAGGCTCAAATTTATGTCTCCGATGACTGTGAATATGAACATAACAAGTGCACCCAAAAACTCGTTGAGGAAGAGAGGAGATCTTCATCCGGAAAGAGGAGGCTAAAGAGGGTTTTGAAGTCCAGAACCTGTGAGGGCATATGATTTATCAAGTATGTAGCTATAAGGAGAGCATCCCCCCAAAACTTAACAAGAACATGAGATGCAAAGAGGAGGCTTCTAGCAACCTCAACCACATGATGGTTCTTCCTTTCCGCCACTCCATTCTGTTGTGGAGTGTAGAAACAAGAACTTTGATGAATAACCCCAAAGGTACCAAAGTGGAATGAAAGGTTCTTCTCAAAATATTCCTTAGCATTATCAGATCAGAGTATTTTGATTTGAGTGTTAAACTAGGTAAGAATAAGTTAATGAAACTTTTGCACAATAGTTGGTAGTACTTTTCCCATACAACTGTCTCCATTATATCAATCTCCTGCCACAGTGATTTCAACATGGAGTAGTAAACAGCCACACTCTTCTCTCACTGTCTCAAATTGTTCACATCATTATTTAACTTATAGGCTCTTGCAGCATTCAATTTTTGAGAGTATGTTTCTGTGACATTGCCCCAAATCTCCTTGGCCGAAGTCATCCAAAGATAATGCTAACTTATGTGAGGCTGCATAGAGTTGACTAACCATCCAATCACTATGTAATTCTCCTACATCCATTTTTCACATGTAGGATCAGTCTTTGTCGGTTTCTCCTTACTACCTATGAGATTCCCCAATTTACCTCTACTACAAACATAAATCCTTGTAGGTTGTGCCCATGCCAGATAATTTGTTCCATCCAGTTTAATTGTAGTTACTCTAGTAAAAATGGAATTTGTGGGACCAACCCCGGACATCGGTATTTCCTAACTGAGGTCAGTCCAATACCTTAAAGTCCTAAATAGGGTTTCACTGCACCCGACTTCCAGGGTGAAGGAGAGAAGTAACTGCTCCTATCAAAGCTTCCCAAACCTCTTCCAACTACAACTGCCCACTTCTAGAGATTAAAAAGAACCCCCAAGCCTTGAGCGCCACACCCAAACTGTCTCTTTAACTTGTAACTGGAAACTCTCTAGTTGGCTTGGTTTTGGGGAAAAAAAAATCAGCAGCCTCACTTTCTTGGAAATCTATAGCCAGATTCTAACTTTCCAAACCCTCTACCAATTAGGCATAAAATTTCTCTGAACAATCAGCAACTTATCTCTCCATACACTCTTCTAATTGATGAATGTATGGGAAAAGAAAGAAAAACAAAAAAGGAAGACTTGCTCTGATACCAAGATGTGATTCAGTCCAATAAAAATTCTATAAAATAACCTCAGATTATAGCAAAAAGAGAAAGGAAGAAGAAAACAGCAGAAAAGAAGAATAAGAAGATGGAGAAGAAGAGGAAGAAGAAGAAGAGAGAGAGAGAGAGAGTTTGATTACTTCTCTCCTACCTCTCTTATCTTTTATTAATCTTACTAAAACTGAACAAATTACAAATTTGTCCTTAAGTGGGTGGCCAGTTCATCAACATACTTAAAAGACATAATAAAAAGATTAACTTTCTCATAAGAGAAGGCCCTTTATCAAATAAAACAACTAGGGGACACTAATAACAAGACAATAGTGCACTAGGGCCCATTCGGCCCAGTCTCTCTACAAATAGATAACATAAAGTTGAAGGCATTGGGTAAAAACATTGGTCAGCTTCCAAGATTTCTCGGTCACTGACATCCTAAGAGCCTGGACTGGAGTAGCAGTCTTTGAGAGTAAAAGACAAAGTAAGGGTGGACTGGAAACTCCCAGAAGGAAACAAATCAAACTGAACTTTGGTGTGAGCTTCCTTGGAGACCTGGATTTGTTAGTGTTAAAGTGTGCCGAATAGGGGTAGTTTAGTCTTCTTATGCTTGTTAAGTAGCTTGCTTATGTGGCAGTGTTATTAGAGTCACTCTGCCCCATACTTAAGTAAGGGCATTTTTGTCTTTGTAAAGATCATTAGAATCTAATGAAGAGTAAGGGGGTCGACTGTAGGGGTAATCCAACAGATTTTGACAGACCCTTGTTTTCTTTCTTCTTCTTCCTCTTCTCCTTCCTTCTCTTCCTGGTTCGGACTACTGTAGCAGCATTCGAAACATGGTATCAGAGCCATGCTCCTGACCTACTTCAGTTGSTAAAGCACCTCAGCAGTGTCCGTGACTCTCCTCCTTCGTTTCTAGTCAGTCTATGGAGAGAACT